>CM076578.1:523257266-523262266 GCA_034641835.2 Pinus albicaulis
CTCATACCATGTGTCAATACCATGAATTTTTTTATTTTATTTTTTTGATAAATTAAAATTATTTTCACATAGTGTGATTTTTATTTTTACCTAGATCCATCTTCAATCCGGAGAATTATTTTTTTTACCCTCTCCCTTTAAATAAGGTGGGCTAATCTCGAGACCTATTTTTTTTATAAAATAAATTTGGGGCGATTTGAAATATAAATTTACTTTTTTTACCCTCTCCCTTAAAATAAGGTGGGCTAACCTCTAGACGTAATTTTTTATAAAATAATTTTGCGGAGATTTGAAATAATATACTATGTTACAAAAAATTCTCCCAATAAAAATTTAAAACCCTTTAATTTCGCCCATGGGCGAAAATTCGCCCCTAAAATTTTCTATGATGCATGTGCATTTTGCAAGCATCTCTAAGATTCACACCATATGTCAGTTGGTAAGAGTGGGTGGCTAGATTCATCTACAAGTTTGACATCATCATCATCAGAAGCTGACAAGATGAATGGAAATTTTAAGGAGGTAATAAGCATTTCAAGTACACTTCCTTCATTTTATGTGCATAACACCTTTTTTGCAGCATTTGAGCAACATACCAAAGGCACAGGTATGAAGCTACTTTCAAAAATGGATTATGAAGAAGGAGGCCTTAGCATAAATGGCCAAGGGATCACCAATCCAATCATTGTTGAGGAGAGACCAAAGTATCAGGGATTGAGATATGGTAAAAAGGAGTTTGGGGAATGCTCTAAATGGTTTGAGGCACATCAACCCTCTGAGGATGAGATGTCACCACCTTGTGACAATGTTAATTTGTCTCCCAATCACGATGAATTCTTGAAGGGACCTTGTATGTCATCATCCACTCCACTCCGTCAAAGCTGCAACCCTAGAGACATGTATAATTCTCATGGGTGTTTTCGAATGCATGGTAATTTTGACTACTTCTGGAATAAGTACCCTTGTACTTTATGTGATGCATTTGACCATTGTGAGGTTCTCAGTGAGAAACGCATGGTAATAGTTAAAAGAATGGATCAGATTCTAGGCATCAAGCATAATAATTCTCCTTCGCCTGAGAGGATTTCTTTACCGACAAAAAAGAGAAATTTATTTTGTACTCATTGCAAGATGCATGGGAATGGCAATGAAAGATGTTGGAAGTTACATCTAGAGATTCATTCTAAGAAGGGAAAAGAGATTGTGCAACCTAATGCAAGGGAGGAAGGAGGTGGAAAAGAGGATTCACAAAAATCCTAAGCAAACTTCAAGGCAAAGATGATGCAAAAAGAGAACCCATAAGCCTAGGAGAGGCAGCGATTGGGTAGACTTGTCTGTAAAGTTGCTTTGTAAATTTTGTAATTACTTGTTATTGTTTACCTATTTGGCTACTTTGTAAAGTGAACAATATTTTTCACTATGTGCAACAAGTATGTTTTTTTCATTGATGTTATGTATTGGCTTGTTTATAAGTCCACATGTTCAAGGAATTTTGGAATGTACAAGTTTGTCTACAATTTTTTCATGTACTCATCATTGCAAGTATTTGGGATGAAACTTGTGTGAATATAATTTTTTTTTTAAAGTTTGTACAAGATGACTATGTTATATAGGCAAAGCCAATGATATCATTGAAATTTTTCAACAATGTACTTTTTATGTACAAGCTCAGTTTGAGGATGGTAAAGAAATTTTGTGTTGCTTCTGATTTCCAAGATGGAGTCAAGCTTGTCTTTAACATTTTAACTTCAAGATGAATTTGTTTTTGAGCCATGAAAATATGAGATTAAAGGTAATGTTTGAATTCCTCTCATCAGTATTTTTTTCCTGCAACAACAATAGGAATATTGGCTCAATTCTTGAATCAACGCCAAGTCTAAGTGCTATTCGTTCTAAATCCAATGACATTCATTTAAAATCAATCTGACACCGTCTTCTCAAGTTATCGTGTGCTAACATTTAGACCAACAACTAAAATTTTAGTAGGTCTGCTGACTGGGCAACCGTACAACCGATTCAACAAGGTGACTATGCAGGGTACGAGCCAACCATAGGATGACACTTGTCCTTCTCTGGTTCATTGTTTGGAGGCAAAATTTTATTGGTTGATTCTATTTCTGCGTGGACCAATGAAATGGTGCCACATGGCCTAGTCATGGGCTGACACATGGCACCCCATTGGTGTTTAAAATCTTGGTATGGATCAGCCAGAGGCCCAAAATGATTTTAACCGTTGACCTCTAGTTCATCAATGCAACGCTCTACCAATAGATTATATGATGGGTATTATTAACCTAAGGGTTGAACTTCTATTTGAAGTTTAGTTCAATGCTCATTGGTGGAAATGTTCGGGCTACTAGCCCCGACCCCAGGTCACTACATGCCCACAGAACCATGCACGAGCGAGAGTTGGCGCTACAAGCGAGGGGGCTGGGTCAGATCCCTAGTCCCCAATCCCATGATTTACCACAGGACCACTTTCAACAAAACTATAGTTTATTTTGAGGGGGGGCTTGGATTTGGGCCCGACCCCAAGGCACATGGTAATGCGGAGGACCGTGGCTAAAAGCAGAAGGCGGAGGCACTTAAGAGTGGGGAACAGCCCCAGGTCCTTTGGACCACCCACAAGACCACGCACTAGGAGTTAAAGGGGCCTAACGGGAAGGGAGGGTTGTTAGCCCGACCCTCGGTCCTGTGGCAGCCTACGTGACCACACATTCGATGTTTAAGGGCTAGGCAAGCGGGGGCAAGCGTTAAGTCCTAGCCCACGACCTTATGTGGCCATATGGCCTGAATTTTTGGCCTTAAGGGGTCATTATAAAATTTAATCGTCTAACAAAATGTACCGGCAAAGGGAAAAAATGTTACTCCATTAGCGAAAAACATGGCGGATTTGTAGGAGAGTTAGATTGTTGGTCCAATTTGTAGGACACTTAACAATAAAACTCATAAAAGAGATTTGGAGCCATATATTTTTGAGTTTTTGACCAAATTGAGCTCAAGAAGAGTCCACTTGGGGTTTTTTTGATGTTTTGGATCCAATGGTGACCTCTATTTTCTAATTTGAGCACATCTAATGAGCATTTTTGCAGGTTTAAGATCAAGTGTGTGTGGATGAATCATGTTTTTGAAGCAAGTTTGGAAGGTGTTTGAGCATGGAGAAGACCTTGTAAGGGTGTTCTCACTTTCATAAGTCTACTGCAACAAATATTACTTGGAGGTTTCATCTCCAGTTTAATTTTCTCATTATTTCATGTCGAGGGAAGTTTTTTTTATGCTCTTCAATGTGGAATTGAAGTGTTCATATGCTCATATAAGCTCATTTCAGTTGGAGAATAGGATCTTTGTAGGAGATGTCTTGTGTTGTTTTTTTATGTGAGATTTCTTTTCAAGAGAAAATTAACTTGTAGGGGTAATAGCCACATGTTTTCATCAACAAAATTTATGTACTCCTTTCTACACTGAATATATGGAGCAGTCTAGCTATGTTGGCAGGCCTGGAGATGTAGCCCAAGAGGGTTGAACTCCATCACCAAATTTTTTTTTATGCTCTTCATGACTACGGTATGAGTTATGTGATATTATGTTGCTTATGTTGAGTTTACATGTAAAGACTAACTCATAACTTGAAGAGACATTGGAAAAACATGTTTTGTGTCAAGACCCATTTTACCTTGCAAAGCATCAGAACAATCCTTGTTTGTTTGTTGAGAAGAGGAAAGTGAGCACCTCCTCCATTTTCAGATCATAATGTAATGTTTAACATTTTGACTAAGTCAAGTTACACAAAAATAAAATAAAAGTAAAAAAATAAAAACAAATAAAAAGATTAATATAATGCAATGTAAATAAAAATAAAAATAAAATGGCTCATGGTATTAATCCATAGTATTGAGAACCCATGATAAATATAACCTATTTAAAGAGAAGGGGGGGGTGCGGGGCAGTGGACCAATATAGATCCATATTAACTTTGGATCTGCCAAGCACCGAGAGGGATCAAATTTATTGATATGCAAACCACTTTTAGAGTGAAAAGATATTTGATCCCTCTCGGTGCTTGGTATATCCACAATTAAGATAGATCTATGTTGGTTTTATTACATTTATAATGTTAAATATTTGTTTATCAAAATTTAAGACATAATTTTAAATTTGATATACAATATGATTATTATTTCAGCGCATTGGCAAGCTTCTGCACCATATAATAGATCATTCATGACATATCCACCATTACAATATATAATGGGAATAAAATACATAACTAATAATTTGAATATAAATATCTCAACAATCTACTAATTTTATACAAGTTCACTGAAGCTCATTATAAAAGTGAGGCATGGTTTTCTTTATTTCACATAACCTATTTAATACTTATGTTTGAGATTAAAAAATTTATTTTATAATTTGTATGTTCTTGATTAAGTTTTGAATGAAATTGCAAAAATTGAAACTTGTCATCATCACCAAATCTAACAAAATTTAAAATTGTGATTGTCTTGATTCAAGATATAGCATCATTAAATCCTTATTCCTTTGTTCTAAAAAATTATCATTCCCCTTTTTATAATTCCATGCAACTTTATCATTACTCTTTCACTTTCTTCTTCTTGTTTTTAGAGCCATTGACATCAACCCGCTAATAATTTGTAAATAGTTTGATAATTCCATATAGCTCTCTTTGCCTTGCCTCATCCTAAGAAAAAAATAGAAAAAGTGGGGATTGAAGGGAAGAGGAGAGAGAAATGGAGATTTGGTGGGGATGGGGGGGGGTGAGTTTGGGAGGGAAGGAGGAAGAGAGAGGGGAAAGGACAGGGAAGAAAGTGGAGAGGTAGGGGTGGAGAGTGAGTGAGGTAGAGAAAGATAGAGGGAGATATGGGGGAAGAGTGGGGGAGAGAGGGGGGGTGTGGGGGGAAAGAGAGAGAGAAATATGGGTGGGAGAATGGAAGATGGGGAAAACATCAAAGTAGAGGGAGAGAGGGAGATATAGCGAG
>CM076578.1:523267266-523830409 GCA_034641835.2 Pinus albicaulis
TTTGAGGCTCATTTTTTACCTTGAAATTTCTCTAATGAGGTAGATTAATACGAAAATAGGCATTTCCCATTACTTTTTTTTCTAAATCATCAAACTATCATGTCCTGGATTAAACACTAAGGAAACCTAATCATTAATTCACAAACTTTGGATTGAATTACCCCCTGTGACACACAAACTCATACTTTAAATTTTCATTTAATGATTTTGGGCATGTTTTAACTTCAATTTCCTCCTTGAATTTATCTCTAAAAGTGCTAAAAAATAATTAACTTACCAACAACCACTTCAAAGAGATAATAAAACAATTCAGTGTGTGCATTTATGACTAATAAAGTTCTTCTTTAAACAATATAGCTTTATCTTTAGCTTATTTTTCTAAAATACGAGTTCATAGCAGATAATATGAAAATAAAGGAAAAGGAAAGTAGATTAGGTTTGAAGATGTCAATGAGGAGAAGAACCCCAATTTAAATTTCTTCTCAAACACTTACATAATATTAGAGTGACGAATTCCATGGAATGGAGTGAAATCTACAACTATCTGGAAGAGGGAAACTTTGATGATGAGCATGAAGAGGATGTAGATAATTTTGAAGATGTCAAAACGTTAAGCCTATGCAAGATTGCATCCCATCCAAATACTGTGCCCTATTTCAATATGGAAGACTAGATTATCTCTCACTCTAATGTTAAGACTTGTATAATAGTCAATTCCTCTTATAAAATTGTTGGAACATTTAGACCTGAGGATTTTGATAATTTATATAAATTAGAACCCCCTCCCCCTATAAGTAAAGTCTAAATAAGTATTTATAAACAAATTTGTAGTTGAGGAAGTGGTAGAAGAAGAAACCCCAATGATTGAATTCATAGGGACCGATGTACATATTATTTCGTCTCATTTAAAATTAGAGAAGAAAAATTACATGTATGTAGATTGTATGAAGAGAGTATCTCCCAAAAAATTACATGAGAATGGGTCCCTTTCATTCATCGGTTTATTTACAAGGGAACCATATTCATTTGGGATCATATTCTCTTAGTTAATCTACAATAGGAAATCAAAAGGTCACAAGAAAAACCACAGGGCAATGACCAGGGTTTCTCATGTTGGGATATCTCATAGATGCAATTGTTTATAAGGCTCCTTTTCCATTAATGAATTGGTATTGATCTCCTACCCAAAACCCAATTAATACATATTGCTCAAAATTGTGGGTAGTGAATTACAAGGATTTCATTTATTCAAATTCGTTACAACTTCATCATCCCTTTGTATATCAAATTGAGAAACCAATCACCTCCTAGATGTACTTAGAAGGCCATAGATGGAATTAAATAAATAAGTATTAGTGTATAGATGTTAAATTTTCCTACATTAGGGTGTATGGATGCAAGGAAGTCCCTCACCTTCTTCCCATATAGGTTCTCGATTGTTTGCCTTGAGAGAAATTACATATCAGAGTATTATTACTAGGATTGTTTCCACTTTGAAAAAGAAGCAAAAAATAATTTGGCCCACTTTTCCTCTTCGACTAGGAATTTATTCTCTATTAAATACCAAGCATGCATCAAAAGAAGCAAAGCATCTTGAATTGATCTAGTTAAAAAATGAGAAGCTCAAAAGACATGACCGAGAAGGGGTAGTTAAAAGACATTGTTTTGTAGTAAAATTTAAGACTTATCTTCATGAGCATTCTCCTTTTGACATGGTTTTCCAAAAGGCACAAAATTATGAAGAAGTCAATAAATTTTTTGAAGAAAACAATGATCACTCAAAATATTATGAATTTCTAACTTTCTGACTTAATAGAAAAACTACTTTTCTAAAAAACAGAAGTGAAGCACATGGAGATACTTTAAGTTATGTTACTGACCAAGTAAAATCATAGAAAAAGAGAGATACATGTATTTTAATTCAAACAAATTGACCAATAGGTGAAATGTGGCAATTTTAAGGGAAAGGACGAGGAAAGTAAAGGAGAACAAAGAAAAATCACAAATAAAGACATTGGCGAATAGGATAAGGGAGAAAAGGAACACGATTAGAAGGAAAAGAAACAAGAAAAAAGGAGAGAAAATGTCAGTGAAGGTGGACAAGAAAAAAACGAAAAAGGATTCATCTACTAGTGTTCAAAACGGTGTAGGTTTGAAAACTCCTAAACATATTGCAGAAACCACTGTAAGTAATCCAACTCAAGACATTGGACCTACAATTTCAATAGCTATAACTATCTCTTATACAATTGATATTACTCCAATTACTACTCTCCCTAGTCAAACAATAATAGTAATGATGAACCTAGATAATTTTGTACCCATTGAGGATATTGTGGTGCCTCTGAGTAGTTAAGATTTTAACAGCCAAAAGAACACTATTGTTAAAGCAAGGGGTAAGAAGAGGAATGTGGGACAACCCAACCAAACTTCCCAAGAATTAGTAATGTTTTAGAATGTTGCAAATATAAATGATGAAGAGTTCGTTGAGGAACTATTGGTGTGTTAGGAGCTTTTGTTGATGCAAATAGGTGTTCAATGAGTAAACTCACTACTCAAATGAAGAAGGAAAAATAGATTTTTAGAATTACAAGGTCAATTCAAAAATAAAGAAATTGTATTAGCTTATGAATACCAATAGCAAGTGAGTTTACTTACTAAAAATCATCATACATATATGGCAATGCCAAAGGACCTCCATAAAAAGGAGATGGATTTTATTAAGGAAGAACACTCAAAACAAGTGATTGTTCTTCAAGGAAAACAAGATTTATAGTTGAAGAAACTTGTTGATAAGTATAAGAAGCAAATCAATGTTCTGGAGTCACAGTGGAAGAATTAAATGCGAAATAGGTTCATTCAGAGTTTCTTAAATTTGTGATTGTAGAAATTAATTCTAAACAAGAAATATTTTATAAAAAGTTAAATGAGATAGAGAAACAACATGATAAGCAACTTGAATTTTCAAATTCAATTTCAGCTAGAAGAATAAAAATAAACTCCAACTTCTTTTGAAAAAATGGAGATTTGGGATGTCAAGAACAAAAATATCATTGAAGACATTCTAAATACATCATATGGAGATTAGTTTCATTTCCAAATGTCAAATAAAATATCCTAGTATTTACAGAAAAACCCTAGCAGAAAAAAGATCTGATGATTCAAATAAAAAGAAATAATATATCAAATATTAATCATGAGTAAAAGTACTTAATTTTAAAAAATAATAATAATAAATAAATAAATTATCTCAATATACATGAAAAATTCAATACAAAACACATTAATTTTTAAAAAAAGAGAAAGATAAACTAGAAAAAATTAACATAAACAAACCAAATATATATATATATATATATAATTTCTCCATAAAACCTTAAAAAAATTTATTACTCAAACTCATGAAGTTTTGTCCCAATTAATTTGTAACTATTCAATATAATTAAAAAATGAAATGAAAAAAAAAAATCCAATTATTAAATTGGAAAATAATAAAAAATAAATTAAATACAATTAACATACAAATTTTAACTTATAAATAAATAAAAATATTTCCTTAAAATATAAAACAAATTCAACTAAAATCTTTTCTAAATTTTTAATCACTTTAATATTCAACATTCCCAATATGGAATACAAAAACATAAATTTAGAAAATAAATATAAATAAGTTACAAATTTCTCTTTAACTTTTCAATAACTTTAATATAAAAAATATCATATCAAAACTATATATATATATATATATATATATATATATATATATATATATATATATATATAACCTTACTTAAAATCCTATTTCAGTCCATCATATCAATTGAGACATTTTATATTACTGCCTTTTTTTCCAATAATAATGAGAGATACTGATGAACTCTTAGTTAAACTGGGGGTGAATCTATTTAATACATTCATGAACATTTAAAAAAATTTCATTCAACTCATTTACACCTTCATTTCATAAGTAACTTAATACATAATGGATCAACAAACATAATGTGTGGACAACAAGTAATTAAATAGATTAAAGCATCACATCAACACTTAATCATCAAGCACATAGACAACAGATATAAGTGGAAACCCATAAAGGGAGAAAACCACATCTTATTATTGTTGTTATTAAAAGGCAAGCTCCAACTCCCTCTCACAACTGATTTTCTATAGGCTCCAACTTACAGGAGGCTACTACCCCAAATTCTGCAAGCTACAACTTGCAAGGAAGCTCCAACTCCCATCTATTTTTTGCAGGCTACAAACCATAGGAGGCTCCTACCTTAACCATATACAATTGGACGTCTATCAAGCTTCAACTTGATATGGAAGCACTAACTCCCTCACACTACAATAGAATCATATGTTGATTTACCTAGATATCAGAACTGTTTTTCTCCTTCTTCAATGCTGCCCTTCCAGCCTTCAAATCTGCTTCATATCAGCTCTGGATCTTCACAGCATCTCTATCTGCTCTCATTCTTCCACTATCTAACCTCTCTATGCATATTACAATAACATCATTTATAGAGATCACTTCATGGTTGTTTTCATTCTATATGGGAATATGAAGTGAACAAGAATGACCCTTTCCTTCCACCCACTCATTTCCTCACTCAGCATATTCAGGATGTTACAACAATATATACACTCATTTCAGTATTAAATTGGAGTTTTGCTTTGCCTTGGAGACTTGCCTTTGCATCACAAAAAATATAAAATAATTAATAAATTTACAGTTACAATCAAATATTTCCCTTGACCCTTTCAAATTCTTAGCTTTGTTGTGTGTTTGTCCTCTTCTGCTTGTTGTCCCTTTGTATTTTATGTTTCTGCAGTTATATTCCAACTGCGCTGCATGACCGGCTTTTTTCCCGACTCAACCCATTTTGTTGCACTGTTCTACACGAGCTTCGGGTCCTTTTTCTTACTCGAGCCTTTTCTTCCGCGTTCAACCTTTTATTTTAACACACAGCCGCATCTACATGACACTTTTCATCTTGGCCGACTTCTTTACACAAACCCCACTGTTACACAGCAATTTGTCACCGTCCCTACCATTCCCCATCTCGCACATTGGAGGGATTATTTTGTGACCTGTGAGCAGTGACATGGCTTGAAATCAATTTCATGACATCCCTTTAAACAAGAGCTTTCATTGCCCTGAAGACATCTCCTTGTGAAAAACCCTAAAAATGGCCATTTTTGCATTGGCGCGAGCAGGCAGTTCAGTACCCGCGCCAATGAGGAAAATCCTTCAAAGAGGTCACGCCAATTGGCGCTCTGTCGCAGAGTCGCACTCCCGCCAACCAATTTAAGGAGTGTTTTTTAAAAATAAATGGCGGAAGTTTCTTCCTAACTGATCCAAGAACTGATATCTATCTTGAGTTGGGAGGTTTGGCTACAGATTTCCATAGAGAGGAAGTGGTTTGCCACCTCTCATGGAAGCTTCCTTGATGATAGGGCCAATCCCACAATTATAGGGATCCCAACTCCCCTTCCTCCATCTATAAAAGCTTTCCCATCTCCATTGCAAGCTAGTCTTCAAGTTCCCAAATTCCCAAGTGCCTTATGCTGCAAGAGCCTCCATAATTCCCTTAAGGCCAATTCAAGCAAGGAAACTATCGTCAAGAGCTAAAGAGAGAGGTTTGTCCCATCCTTGACAGGATTTTTGAGACGTATTCTGCTGGTGACCCCTTCCGAAGGAGAATTCGGCGTCAGAACTATGGTTGTAATTTTCCTTTGATTTATTATTAATGAACGACTATTGGTTATGGTTCCACTCTTGTTGTTTATGATGATGAGTTATTTCCTTTCTGACTGACATATAGTTGCATCTACTGGATTTTACGCTTCTGTTTGTTTTGTTCCTCGCATGTGCAGGTGTCCCATCACGGAGATCGTGGGGATCGTGATCTACCAGGGCTAAGGAACGGGAGCGCCACCTCTTCTACAAGCAACCGCGTTGGATTCCAGGTAAGCCTTCATCGCTAGTCGGTTTATTTGCAATTAGGAACCTGCACTATAGCGTGAACGATTGTTGCTAGACCCGGTCTGGGCTAGTAGGGATCGCCTCTGTCCGCAGAGGGGATTTACCTCCACAACAAATTGGCGACTCCGCTGGGGATCGTTAGCTTGTTGTCGTTCATTTTATGAGCTATAGACAGAGCCTGAAGTTAGCCAGATAGCCTTCAAAACGCTTTTGCTCTGCAATTGTGAAGTAGATCAAATCCGCTTCAGTCAATATCCGGTTTAGTTTGTAAACTGAACCCTTGGAGCACTGTCTTGTCTTTTCGGTTGATTCTTGATCCTCCTTGCTTGATTGGCTCTTTTGGCTGGCTCTTTTTGTGTTTGGCTTTTGGTTCAGCCCCAGAGGATCAGATCTGACCTCTGCTTTTCCGAATTTTCACCTTTTCATAGTTGGCTTGATTGGCATGAGTTTAGCCCTGACAGTCGCGCCAATTGGCGCAGTTTGCCAGTTCATCACTCGCGCCATTCCCTGTCTGGCGCGGATTACAGCCAGACAGTCGCGCCATCTTCTGTAGGTGCTAGGGTTTACCCTTGTTCGAAAGCTTCTTTTGGTCAGTACTTTGCTTCTGGGTTTGTTTTGGATTCTGCTTGAAGTGGTGATTCTGGGCTTGGTTGGGAGAAATTCTTTGTTTTGTCATTTTCAGGCGTTGGCGCTTGTTGTCAGTTAGCAACCCGCACCAATTGGCCATTGGCGCTAGTTTTTAGTGTGCAAGTCGCGCCAATTGGCGCTAGTTGTCAATGTACAAGTTGAGCCAATTTCAGGGTGTGTGGAAATTGAGATTTTTTCCCTAAATCCTTCACCAGTGTGTCTTTCCCTTCTGGTCTTTTCCTTGAATGAGCATGGATTACATTGCTCATTGTTTGGGATGTCTTCTTGCTATGATTTCTTGATGTAAAAGGGAATGAATGCCTTGTTTTGATCTCTTGCTTTGGAAGTCCTCTTTGTGTTTGACCTCATATGTCTTGTCGCCTTTTGAGGGATTTCGTGACAAAGTGTTTGAAACAACGGTTGCATTCTTATTTTTTGCTTACATCTCTTTTGCATTTATCCTTCATTAAGGAGACTTGTGTTCTTTTAGTTTTCGTCTCATAGTTTGCTTTTCGTTAAAATGCATTAGATCACATTGCATTGAAAAGTATTTTTTGAGATCCATCATTGAACTTAGATTACGTCGTTTAATGATTGAAAACTAGAAATCGCTTTGATTTCATTCTCTTTTATTAAAAGCATGCATTAAGTAGATTCTCATTTCATCGAAAAATGCATTGAGTGCATTCTTATCATTTGAAAAGAAAGGGAAATTGTGCATAGATTACAATTGCATAGTTTTCGAAAAAGAGGATTTTGCATAGATTACATTGCATTATTCGCATCGTTGAATGTTTGAAATTACTTTTGGATAGTGAAAGTCATCTAGTTTGGAAAATATTTCGTTTGCAGTGTTGTTTTATGTCACATCATTGTTTGAAGCTCTTCCCTTAACTAGATAGCATTCATCGAATTGAAAAGTTTTCTTTTCTCATATAGCTGCATATAGGAGATTGTCATATGACATTCGCTAGGGCCTGAAAACTGAAACGTAATTGAAGATAAACTTTAAAATTTACTCAATTTACACTAAGGCAGCATTGAAATCTAACGAAACACATTTAGAGGTCTAGGCTAGAGACGTGTTCCGGCGTCTTAAAACCTAGTAGTTGTCGTTCGCCTCTTGCGCTAGTACGGACTTGTGCTCCCCGTACCGTCGAGTATATAAAGGGAGACCCCACTAGGTTTCTATCCTTTATCCATAGGAAGCCGAGTCTGCCGCCCTATACCCGTGATACACCGGACACAAATATTCGGAGATTGCCCGTACGTACGTTAAGTCCTTGCTGATTTCTCTTTCATTTTGATCCCATGATGAAAATTGCGGGGGTCACTTCGTTGATACGGTTATTTGGTACACCTTTTGCCTAGTATTCCTGAGTAGTCATTTGATCTTTTCTGACTCCTTAAATTTGAAAGGATCACCAAGCGCTTGTCCTTTCACGCTTGTTCCAAAACTGAAAGAGATAGAGTCACCTTTTATCCGTTTCTCGACTCTTAAAACATGAAACGGTAAAGTTTCTAAAATTTCAATGTGGTAAAAATAAATCACCCGCGATCACACGCCTTGTTAGATTCTGCTTGTTGGTCGTTTGATTGTGTGCCTTGGTTCTTTTTTCAGCCCGTAGGCGGTTTTGAGTTGTTGATGGAAACTTTTCCAGAGTTCACCAACCAAGGAATTCCCTCCGATGGGAATCCTGGTCCTTCTCCTCCTTTTGGAAATGTTGGTGCTCCTTATATGGCAACGTTGTCCCTTCCTGGGTTAACTGTTGGGTTGCCTGTTTGGTTGTTTTCAACCTCTGTGGTCCTGAATGTCCCAGCTACTATTCAATCAGTTCCTCCACCTGAACAACATCATGTTGATTCCAAGGTTCACCTCTCCCCTTCTTCGCCTGTTTCTGTGTCCTCCTCTTCTACTTCGCCTGGTGAAAGTTTGGATTCGAGTAACCAGGTGGCTAAGAAGAAGAAGAAGAAGACAAAGAAGAAGAAGTTAGATAAAGGAGAGGCTAGCTCTGCAGCTATTGCACCTAAGAAGTCTCCTCTTGATAAACCTCCCAACCCTCCATGGAAAGTCAAGTTCCCTTGCATGTTGTGCACGGGAGACCATCTTCTTCGAGACTGCCCTGGCATTCCCAAGGTGCTCGAAGTATGGTCCAACGGTCGCCCACCATTGCCTTGGCTTCTGGGAGTCAGATTGGGGGCACGTCTTCAGCTGCTGCTCGTAAGGCTCCTAAGAAGCAGGGTAAGATTACCAATCCCTGTAAGTTGTGTGAAGGGCACCATGCCATTCACCTTTGTCCGTATATGGATGAAGCCAAGCAAGTTTTGGACAACTCAGCTATTTCTACACCATGCCTCCCGGTTGGTTATAAGCAGCTGTCTTTGAGTCCTCCACCAGTTGATCCTACGATTGGTCAAGATTCATCCTTGGTCGATCCCGCTCCCTCGAAAATTCAAATTCAGGAATCCATCCCTGACCAACCATTGGTCATGGGATCGGTTGAGTTGGCCCCGTCTGCGGTGCACCAGGTCTTTTCCGTTGAGATTGGACCTCACACCCCTCAGGTTCTTCTTGTTTCTTCATATTCTTCGGACTTGGAGAAATATTCTCCTGTCCCCATACCTCAAGAAGTTGCTCCTCCACCTCCCGTGATGGAGGTCCTGGAGGATACTCCTCCCACCTTCAAGATGGAGGTCGTGGAGGATGCTCCTTCTTCTTCCGTAACATCAGGGGAAGACCTTCTTGGTTCGATGGTAGCCCCTTCGAGTATTTTGGTCGCTTCCTTTGACTGGAGTCGATTTGCAGGATACCGCCTTCCGTCTTATGTGCCTTTCAAGATCACAGTACAGGATTTTGGTCTGGTCGTACCCAGCACCATTATAGACGAAGGTGCATCTGTTAGTGTTCTATCCTCAACTACCTGGCAAGCTTTTGGCTCACCGCCGCTTGCGCCTGTTACGCAGAATCTGTTGGCATTTAACAGAAGAATTGGTCAACCATTAGGGATCCTTCCAAGGTTACCTGTTACTTTGGGAGGTAAAACCGTCCATATGGACGTGATGGTTGTTCCAGGCCCCTTGGATTTCAATCTTCTTTTGGGGCGCGATTACACCTATGCCATGGGAGCACTTGTCTCCTCCCTTTTCCATGTGGTATGTTTTCCACATGAAGGAAGGATCGTGACCATTGATCAGCTTTCGTTCTTTGGTCCTGATGTGGCAGCTGGGCCGCCATCATCCCTTCCTGGTTTTTATCCACCCGTTGTATCTACCCCACCGCAGGTCAACTATGTGGCTACCTACCCCGTGCCTGTACTCAGTGATAGTGCCGTTGTGCATCAGGTGCTGGGGGCATTGGGTCCTGACTTCCAGGATGTTTTCCTTCCATCAGGAGTGGAACTCTTGGAAGCGATGACTTCTTGTTCGTTATGATGAGGTCGGTCGGAGCATAGTTCTTTTCCTTGTGTCAAGCTCCTTAAAAAATGAAACAAGCTCGTCGGAGCATAGTTCTTTTCCTTGTGTCAAGCTCCTTAAAAAATGAAACAAGTTCGTCGGAGCAGAGTTCCTTGTCTTGTGTCAAGCTCCTTAAAAAATGAAACAAGGGTGTCTGAGGATAGTTCTTTTAATGTGTCAACCTTGTTAAAACAATGAAACACGTTCCCGTTCAATTTGAGTCTTTGTTTAGATCTCGTAAAATCCCAGTCGAGTCTTTCTCTTGATCTCGTAATTTGAACCTTCACTCCATCTTCCTTTCATATGGACTGAAGCTTGGGGGGCATGTACCTCGAATTGAGTCACCATGCTGGGGGCATGCTTACTTTTTCAAGCATAGTTTTTTCCGTTTCAAGCTTGTGTAAAAATGAAATCGGTTTCAAGCATAGTTTACCTTTGTTTCAAGCTTGTGTAAAAATGAAACCAAATTCAAGCAGAGTTTCCTGATTTCAAGCTTGCGTAAAAATGAAACCATTCCCATTTTACCTCTTCTGATTGCCATTTTATCAGCCTGTTTTTGCCAGATGAGCCTTGGTTTTCTCACTCCATCGTCATTATCTGCTTGGCTGATTATATGCCTTCACTTGGTTGTTTTACCCATTCCTGAGGAACCGCTGCGATGAGTGGTCTTGTTAGCCAGCCTCTTGACCTTTACTTGTTCTGAGCAGTTCCACCATTACCGGAACCAATTGCTACCCTTTATAGCACTCGTTCCTCCAGGAGGAGTCAACTTTCAGCTCTTTTCTAACTCTCTAAACATGAAAAGATTGTCGAGTCCCTTGTCGTTTTGATCTCGTTAAAATGGACACGAAACGACATCTACCCAGTATACGTTTACCCCTTTTTCGGGCTGGGATAGATTATTTACGAAAAAGGAATACCCTAGCCTATCGCGACTAGGAGGTTTTCTCAGACATAGTTTTCTACCTTTTCGGGTCTGAGGAACTATTTACGAAAAGGGACTGTTGGAGTTTACTTTTCCGCTATCTTTTCAAACTCTCTAAACATGAAAAGACACCAATTTCTTCCTTTTTCAGACTCGTTAAACCTAAATGACATCGGAAATTGTCAATCATGACAGTATTCGAGTTTTTCCTTCCTAGGGCTCGGTAAATGTACTAGGATGGACTTATATGACAAGCATATGGTATCCTCTTAAAGCTTGTGTAAAAATAAAGAGGTACTCGCCAGAAATGGCGGGGAAAAAATGGAACCAGCATCATTGTCGTGTTGGCAGTATGTCGCTCTTGAACATGGCACTTGTCTGCATTCGTGTCGGGTTGGGGACATCTCATCTCGTTTTTTCACTTTCCTCCGTGGGTTTGGGTGATCCCTTTTGACCTCTCATCTGCTCTTTGCCTCGTCACTATGACCTCTGATCTTATGATGTCGAATACTGCCAAATACACTGTCGTGTCGTTCGTATGTTCAAGAGAAGTTGACATTTGCAAATATCAACCTCCCTTTGATTCTCATCTGATCGTGATTCACAACAACATTATGTTCCTCTGTCTCGTGTCGATGATGTGGGAAACACTATGGCCCACCTTCGATCAAGGTCACTTCCTGTCGACTTCAGCTCATTATCCAGGAAGTTGGTCTAGAGATTTAGCTTTGTTGTGTGTTTGTCCTCTTCTGCTTGTTGTCCCTTTGTATTTTATGTTTCTGCAGTTATATTCCAACTGTGCTGCATGACCGACTTTTTTCCCAACTCAACCCATGTTGTTGCACTATTCTACATGAGCTCCGGGTCCTTTTTCTTACTCGAGCCTTTTCTTCCGCGTTCAACCTTTTATTTTAACACACAGCCGCATCTACATGACACTTTTCATCTTGGCCGACTTCTTTACACAAACCCCGCTGTTACACAGCAATTTGTCACCGTCCCTACCATTCCCCGTCTCGCACATTGGAGGGATTATTTTGTGACCTGTGAGCAGTGACATGGCTTGAAATCACTTTCATGACATCCCTCTAAACAAGAGCTTTCATTGCCCTGAAGACATCTCCTTGTGAAAAACCCTAAAAATGGCCCTTTTTGCATTGGCGCGAGCAAGCAGTTCAGTACCCGCGCCAATGAGGAAAATCCTTCAAAGAGGTCGTGCCAATTGGCGCTCTGTCGCAGAGTCGTACTCGCGCCAACCAATTTAAGGAGTGTTTTTAAAAAATAAATGGCGGAATTTTTGTCCTAACTGATCCAGGAACTGATATCTATCTTGAGTTGGGAGGTTTGGCTACGGATTTCCATAGAGAGGAAGTGGTTTGCCACCTCTCATGGAAGCTTCCTTGATGATAGGGCCAATCCCATGATTATAGGGATCCCAACTCCTCTTCCTCCATCTATAAAAGCTTTCCCATCTCCATGGCAAGCTAGTCTTCAAGTTCCCAAATTCCCAAGAGCCTTATGCTGCAAGAGCCTCCATAATTCCCTTAAGGCCAATTCAAGCAAGGAGACTATTGTCAAGAGCTGAAGAGAGAGGTTTGTCCCATCCTTGACAGGCTTTTCGAGACGTGTTCTGCTAGCGACCCCTTCCGAAGGAGAATTCGGCGTCAGAACTATGGTTGTAATTTTCCTTTGATTGATTATTAATGAACGACTATTGGTTATGGTTCCACTCTTGTTGTTTATGATGATGAGTTATGTCCTTTATGACTGACATATAGTTGCATCTACTGGATTTTACGCTTCCATTTGTTTTGTTCCTCGCATGTGCAGGTGTCCCATCACGGAGATCGTGGGGATCGTGATCTACCAGGGCTAAGGAATGGGAGCGCCACCTCTTCTACAAGCAACCGCATTGGATTCCAGGTAAGCCTTCATCGCTAGTCAGTTTATTTGCAATTAGGAACCTGCACTATAGCATGAACGAGTGTTGCTAGACCCGGTCTGGGCTAGTAGGGATCGCCTCTGTCCACAGAGGGGATTTACCTCCACAACACCCGCAGACCTGTGGGTCATGGCCCACATAAACTCCCTTTTAACGCAGCAGATTAAAATTTTTGAGTTTTATTAACATACATACGTTTAGCAATCAAACAACACATACTTCCTAAAAAAACGCATATAAGAGACATCTCTTACATATGCGTAGAACCGGGGTTACCAAGTCCCACTTGACCAATCATAATACATCGCACTTCGCTTGCCCGCAACTTTTAACGTTTAACAATAAAAGTATCTCCTGTATTGTGCGATATGCGATCGCATCGCATCACATCCAACATAACTTACCATGAAAATCTTAAGAAAAAAACATAAAATCTGCGATGTGCACTAATTCATAGTGCTGACACGTGGCTCCTCCCTTTCACTGCATCGCAACTTAACCATACCACATTGTAAAAAAGTTAACATACCTTGCGAAGCCTTAGCGCTATCCGCTAACATCTACGATGTGCGAACTTCGTGATTCGTCGTCCAATGTTGATCTGCTACATGATCTAATTGTCCTCACTGCTTGCCCTGCCATGCCAACACATGTCCCTTCTCCACTTCACATCGCACACAAAATAACTTACCCTGCGACGACCATAACAATTAAACGTTAAACTTTGCGATTTGCGCTTTCGATCTCCATTAAATAAATTAACTTGCTAAGTCTTAACCGTAAACATTATACCCTGCGATATGCGATGTCTTCACGGTTGCGATATTCTCTTCCACCGTTGATCTGCGCAAGATCTACGATCCTCGTTGCTACTTGCAAATCTGATTGCTTTCTGCTATGTGATTAATACGATATTCAATCAGATAGAGGATTGTGTGAGATCTATGGTCCTCACTATGTCTTGCAAATCTGGTTGCCTTCTGTTGTGCACTGAAGTAGTTCACTTTGTCCCCTTTTGAAAGCGTTGATCTCTCCTAAGCTTGTTATTTATGTTTGTTATTCACTTCAACTTGGGATTATCACGCTTGCTGCACTTTCACAACTCTGCCCAGCACATTCACGACTTGACCCAAACGTACACGGCTTGACCCAACACGTTTACGACTCTACCCTGCGTTCATGACTCTGCCTTTGTTGTTTTACTGCCTTTGCTCCTTTTCTGCCTTAACTTCCTTTGTTGCATTTGCTTCTTAACTGCCTTTGCTGCTTTTATTGCCTTTGCCTTTTTTTGCTGACTTTGCTCCTTTAGTGCATTTTCTCCTTTGGAGCCTCTTTGTTGCTCCTCTGCCTCTCTTTTATGTCTTCTTACTGCATTATTGCCTGATCTTCTTCTTTTCCTTATTGTTGCTGCTTCTCTACTCCTTTGTCTTAATGATAGTTCAGGTGCTACTCCTTTGCCATCAATGAAAGTATTTCCAACAATATCTCCCTTTGGCATTAATGGAAACACTTCCTCCAACACTCCAATACTTCCTCCGATAATTCCTCCCCCTTTCATTCTGATAGGTGTATTTCTTCCTCTGCTTGCCTTTCCTCCCCCTTTGACATCAATGGCAAAGGGTTGCACATTTCCCAATGTAGTTTCTATCCTTGCATTTTCTTTTCCCACTTTATAGGCCTTCTTTCTGACTTTATACTTTTCTACTCCAGGCTGGTGTATAATATTTTTTGGGAGAGCACTTTGAAAATTATTGAGATTGCATGAATGGAGGGCATGTCACCATAGAATGTTCTTTACTTATATCCCTTATTGCTTGATAGAGGTGATGTGTGCTAGACTTTTGATGTACTTCTGTCATAATACTCCAATCTTGAGGACCTGTACCATACCATACTCTGTAGATATTTACCATATTCATAGCTCTAGCTCTTCTGTGACAACTTTTATGGGCTGCTATACCCCTGGAGTGATGCTTTATTGTCTGATACTGACTATCACTTTTCTACTGCACTATTTTTGCTCCTTATATTGCAGCCTCTGTTGGTGTATTTCCATCATCATTTTTTTTTCCTGATCATATCAGAGAGTATCATCTGCAAACACTACCCCTATTTTGTCTCTTAGATATTCAAATGGTTCTCTAGCAAGAGGCTTTGTGAATATCTTTGTTGTTTGTTCCTTTCTTGGTACATACTCCATCTTTACTATTTTCTCTACTACTTTTTCTCTGAGGAAATGGTACTTTATTGGGATGTGCTTGGTTTTCAAATGAAGTACTGGATTTTCTGATATACTTATCGCACTTGTATTGTCACATTTGATAGAGATAGGTTCAGTGATTCTTACCTTCATGTCTTGGAGAGTTTGTTTCATCCACATTACTTGTGTGAAACAAGTTGTTGTTGCTATGTATTCCGCTTCTGCAATAGATAGAGAGACATATGTTTTCTTCTTTCTTAACCATGCCACCATACTTTCTCCTAAATAAAATGAACCTCCACTTGTGCTTTTCCTATCATCCACATAGCTAGCCCAATCTGCATATGTATATGTTGTCAATGTGAAGTCTTTGGTTTTTGGATACCATAGGCCATAATGTGCAGTTCCTTGCAGGTATCTAAATATTCTCTTGATTGCTAGAAAGTTATTTTGTTTTGGTTCTGCTTGATATCTTGCCACAAGTCCTACTGCCAACATAATGTCTGGTCTAGAGGAAGTTAGGTATAGCAGACTTCCTATCATAGATCTGTAAAGTCTTTAATCTACATCTGATGATCCATCATCAACACATAACTTGCATCCAGTGATCATGGGAGTTGACACAGAATTGAAATCTTCCATTTGTAATATTTTTAACATATCTCTTAAGTAATTTTCTTGTGAAACGAATATGCCTTTGTTCTTTTGTAGAATTTGAAGTCCTAGGTAGTCGATAAGCTCTCCAATCATAGACATCTCATATTATAACTTCATCTCTTCTACAAATCCTTTTACTAACTCATCCTTGTTGCTACAAAACATGATGTCATCTACATATACTACTAAAATTAAGATTTCATTTTCATTAGCCTTTATATACAGATTGTTGTCTACTCCTCCCTTCTTGAAACCTTGTTTTTTAAAGTACTTGTCTAGGCTAGAATACCATCTGTAAAAAATTTTGAGACTGTTAGCCATCTGTAAAAAAAATTCAGAGCAAATGATGGCTAAAAATAAGTCCTGGGCCTTCAAGAGATTGTTTTCATGCAAAACTTCTCATTCTTGAAGTCTTCTTTTGCTGCTTGAACTCAGCAAGTAATCTTCATTGTTGTTTCATTAGAAGAAATCCACCAAGTTAAACCTATTGTTCCCTTCAAAATTGTTCCCTAAACAACCCCTTTTCATCATTTCATTCACTCATTTTGGCCCTTTTTACCCTCCATTTTCCTCTAAAAAAGCTCCGTTTCTCTTTTTCATTTTCCCTCCCTTCCCCTCAAAAAACCTTCAAAAATCCCTTCAAACCATGGAACTCCTTGTTTATGGTTTAAAAACCCTTAAAAACCCCTCTTTCTGCCTAATAAATGCCCTTTTATATAAACACAAGCTTTAGCCCCCGAGGGCTTAAATACCTTTGACCCTTCTCCTCCATGTGTCTGAGCACTATGACCAAGCGCCCAAAACACATTGCATCGGCTTTCCTCTATAGGCCTGCTTTTTCCTTCAGAAATCTCTCCTCCCGATGCAATTAGCTCCTCTCTCCTGGCCCTTGGTCACATATCCCTCCACGGGACCATGCCCCTGCACCTTTTTCTTAAGGTCCCATCGCATCGGCGTTATTTCTTTTCCATTGCATTTTTCCCCCTTCCCCCGCCGATGCGATAAGCCCCTCTTCCCTTGGTCCCGGTTTCTGTTTCCTCCCATAAGACTACGCTTTTTCCCTAACCCTTTGAGCCCTCGCCTTTCCCTTCCTCCCTTTCACTCTTTTCCCTTATCCCTGCTTTGTCATTCTGCAAAAAAATCCCAACCGTTGATATTTAAAGATCAACGGTTATCGCACCTCTTCCCCTATCCTTCCTCTGCCCAAATCCTGCCATTCATTCACCCTGGCAAATGAATCTCTACCATTGATTCATTAGATCCGACGGTCGTCATTTATTCCGTCACCCAACCTCCCTCCGGACCCACCTCCCACTTCACAAATCACTCCCCCAATCTTACGATGACACCTGGCCTCCACTTAAACAACTCACCGAGCAACTCTTTAGTCGTGCTACGTCTGCACTGTCGGATCTCAACCCCTTCATCCAACGGTTGTAGTGGCATATCGCACATTTTTTGCGTTCATAGTTTAACACTCTGAAGTCATGCGATACCGATGGTATCGAAAAAGCCACGTGGCATAATACGACTGGATTGCGTTCGATTCGGCTAAACCACTTACCACCCGAATCGAACGTGATAACCACTCGCGATATTTCCAAACCTCCTTTGCCCATTTTCGCTACAAAATTCAAATTTAAACCTGTTTTTTTGCAGGTTTTTTCCACAGAACCCCTTCGCCTGCCATTTCCCCCCCTCCGCACCGCTCTGCCAGCCTCCTAAGTATTTTTTCCCAAACTCGTAGGATTATATGCAATGTTTTGTGGTTTTTTGCAGGTTTTACAACAGTTTCCAAGGCCGATAATCCTCCTATGGTTCATGAAGAGACAGGGCCTGAGATCGTGACCCCTGAAAATCCAACAATGCAGAGTAAAAGCTTCCAGGTTTCAGTCCATGGTCCAGTCAGTGCTATTTGAGCACTGGTCATAACATTAAACCCTTCACCTGTACATGTTAAAGAAGAAGAATGGTGAAGGTTAAACTTGAATATCAGAGATTAAAGGCAAAACACAGAGATCTGAAGATCTAATCAATAATTAAAAAGACTAAATACAGTGGATTAAAGGGTTTAATATAACAGCTTGAAGGTTTATACACAGTGTCAGGAATTGAAATTTCAAAAACCGAGGATTAAGGATTTTAAACCTAGAGTTAAGGAAGGCAGACAAAGGAAAATGGCAGATGAAAAAGCCCATAACAGTAAACACAGTCAGCAAAACCACAATTGAAGATCGAAGCAGGATGAAAAGGCATAATCAGTCTTAAAAGCATAATCAAATTTATAACAGTGTTTTAAAGCCACAAAAACAGACAGATTAGCAAAAGAAGCCTCCAAATTCCACATCAGTGAGGCAATAAAAGCCTTCCTCAAAAGAAGGCACTATGAATGCACAGTCAGGGATATTTTTAAAAGGCAGCTTAACATTAGCTGCCAACCTACCAAAAACCCCCAAAGTCAACAAAGGTTATTGAAGTTGATGAACTTTAATGTAATAATCAATTAGCAGAGTTAGTTCATGTCATTCCATCTCCATTTGGCCCTTCAAAGGCCAAGAAGCTCCTACTCTACATTAATTGAACTAATGAACCCTTCTTACACTCCACCTCCTCATTCTTCTATAAATGCTTCTATAGAAGACAGTTTAGAGGTTGGTCTCTGGATATCTGTTGTATGTAAAAAGCTTTTGAAGCTACTGTAGCTCTGTTAGGAATTGAAGATATATAGGCTGAGATGAGAAGCTTGTAGTCGTAGAGACCCACTGGACTTGAAGATTGTAATTGGTTTGAACATCAAATACAAATAGTTGATTTATGGGATCCTGGTCTATGTCGATGGTGATGTGTTTCTCACTGTAATTGTCAATTTCATTTATGTTTTCATTCTGTCCACTTTTCTCTGATAAAGAACAGCAAATATAGATTAGGATTTACTTTTGAAGTACCCTAAGTCTCACTGATAAATCTTTATCCTTTATGTTTTCTGCTAATTGTCTATTTGAAGATGATTCAATAGAGTATAACCAGTGAAGCGTTGGTAAGCCCATATTTTCTGAGTACAACTTGAGATGTTGTCTTTGGATGTTCTTGATAAGTCTGCTAATTAAAGATTGAGCTACAAAAGTTTATGGTTAGCCCTGTCCTCTGGTTTATCTCCAACAGTTGCTTTGAAAAGTTCCCTTAAGAGTATGTTGAAAGCAGAGTAGTTTAAAAATACTTACCTGATCTTAGAATACATTTTATGTTATCATGAATGTTTTCCTTTGAGAATATGCTGAAAGCAGGCTAAGTTAAAAGTCTTTACTTGATCTTAAGTTGTTCTCTTTTTTTAAATGTTTTCCCTTGAAATTATATCAAAAGCAGGCTAGTTTAAAAGTACTTACCTGATCTTAGGTTACTTTGTGTTTTTCCCTTAAGAATATGCTGAAAGCGGGCTAAGTTAAAAGTCTTTACTTGATCTTAAGTTGTTCTCTGTTTTTAAAATGTTTTCTCTTGAAAGTACATCAAAAGCAGGCTAGTTTAAAAGTACTTACCTGATCTTAGGTTACTTTTGTGTTTTCCCTTTAGTACATGCCAAAAGCAAGCTAGTTTCAAAGTACTTACCTGATCTTAGGTTCTTCTTTGTTTCTTCATGTGTTTTACTTCTTTCACTTCATTTCTTACTGTTTCATTCCATAAAATCAACTTAAAGAGATCCTTTGACATAGATGACTTGCCTCATGGACCACTCTTGAACCTTGTTGTGCAATTAAATCCTATTATGACTCCATAGCCCAATGGATTGATGTTGTTTCTTACTTGTCTTATCAACTGAAACATTCTTTCATTTACTTACACCTTCACCCTTCAGAAAGACTTCCTTCATCTTCATGTTATCCTGCCCAACCAAACAAAACAAACAACCTTGTTCTCCATAACTAGCCTTAAATCATATTTGAAGCCTTAAAGATCATATTATTGAACACATATATAGAGAGATCCCTCTCTGAATCTAGGATGGCTAGGTCCTCAGATTCCAAAGCGGTTTGATGAGAATACAGAAATAACCATGAACATAGAGATGCAGCAGAAATAATGCTTCATTTCATTAATATCAAATAATAGAAATATGCTTACAGGCATAATGGAAATAAAATAGCTAGGGTGCTGGTAGCGAATCTCTGAGAAGAGAAGTGATGGCTACCGACCTCTGAACTGTGTTACAATGAGGCTCGAGGGCCTATTTATTGTTGAGAAACAATGTAGAATCTGAAACGTCCAAAAACCTAACCGTAGGAGATGAGGCGCCAAAACTGTGGGCACCCGTTTGGGTAAATTGGTGGTTCAACTTCCCGGGGGCATAACTTTGGCACCCAATCTCCGTTTGACGCGTTCAATAGCTCGTTAGAAAGATCTATCCGAGGACTTCAATTTTTGAACGAGCAACATCGGTCCATGGACCCATGTTGCTCTCCGTTTTCCCAAAAAAATGTCGTTTAGGGCCTCAAAACGGCTCCGGAAGTTCAGGACCCGAAAAACTGCTAAAAATAGTAAGTTTTGTTGCAACTTGAAAATTGAAAGAACTGAATATGGGGGTTCAAATGGAATAGGTTGGTGGCCACCAATATCCACCTGGATCATTAAGCCCCAAAAACGGCTCCGAGAGTGGAGGACCCGAAAACCTGCTAAAAATAGTAAGTTGTGCTGAATGTGAAAAGCTGCAAGAATTGATGGTGCTGGTCCAAATGGAATAGGTGGGTGGCAACCGATATCCACCTGGATCATTCCTCCCTCCTTAGGAAGCAATGGTCCCCATTGCGTTGAGATCCTCCATGAGATGAGGCAAATTCTGTTGAACTGAGTATTAGATGTGTTGAAGATGTCATGGACCTACGGGTGGACATGCTGGATGCGTTTAGTAAATTTGGTTTCTTTATCAGCCTCATACAGTACATGTTTGGATTCTGTATGTGTAGTTGCAGGATGTATGGCAACATCAGGTGGTGGTGCATTGGGAGTCAGATCAATGGAGTGCTTGTCCTGACAGTGTAGAGGAACCTCTATGAGTGAGGAGAAATTGTCATTGTATTCCTCCATGACTTTGTCCATCTACTGCAGCCGTGAAAGGGAGCCCTGTTTCGAGGTTGTGGCCACAATATTCTTCTTTCCTTGGGAGTGAGTCGTAAGGAAAATGAATTTCCTAGTCTGGGAAACAATCTTACTGCGTTGTTTTGCAGTAGTCAAAGAGATGGCAGGAGGTGATACTACCTCTGGTATCCTGTACAAGTTATTTCCCAAAGTAGTAATAACAGCACGAGGCCTAGACTCATACACAGCATGTCGCCTCCAAAAGTATGGTTGGCCCAATAATACATCAGCTACATCAAGAGGAGCAACATCACACAATACTTCATCCGTGAATGGCTTGATACTGTATGGAAGTCGGCACTGCTGGCGGATGCGGAGATCTCTCCCTGGGTGGAGCCACCCGATGGTATATGGCTGCGGGTGTGCTATGGTTGGTAGGCAGAGCCTCTTCACGACGTCTGCTGAAATGAGGTTCTTTTGGCTTCCGCTATCGACAAGAAACTGCAGCGGAGAACCCTTCACCCACATCTGCGATTGGAAGAGGCGCTCCCCCTCCTCTGGATCCTCTGGACCCTCCTTCTGGATCTTGGTGGTGGCAACAATGGCACTAGGATCCGCATCAATGATCTGCTTCCCTTTTTCATTGCCTTTGTCTGGTTCTAACTCAGGATCAGAAAATGCATCTGATTCGGGTGCCTTTAGTTCAGCCACCAAAGACTGTTTGGCCCGACACTCGTTTGTACTGTGAGTGGGGTTGTTATGAAATTCACACCACTTCCCTGTGTCCTTCTTTGGATTTGTGGTGTTGTTCTGAGTCGCATTGCTTTGGCCTTGCCCCTTGTTCTTCGATTCGGGGGCACCTTTTGGATTCGCAGATCCAAAGTCTCGCTTCTTCTGCTTAAATTTCTGCTCGATCTTGGCGGCATAGAGATATGCCGTGCCAAGCGATGTAATGTCGAGGAACTCCATTTCCTCCTGAATGTGTTTGTGCAGAAAGCCGCGGTACTTGAGCACCAAATGTCTCTCTGAATCTTTAATACCCAACTTTGTGCGCAGGGTATGGAACAGATTTGTCAGTTCATGCACATCTTGATCCTTTTGTTGCCGCAGCGTGGTCCATTGGATGTATTTGTCCTCATAGCTCCCCACAGGGTAATATTGTTCCTTGATGCCGTCTCGGAACGAATTCCAAGTGGGTGTGGTCGAGAGCAGAGAGGGTTCCCCTTCGCCCTCTTGCTCACGGTAGGTTTCCCACCAGTCTTTGACATGGGGGGCGGCTTTGAGGAGTGCAAAAATAATCTTTTCTCGGTCAGAGAAGTCATGGACCGAGAAATACCCTTCCAACAAATTTAACCATCTGTCTACAGCGTCTGCATCTATTTTTCCTTCAAATATAGGAATGTCAAAGTTTACATGTACCTTGAAGGGAGTGGCGCCTCCAGAGTGGCTGTTGGATGCAGATGCGCCATATGTGGGCAATCGTTGAAGGATTTGAGCAAAGTTATCCATCATCGCGTTCCTTTGTTTCTCGAGGGCCTCCTCGAGCAGTATTTTGATAGGATCTCCTGCTCCCTCGTCTTTCTTTTCTTCCGCCATGGGAGGTCGTCGGGTTTTGCGAGGCTGATCTTGCAAGGGTTCAACCAGATCGAGCCCTAACTCCTTATACCCTGACCGCGTTGGGGACATGCAAAGAAAAACAAAGAAACGAGACCCCCCTCTAATACCAACGATCGGTTATGCGAGGAACGCAACGGAATGCAGAAATAACCATGAACATAGAGATGCGAGCGGAAATAATGCTTCATTTCATTAATATCAAATAACGGAAATATGCTTACAGGCATAATGGAAATAAAATAGCTAGGGTGCTGGTAGCGAATCTCTGAGAAGAGATGTGATGGCTACAGACCTCTGAACTGTGTTACAATGAGGCTCGAGGGCCTATTTGTTGTTGAGAAACAATGTAGAATCTGAAACGTCCAAAAACCTAACCGTAGGAGATGAGGCGCCAAAACTGTGGGCGCCCGTTTGGGTAAATTGGTGGTTCAACTTCCCGGGGGCATAACTTTGGCACCCGATCTCCGTTTGACACGTTCAATAGCTCGTTAGAAAGATCTATCCGAGGACTTCAATTTTTGAACGAGCAACATCGGTCCATGGACCCATGTTGCTCTCCGTTTTCCAAAAAAATGTCGTTTAGGGCCTCAAAACGGCTCCGGAAGTTCAGGACCCGAAAAACTGCTAAAAATAGTAAGTTTTGTTGCAACTTGGAAATTGAAAGAACTGAAGATGGGGGTTCAAATGGAATAGGTGGGTGGCCACCAATATCCACCTGGATCATTAAGCCCCCAAAACAGCTCCGAGAGTGGAGGACCCGAAAACCTGCTAAAAATAGTAAGTTGTGCTGAATGTGAAAATCTACAAGAATTGATGGTGCTGGTCCAAATGGAATAGGTGGGTGGCCACCGATATCCACCTGGATCACTAACATACTGGCGACCATACTGGGGATATTTCTAAGTAAAATACTTAAAACTAAACACTCAGTATTCAGTGCAGTATAAGTAACTTTCTTCGAGCACTACCAAGCATGCTGGTAATCATGATAGGACTTGTCTGAATCAGTAGCAATCTAAGTACTTCTTAGGATTCTAACAGACCCTTATCAAACCTTGAAGAAATCAGCTAACTAAGCCACAGAGTAACTCTATTTGTCTCATCATTGTCGCTAAGTGTTGAAACAGATATAGGACACTCTCATAATTCACAGGACTATAAAAACTCAGAAAACCCAAAAAAAAACATTTCAGATTGGTATTCAAACCTATTAGTGGTGGTGGACCATAAAACATTTTACCTTCTAAAAGCTAAAAACTTCCACTTGGTGACTCCACTGGCCTCCAATAGGCCTATTACTCCTCTAGTCTTTGTAGACTCCTTTGGAAATGCATTGAGCAAACCCAATCATATTGTTGGTGGACAGCAGGATTCAAATCTTCCACCTAGCGACTCCACAATTCCCAAAAGACCAAATGACTTCACTAGTAGAAGACTATGAACTGGTTGACCAGATACAGTGACCTCTTTGTACAAACATGCATCCAAGTATAGACCCAGAATCAAAATTACTGGTCATGATGGAAAAGATGATGTACATGCTTGGAAAGAGAATGGATAGGTATGAGGCTAATTTAAATATTGGTGATCTAGAGCAACCTATGCCTTTCCCTGATCAAACACAAGCTCAATCACTTCAAGACCTAGACAATGAGAAAGATATGTATGATGAGCAAGATTATAGAGAAAACAATGAAGAAATTTCTCAAAAAAGTCCTGACAGCATACCTCTATCTTGTATAGCACTGTTAAGGGAAATTCATGACCAAAATATAAATACAAATAATGAGCAGTGCTTTGAGGAAACAAATAGCCATTGTGAAAACACAGAACTTAAAATAGAGAAAAAACCAACACATATGGGGACCCTACCTCTATGTTATAACTCATTTCAAATTTTAAGAGGAGAGTGGCATCCTGACAAAGTAGAAGAAACATCTCATGAACCTTGTATTCAAATTGAGCATCATAGCAATCATGAGGAGTTGTTGGAAACGAAAGAAGATCGGGAAAAATTAGAAAATCCTCAAGTTTTCCCGACAAACACAACATCTCATGAACCTTGTATTCAAATTGAGCATCATAGCAATCATGAGGAGTTGTTGGAAACGAAAGAAGATCAAGAAAAATTAGAAAATCCTCAAGTTTTCCCCGCAAACACAAGTATTGATTTGCTTGAAGAGGCTCAAGATGACATCTAGCCTCAAAACCAGTTAACACAAAAGAAAGAGGATTTTTGTACTTCTGTCTATGCTGAAAGCGAAATCTCTCCTTTAACAGAAGTAGAAATTGATCAAATACTAAACAAGAAGCTACTCTCCAAACTTTCATCTGAACAAAATAATCATCAACATAGTGCCCATCCCATACAACAACTTAATGGCACTCAAGACAAAGAGGAGAGTAAGGAAATTAATGATAAATCTGAAACTAGTCCTCTATGGAGTATGAGATTTCATGGGTTATGTACTAAAACCCGTGCAGGTGCAGGAATATGGCTTTACAATACAGAAAACAATCATTCTGAAGGCCATTCATATAAATTGAATTTTCGATGCACGGGTAACATGGTAGAGTATGAGGCACTTATTTTAGGGCTGCACTTATTGAAGAAACTAGGAGCCCAGAAAATAACAGTTCATGGAAATGCAGACCTGGTAATTAGGCAAGTGAATGAGGAATACATGGTTAAACATCCCAGACTTAGAGCCTATAGCGATGATGTCATGGATTCGTTAAAATCATTTGAAGAGTTTCAACTTACCCCTGTTCCTAAAGACCAAAATATTTTCGCCAATGGACTAGCCCTTGTTGTTATTACATGTTTGAAACCTTGTGAAGACAATCAATACAAAATCCAAGAAAAATTTAGACCAGCTATCCCAAATAATGAAAAGTATTGGCAAGTCTTTGGGGAAGAAAAACAAATAGAAGATTGTCCTGCTGAGGACATGTTATCTTTTCAAGAGAAACCTTCTCCCATTGTTGATATCAATATGTCATCCAAAGAACCTGAATTCACACCAGAAGCAAGCATAGATTTAGAAAAAGAAGAAATTTCACTGCTTGTTGATTTGCAGGTGAAGGATGATGATGCTTCCAAGGAACATACTGAAGGTGCAGTCCTCAAAGATGATATCTTAGAGGCAAAGAATCTACCAATCATAGAGAGCCAAAAAGAAGAGAGTTCTCATATTTTCTTTTTTGATCCTATGGAAGAGTGTGTGGAGGTCCAAATTGGCTCAAATTCTCAAGTATGGATCCTTCGCAGGAGCCAAAGACATAAAACGTTGTCACCTTCTGTGACAGCCTTGATTTTAAAGATTAAGATTCAATATGCACTGTGGTTACCTCTGACTAGTAGCCAGTTTATCTATTCCTTTTTGTCACTACTCAACTGACTACATTGGCACTATTGTACCATATAAAGCAGCAGAGATTTTCAAATTAGATTAGGGTAGATAGGAAAGCAATAAAGCTCAGCCTGTGAGCATTTAGTTTGTTTACTGCTTTTGAATTCGAGAAATAAAAATACAAAAACAATAAAAGAGAAAAAGAGGGCAGAAATAAAAGAAGAAAGGTAAAGCCCCATACCAAAAAGAAAAGAAAATCTGAAAGTGTGCAAGCTTAAATGCCACTTCCAAAAACAACACTGCTATTTTAGTCATACAGCCTAATCATGACTGAGATAGATTTGAATTTTTTTCTGATAGGTTAGTGAAGAATATTTTCCAAATTGTTTAATCTTGGCTTATCAGTAGAATAGATTAGGATAGAAAAACAATGGTTCAAACAAAGCTTAAATCCTGAATCTGTAATATTGATGAAGAATTGGTTCTAATCTGCTTAAAATCTGAACCAAGGAAAAAGGAAAGAACAGCTCAAAAAGATCAAAACCAAAGCTGCAAAAAGAATGAAGGATGCCTTTTTTTATTTTTAGATCTTAAGCCTTCACAGTTTTGTTTCAAATTTTTGCAAATAAAGTCTATGTGCAGCTTGTACATACAACCATAGACACCATGGAAAATCAGACAGTCTAATCCTGATTTGACTGTGTTTTAAATTTTTTTTTTAGAAGATAGAGAATAAAATCTGCCAGACAGTCTAATCTTGGCAGATAGTAGCTTAGGTAGAGAATTTATGAGTCCAACAGTCTAATATGAACTCATGGAAGAAATAAGGGTAGACTTAAATTATTTTTTCCTATTTTCAAAAAGAATAAAATGTTGATGTTCAAGGTCTGCAAGTCCAAATGCACCTGTTGAAGAAAAATGCTAGGAAGTAGGCTGTGTAGGCAGTTGTTTGGGAAATAACTCTGTTTGATATAAATATTGATCATCTTCCAAAGTTTCATGATCAAAGAATAACAAGTTTTCAATGGATAAAGGCACAGTTCTACATCCTAGAGATCAAATTCTGAAGATTCTTGACACCTCCAAGGAGCTTCCATCCCCAAGTGGAGCCACTGTTAGCCATCAGTAAATTTTTGTCAGAGAAAATGATGGCTAAAAATAAGTCCTGAGCCTTCAAGAGATTGTTTTCATGCAAAATTTCTCATTATTGAAGTCTTCTTATGCTACTTGAACTCAGCAAGTAATCTTCATTGTTGTTTCATTAGAAGAAATCCACCAAGTTAAACCTACTATTCCCTTCAAAATTGTTCCCTAAACAACCCCTTTTCATCATTTCATTCACTCATTTTGGCCCTTTTTACTCTCCATTTTCCTCTAAAAAATCTCCTTTTCTCTTTGTCATTTTCCCTCCCTTCCCCTCAAAAAACCTTCAAAAATCCCTTCAAACCATGGAAATCCTTGTTTATGGTATAAAAACCGTTAAAAACCCCTCTTTCTACCTAAGAAATTCCCTTTTATATAAACACAGGCTTTAGCCCCTGAGGGCTTAAAGACCTTTGACCCTTCTCCTCCATGTGTCTGAGCACTATGACCGAGCTCCCAAAACACATCGCATCGGCTTTCCTCTATAGGCCTGATTTTTCCTTCGAAAATCTATCCTCCCGATGCAATTAGCTCCTCTCTCCTGGCCCTTGGTCACATATCCCTCCATGGGACCATGCCCCTGCGCCTTTTTCTTAAGCCCCCATCGCATCGACGTTATTTCCTTTCCGTTGCATTGTTTCCCCTTCCCCCGCCGATGCGAAAAGCCCCTCTTCCCTTGGTCTTGGTTGTGTCCTCCCATAAGACCACGCTTTTTCCCTAACCCCTTGAGCCCCCGTCGTTCCCTTCCTCCCTTTCACTCTTTTCCCTTATCCCCGCCTTGTCATTCTGCAAAACAATCCCAACCGTTGATCTTTAAAGATCAACGGCTATCGCGCCTCTTCCCCTATCCTTCCTCCACCCAAATCCTGCCATTCATTCACCCTGGAAAATGAATCTCTATCGTTGATTCGTTAGATCCGACGGTCGTCATTTATTCCGTCACCCAACCTCCCTCCGGACCCACCTCCCACTTCACAAATCGCTCCCCCAATCTTACGATGACACCTGGCCTCCACTTAAACAACTCACCAAGCAACTCTTTAGTCGCGCTTCGTCTGCCCCGTCAGATCTCAACCCCTTCATCCAACGGTTGTGATGGCATATCGCACATTTTTTGCGTTCAGAGTTTAACACTCCGAAGTCATGCGATATTGGTGGTATCGAAAAATCCCTGCGGCATAATAAGATTGAATCCGTTCGATTCAACTAAAACCACTTGCCACCCGAATTGAACGCGATAACCACTCGTGGTATTTCCAAACCACCTTTGCCCATTTTCGCTCCAAAATTCAAATGTAAACCTGTTTTTTTGCAGGTTTTTTCCACAGAACCCCTTCGCCTACATATTCACCCCCTCTGCACCACTCCGCCAGCATCCTAAGCATTTTTTCCCAAACTCGCAGGATTTTATGTAATGTTTTGTGGTTTTTTGCAGGTTTGACAGCAGTTTCCAAGGCCGAGAAGCCTCCTACGGTTCATGAAGAGACAGGGCCTGAGATCGTGACCCCTGGAAATCCAACAATGCAGAGTAAAAGCTTACGAGTTTCAGTCCACGGTCCAGTCGGTGCTATTTGAGCACTGGTCATGACATTAAACCCTCCACATGTACATGTTAAAGAAGAAGAATGGTGAAGGTTAAACTTGAAGATCAGAGATTAAAGGCAAACCCCAGAGATCTGAAGATCTAATCAATAATTAAAAATACTAAATACAGTGGATTAAAAGGTTTAATCTAACATCTTGAAGGTTTATACACATTGTCAGGAATTGAAATATCAAAAAGCCAAGGATTAAGGATTTTAAACCTACAGTTAAGGAAGGCAGACAAAGGAAAAAGGTAGATGACAAAGCCCATAATAGTAAACACAGTCAGCAAAAGCACAATTGAAGACCGAAGCAAGATGAAAAGGCATAATCATTCTTAAAAGCATAATCAAAGTTATAACAATGTTTTAAAGCCACAGAAACATACAGATTAGCAAAATAAGCCTCCAAATGCCACATCAGTGAGGCAATAAAAACCAAAACTACCACCTACAGGTTTATTTCCTCAAAAGAAGGCACCATGAATGCACAGTCAGGGATATTTTTAAAAGGCAGCTCAATATTAACTGCCAACCTACCAAAAACCCCCAAAGTCAACAAAGTTGACTGAAGTTGATGAACTTTAATGTAATAATCAATTAGCAAAGTTAATTCATGTCATTCCTTCTCCATTTGGCCCTTCAAAGGCAGAGAAGCTCCTACTCTACATTAATTGAACTAATGAACCCTTCTTACACTCCACCTCCTCGTTCTTCTATAAATACTTCTGTTGAAGATAGTTTAGAGGTTGGTCTTTGGATATCTGTTGTATGTAAATAGATTTTGAAGTTGTTGTAGCTCTGTTAGGAATTGAAGATATATAAGCTGAGATGAGAAGCTGGTAGCTGTAGAGACCCACTGGACTTGAATATTGTAACTGGTTTGAACATCAAATACAAATAGTTGATTTATGGGATCCTGGTCTATGTCGATGGTGATGTGTTTCTCACTGTAATTATCAATTTCCTTTATGTTTTCATTCTGTACACTTTTCTCTAATAAATAACAGCAAATATAGATTAGGATTTACTTTTGAAGTACCTTAAGTCTCACCAATAAATCTTTGTCCTTTATGTTTTCTGCTAATTGTTTATTTGAAGATGATTCAATAGAGTATAACTAGTGAAGTGTTGGTAAGCCCATATTTTCTGAGTACAACTTGAGATGTTGTCTTTGGATGTTCTTGATAAGTCTGCTAATTAAAGATTGAGCTAGAGAAGTTTATGGTTAGCCTTGTCCTCTGGTTTATCTCCAACAGTTGCTTTGAAAATTTCCCTTAAGAGTATGTTGAAAGCAGGCTAGTTTAAAAGTACTTACCTGATCTTAGACTACTTTTTATGTTATCATGAATGTTTTCCTCTGAGAATATGCTGAAAGCGGGCTAAGTTAAAAGTCTTTACTTTATCTTAAGTTGTTCTCTGTTTTTAAATGTTTTCCCTTGAAAGTATATCAAAAGCAGGCTAGTTTAAAAGTACTTACCTGATCTTAGGTTACTTTGTGTTTTTCCCTTAAGAATATGTTGAAAGCAGGCTAAGTTAAAAGTCTTTACTTGATCTTAAGTTGTTCTCTGTTTTTAAAATGTTTTCTCTTGAAAGTACATCAAAAGCAGGCTAGTTTAAAAGTACTTACTTGATCTTAGGTTACTTCTGTGTTTTCCCTTAAGTGCATGCAAAGCAGGCTAGTTTCAAAGTATTTACCTAATCTTAGGTTCTTCTTTGTTTCTTCATGTGTTTTACTTCTTTCACTTCATTTATTACTGTTTCATTCCATAAAATCAACTTAAAGAGATCCTTTGACATAGATGACTTTCCACATGGACCACTCTTGAACCTTGCTATGCAATTAAATCCTATTATGACTCCATAGCCCAATGGATTGATGATGTTTCTTGCTTGTCTTATCAACTGAAACATTCCTTCATTTACTTACACCTTCACCCTTCATAAAGACTTCCTTCATCTTCATGTTATCTTGCCCAACCAAACAAAACAAACAACCCTGTTATCCATAACTAGCCTAAAATCATATTTGAAGCCTTAAAGATCATATTCTTGAACACATATATAGAGAGATCCCTCTCTGAATCTAGGATGGCTAGGTCCTCAGATTCCAAAGTGGTTTGATGTAGGCTGTGCAGCGTTTGTACTTGCAAATCTTGCAAAATACCAAGGCCTAACAGAGACCATATAGGGCTTTCTTTAATATGCAAACATAGTTGTGTTTATCTGCTAAGGAAAATCCTTCAGGTTGTTCCATGTAGACTTCTTCCTCTAGATCCCCATTCAAGAAGACAGACTTCACATCCATTTGATATACCTTGAAATCATGATAGCATGCAAAAGCCAAAAACATTCTAATTGCTTCCATTCTTGCTACAGGGGCAAAAGTTTCATCATAGTCTAGTCCTTCGATTTCAGAGTATCCCTTGCATACAATTCTGGATTTATTTCTGATTACCTGACCTTGTTCATTCATATTGTTCTTGAATATCCATTTTGTGCCAATGACATTTTTCCCAGCAGGTCTTGGAATTAACTCCCAGGTCTTGTTCTTCTCAATTTGGTCTAATTCTCATTCATAGATTTTACCCAATTTTTGTCTTTGATGTCTTCATTGAAATCCTTCAGTTCTATCTATGACAGCATGGCTAGGTACACTTCCTCGATCTGTTCAACTAGTTGTCTTCTTGTTTGGACTCCTGCACCCTTGTCTCCATTGATTTGATCTTCAGGATGGTTCTTCTGAGTGTGTCTCGAGGGTCCTCTTGAGTTTATTTCTGTATCTTCTATTGTCTTACTATGTTCTTAATTTTCTTGATTCTCATATCCATAATCATCTGGAGGATTGGTGCAATTTGTGCTTCTAGTTCTATCTGGTAGATCTTCATCAAATCTCACATCAATGTTTTCCACTATTTTATGCAGTCTTTTATTGTAGCACCTCTATCCCTTACTCTTGGATGCATATCCCAAAAATATTCCTTCATCATCTCTTGCATCATACTTTCCCAATTTTTCGTCATTATTCTTTATGAAAAATTTTCTCCCAAAGACTCTAAAGTGCTTGATTGATGCCAGTTTCCCATTCCATAATTCATATGGAGTCTTGTCACAATTTGGTCTGAGATGAGTTTTGTTGAGAATATGGACAACTGTGTGTACTTCTTTTTCCCAATAGGTTTGGGGAATGTTTCTTTCTTGCATCATTGCTCTGGAAATTTATTGTACTAACCTGTTTTGCTTCTCTGCCACTCTATTATGTTGAGGTGTACCTAAAACTGTAAAATGTTGCTTTATCCCACATTCATTTCACAGGTCTGAAAAATCATCGTCTGTGAATTCACCTCCTCTGTCTGATCTGATGCATTTTAGTTTACATCCAGTTTGATTTTTTGCTAGTTCCTTGAATATCTTAAATTTCTCAAACGCTTCATATTTGTATTTGAGAAATGCCACCCATGTTAATCTGGAAAAATCATTGATTATCAACATGAAATACGATTCTCCACCTGGTGCATTTTTTCTTGAAGGTCCGCACATGTCCATGTGTACAAGCTAAAGAGGCTTACTTTTGGATAGTTGGTCTTTAACTTTGAACATTGTGTGAGTTTGTTTTCCTAGATGGCATGAATTACACATGGTATTTGGTGGCTTCCTTATTGTAGGCATATATCTGACAGCTTCCTTCTTGCTCAATTTGATGATGTGGTTGAAATTTAGATGTCCCAATCTTCTATGCCATAACCAAGATTAGTCAAGCTTGTTAATGTGGCATGCTTCATTCTTTTCTTCTAATATATAAACATTACTCTTTGTTTGAACACCTTTTACCAAGGTATTTCCTGTGGTGATTGACCTTACTTCAAAATCTTGGGCTCTGAAAAGGACCTCACAGCCTTTATCACACATTTGAATAACACTTAGCAGATTAGATTTTAGACTGTCTACAAACAGTACATCCTGAGCCTCTCCTCTTCCATTATTCAGGCTGACTGTGCCTTTTCCCTTGACTTTCCCTGCTTTATCATTACTGAATGGTACATTCCCTAATTTATTTTCATCATAAGTTACAAACTTACTTCGGTCTCTAGTCATATGTTTTGAGCACCCACTGTCCACATACCATTGATTTTCTAATCTTGAGCAATTAGAACCAAATCAAATTTATTTAGTTTCCTTTTCCATTGCATGCAGTTGTTTTCTCTATAACCTTTATGAGGAGATGGATCACAGTCTTTGAGAGGACATTCATTAGACATGGTCCCATTTCTATGGTAGCTAAAAAATTTGATTGTATTTTTGAATAGATTGTGTACACGAGTGAATCCATCATTGTTCTTAATTCCCCTTGAGTTTCCATATTTCAGTCTTTGTATATACGTTTTGCACTCCATGGATTTATGGCCAAAACATTTACAACAAAAGCAATACCCATGGAAGTAGTATTTGTCTCTGGAAAAGATAATTGTTGGAGGTAGTATTTTCGTTTGTTGCATATTTTGCTGATTGGACTGAATTTGATTTGTCTTACAGAATGCCGCAATATGTCTAGGTTTGTGGCAGGCAAAGCAATTGATGCTTCTCACAGGGGGGAGGAACCTCCTTTGACATCTTTCCAATTTTATAGATGTAAGACTCGGAATATTGACAGAAAAATGACTACTGTGGATATTATGAGTCCTACATCTGTAAAACTACACCACAGAAACCTCCAATCTAACATCTTTCGAATTTGTTCAATTCTTCCTTAAGAGCATATGAGTCTTTTGCAGTTGACTGTTTCTTCATTTCTTTCTTTGTCACTTGAGGTTACTGCTTGTTTCTGTTTGTTTCATTATATAACATGGTCTTGTTGGTTTCTAATTTTGTGGATCTCCTTTTTGCTGCTTCATTATCCTTTACAATTTTTACAAAAATGATATTCTTGTTATCTTCTGCCTTGGATTTGTTGGTTTCTCCTTCATAGCCTATCCCAGACTTTATATGAGGAGGTCTTTGAGCACTTAGAATTTTGTCCAAATGTCCAGAGATTTTCATTTGGGAAATATTCATAGTTAATTCAATTTGTGCATTTTCTAATTTATTCCTCAAGCTTACCACTTCTTCTTCCAGTTTTTCTCGCTCCTGATTTTTCTCCTTTATTTCTCTTCTCAGAATATCCTCTATTTTCCTTGATTCTTCTATTTCAATCTTCAATTTAATAATATCTTATGAATCTAGTTATGTCTTTGCATATTTCAGAATAATCTCTTTCTGTTTCTTACTTTTAAGTTTAAGTCTGTCTATTTCCTCCAGGGCACTAATTAGCTCCCCCTCAAGATCTACCTCACCTTCTTCTTCAAATTCCCGGAGATCTTCCTCAAGCTCTTCTTTGGCCATCAAAATGAATTCTGATGTTCCTTCTTCACTGGGGGATTCATCTGAGCTCTTAGATGCACTACTATCTTGTTGGGCATATAATTTTCTTCTATTAAATCTATTCCCTTTTGGCCTATTGTTGAAACTGGTTTTCTTTTTCCATCTTGACTCATTCTATATTTTCTTATGAGGACATTTATATGCATAGTGCCCCACTCTTCCACAGTTAAAGCACTTAAATGGAAGTTTACCTTTATACTTAATTGTGCCTTTCTCCAATATTTTGACAAATTTGGCCTCTTATTCATCAGAGCAGGAGAATGTACCTTCCTTCTCTTTTCTACACTTATCTGCCTTAAAGGTTGCCTCTTTCACATTTGACTTCCCATTTGGAAGTCTCATCTCATAGGCCATCAAGTTTCCAAGCAATTGGTTCATAGTCAATGTTTCCCAGTTCGTTGTTTCTTCTATGGCAGAAACCTTAGGGTTAAACCTGGATGGTAAAGATCTCAATATCTTTTGTACAAATACACATTCCTTAATGGTTTCTCATAGATCTTTCATGTTATTCACAACTTCCACAACCTTTAGGAAGAAACTGGATACATCTTCATCTTCATTCATTTTTACATTTTCAAACTGAGCTCTATAGGCTTGCAGTTTGGCTATCTTCACCTTTTTATCTCCCTCATGGATATTTTCTAATGTATCCCAAATATTTTTGGCAGTCTCACTGAGCATTACTTTGATAAATTCTGACTCTCACAGACCACTCAAAAGTGCATTCATGGCTTTTGGGTTAGTTATGAAATTTTGTTTGGCTTATGTTTCTGTGTCAGTATTCTTTGGAGCATATCCTTCTTCCACAACAGCCCAAACTTCTTTTCCTAGAGACATTATGTTAGGTCCCTATATCACTAGTATAGCCCTTATTATTGTTAGTGTAAACCCCTTATTGTTATTATTGTACCCTTGTAACCCCCATTTTGTTATTATTGTGCCCTTAAATTATTATTGTTAGGTCGGCTAGGATTACATTGTGGCTCACTAGGATTACATTATGGCCCCATGGACTCCTATATATAGAAAGGAGGTTTTGTGAATTGTATCATCCAAGAATTGTTCATTTATGTAATGTATTGGAGGTTGCCCCCTCGAAGTGGCTCATTTCTAAGGCGTTTATATCTCTTTTCTTCTCTTTTTTAGTTGGTTACACAACATTTGGTATCAGAGCTTTGGGATTCTAGGGTTTCGCTGCTCCAAACAGGTCATCGTGGCATTTTCGCTATAACTTTTTTTCTACGAAGCTTCAAAAGCTGAAATTTTTAGGGTACGAAGCTGAAATCTTGAGGAAGGTTGTCTAAAAATTTCAGATCTTGGTTCACAATATTTGAGGAGATATCATCTGTGGAAGTTAGGTATTTTTTCAGGATCATAAACAGGTCATCGTGGAATTTTCGCTATAAATTTTTTTGTACGAAGGGTCAGAGTCTGAAATTCATATGGTGCGAAGCTGAAATCCTGAGGAAATTCGTCAAAAAATTTCAGAACTTGGTTCGCAATACTTTTGGAGATATGATCTGTGGAAGGTAGTGCTTTTTCAGGCTCCTGAATTTCATCTCAAAGAGGTGATCGTGGGAAAAGTTCAATAACTCTCTCTCTGAAGATTGGATTGGAGTGCCGTCAAAAGTGGTCACAATTACACAGCCTGTAGTTTCTTTGCTATCAATTTCAGAGACAAAGGACAAAACAGTGACACGTGGCAAGTCGTACAAGTTCGCTCTACTGAACTAGTCCAGAATTAGGTCATTGTGGGAGATTGGACACAACTTTGTCTTGGAGCATCAAAATCAGGTCAGACCTGTGGCATTTGAAAGAAGCTTCAGAGTGCTACTACAGGGCTGAATTTCAGATATCTAAGATTTTCAAGCACAGAGATAATACAATTTCAATATCGAGCTCCTCAAAGCTAGTAAAAGGTGTGTATTTTTTTTCCGAATTGCATAAGTCTTGTTTGAAGAATCAAGTTGAATTGATTGCAAGGGCCTATTGTAGAATAGATATCAATATTTGAGTCTGAAATGGCCCCTAAAAAAAATTCAACACCCATTAAGCCTTTAGAAGGCTCTACTATTACTCATGAAGATGAAGAATGGCAACATGACATGTCAAAATTACAAGAGCAAATGCAACAAATTTCGCCCTCGCAAAGAACAACAAAAAATGAAATGGAAGTTTTGAAGAAAGGCGTGGAAACTAAGATGAATGGTTTGGAAGCTAAGATGGATGGCATGGAAGTCGGCATGGAAGCTAAGATGGATGACATGAAGAATGATCTAAAAGCATACATGGAAGGCTTGATGACAAGCTAAAACCATAAATGATTCCTAATGGCGGAAATATAGGAGAAGAACCTCATGATGAGAACAAAATAAATGTTAATCGTGATTTCATAAACTCGAATGTTGGTGGGAAGAACCACCATATTCCAAAAAATGGATATGAGGAAGTTTGATGGAAAGGATCCTGTAACATGGATACTACAGATGGAGCAATATTTTGATCTCCATAATGTGCAAAACACACAAAAGGTACGCATTGCAACTTTACATTTAGAACAAAATACATTTGTATGGTATCGATGGCTTTGCTCCCGTAAAAAATTGTCACTTGGTCAATTTTTATGGAGGAAATGATAGCACATTATGAGGATACAAAGAGCAACACCTTCTTTAGCCAATTGATAAATCTCAAATAAAAGGGTTTAGTGGGGCAGCACATTGAGGACTTCCAAAAATTGAATATAAGGGTAACTGATATTCCAGAGGAACACAGGATTGATCTCTTCATAGGTACTCTAAAGGATAACATCCAACATGAAGTTCGTGTTTTGGAACCTGATTCATCGGAGAAGGCATTCAGGTTGGCAAGAAAAGTTGAATGTAAAATTATGGCGACAAGGAAGCCTACCACTCAATTCTATAAAGAAGGAAGTGTTGCTACGCCTAGATTTCCACAACCTACAAGGCTGACACCACAACAATTGGAAGAAAAAAGAGCAAAAGGGCTTTGCTACAGTTGTGATAGCAAATACACTAAAGGTCATAAGTGTGCTGAGAAGAAATTATTTACATAGATTGTGAAGAGGAAGAAGAAAATGAACAAGAAGAGGATATACACCAGGAACCAACCCTAGAAGAGGAAGAAATGAATCCGACCATATCGTGTAATGCACTGGCCGAAATTACCACTCCTCAAACTCTCAAGATAGAAGGACATATCAAGAAGAAAAAGGTAATAGTGTTGATTGATTCAGGTAGCACCCATAATTTTATTCATTGTAAGGTAGCCAAGGAATTAAATTGTTTCTTATACCCAGCACCAGAATGTCAAGTGATGGTTGCAAATGGAGGAACTATAAATTGCTCTGGAAAATGCCATAATATCAAGCTAACCATGGGGGAATATGTATTGACTAGTCCAATGCTTTCCATTCCTATGGGAGGTGTTGATGTTGTACTAGGAGTACAATGTTACAATCTTTGGGGACGGTAGCTTTTAATTTTCAAGAACTTTTCTTGAAATTTTTTTCAGAAGGAAAGGAAGTCGAATTACGGGGTATTGAAGGGAAGCCGTGAAGGATAATAAGCTCTAATGTCATGACAAAGCTTCTAAAGAAAGAACAACGAGGTGTAATTGCACAATTATGCTCACTAGAAGTTCCGACATCAAAATCATCTATTTCTGCAGATCTCCAACAAGTCTTGGACAATCATTCCAAGGTGTTTGAAATTCCCAAAGGACTCCCACCTATTCGTGATCATGATCATGCTATTCATTTGATTCCAGGAAGTGTTCCTCCAAACATCAGGCCTTATAGATATCCTTACTTCCAAAAGAGCTAAATTGAAGGTATGATTGCAGAAATGTTAGAGGCGGGTATAATTCAACCTAGTCAAAGTTCTTTCTCTGCTCCTGTAGTATTGGTACACAAGAAGGATGGATCATGGCGAATGTGTCCTGATTATAGGGAGCTCAATAAGCTCACCATTAAAGATAAATTTCCCATTCCTATGATTGACGAATTATTGGATGAATTACATGGAGCAATTTATTTTACCAAGTTGGATCTTCGTTCAGGATATCATCAAATTAGAATGAAGACCGAAGATATTCCAAAAACAGCATTTCAAACTCATGAAGGTCATTATGAATTTTTGGTCATGCCTTTGGCCTTACCAATGCACCTTCTACATTTCAAGGGTTGATGAATTCCATTTTCAAACCCTTCCTTAGAAAATTTGTGCTAGTATTTTTTGATGATATACTAATCTACAGCAGGTCTTGGAAGGATCATGTTGAACATGTTGACAGTGTGCTCAAACTATTGCAGGAGAAACAATTATATGCAAAAAAGTCCAAATGTTTCTTTGGAGTACAAGAGGTGGAATATCTGGGTCATATTGTATCTCACGAGGGGGTTAAAGTGGACCCTAACAAAATTAAAGCCATTAAGGAATGGAAAGTTCCAACAACCATAAAGCAGTTGCGAGGATTTCTCGGGTTAACAGGGTATTATCGCAAGTTTGTTAAGAATTATGGGAGAATAGCAGCACCTCTAACAACATTATTGAAGAAAGATGCATTTTCATGGACTCCTGAAGCAACTAAGGCCTTTGAACATCTTAAAGAGGCAATGTGCCTAGCACCGGTCTTGGCTACGCCAGACTTCACAAAAACCTTTATTGTGGAATGTGATGCCTCAGGAAATGGAATTGGTGCAGTTTTAATGCAGGAAGGAAGACCCATTGCTTTTGAAAGTCGTCCAATCAAAGGAAAGTATTTACAAAAACCTATTTATGAGAAGAAAATGTTAGCAATACTACATGCACTAAAGAAATGGCGAACTTACCTAATGGGAAGACACTTCAAGGTAAAAACTGATCATGATAGTCTTAAACACTTTTTGGAACAAAGACTATCTTCAGAAGAGCAGCAAAAATGGGTCACAAAGATGTTGTGTTATGACTTTGAAATAATCTACAAAAAAGGAAAGCTTAATGTTGTTGCAGATGCACTCTCAAGAAAGAATGAAGAGGTGGAAGCATTGCTTTGTACCATTTCTATTATCCAACCAGATTGGATAACTGAAGCAAGAGATGAATGGAAGAAGGACAAAGATGTATGGACACTCATTCAAAAGTTGCAGCAAGATCCTAGTACATCCGATACATTTAGTTGGAAAAATGATTCCTTATGGTACAAAGATCGCTTATATCTTTGTAAGAATTCCCAACTAAAACAAAAGATTCTTCCGGAATTGCACACTTCTCCTTTAGGAGGACACTCAGGATTTTTAAAAACTTACCACAGGGTGAAGAAAGAATTTTTTTGGGATGGCCTTAAATCTGATATTGAAAAGTTTGTGGCGGAATGTTTGGTTTGCCAGCAGAATAAAGTGGAGACAATTAAGACCCCGGGACTTCTACAACCTTTATCCATTCCAAGTCAACGTTGGGAGGAGATTTCAATGGATTTTATCACATGTTTACCTAAGTCCGAAGGAAAGAGTGTCATCATGGTGGTAGTTGATAGACTTACCAAGTATGCACACTTTTGCGCATTATCTCATCCATTTAAAGCAAGTACAGTTGCTACTACATTTATGGACAGAATTCAAAAGCTACATGGAAGCCCAAGGGTTATTGTGAGCGACAGAGATCCCATTTTTACCGGAAATTTTTGGATGGAGTTATTTTCTTGTTTGGGTACTCAATTAGCTCATAGCTCATCTTATCATCCTCAATCTGATGGTCAAACTGAGATAGTAAATAAATGTTTGGAATGATATCTTCGTTGTTTTGTATCTGATAAACAAACACAATGGGTCAAGTGGTTACCTCTCGCTGAATGGTGGTATAACACTTCCTTCCATACCGCAGCAAAAATGACCCCATTTATGGCACTTTATGGATATCATCCACCATCGATCACATCATCTTTAAGGGAAAATTTGAAGGTTCAAGCAGTGGAAGATCACATCGAGCATCAACAAGAAGTTCTCCAACTCTTAAAGGATAACCTGAATCTGGCACAAAATCGAATGAAACAACAGGCAGATGAACATCGCAGCGAGAGAAGTTTTGATGTAGGAGACTGGGTATTTTTACGACTACAACTATACAAACAAATGTCCCTCAAGCAAGCTAAGAAGGATAATAAATTATCGCCAAAGTACTATGGTCCTTACAAGGTGTTGCAAAAGATTGGTACTATGGCATACAAATTGGAGCTTCCTGCTTCTTCGCGAGTACATTCCAGTTTTCCATGTTTCATGCTTAAAGAAGGTTATAGGTGAAAATCTTCCAGTTCAAACAGTATTGCCAGAACTTGATGGGGAAGGGAAGATCATATTGGAACCTGAAGCAGTCATAGAAAAAAGAACTCGACAACTACGGAATCGATCAATTTCAGAGTATCTCATCAAGTGTAAGAACTTACCCACTGAAGATTCTACATGGGAGGATGAGAATTTTATACAGAAGCACCCGGAGCTACTCAAGTGTTGAGGACAACACTTTTTTGAAGGAGAGGGGCATGTTAGGTCCCTATATCACTAGTATAGCCCTTATTATTGTTAGTGTAAACCCCTTATTGTTATTATTGTACCCTTGTAACCCCCATTTTGTTATTATTGTGCCCTTAAATTATTATTGTTAGGTCGGCTAGGATTACATTGGGGCCCACTAGGATTACATTATGGCCCCATGGACTCCTATATATAGAAAGGAGGTTTTGTGAATTGTATCATCCAAGAATTGTTCATTTATGTAATGTATTGGAGGTTGCCCCCTCGAAGTGGCTCATTTCTAAGGCGTTTATATCTCTTTTCTTCTCTTTTTGAGTTGGTTACACAACACATTATGTATGTCCTCATTCTTCTTTTCCAAAAAGCATAGTTTGTGCCAGTAAACAATGGGAATTTATTTGTTGAGCGTCCTTCTAGGCTAGCCATTTTGGGGACCTAGGATCTCCTTCCAATTGTTAAACTGATACAGAAGGAATTGGCTTTGATATCAATTGATGAACCCTTAGTTAAACTGAGAGGAGGGGGGGCGAATCAGTTTAATACATTCATAGACATTTAAAACTTTTTCATTCAACTCATTTACACCTTCATTTCATAAGGAAATTAATACATAATGGATTGTTGAAGATTGCAACAAGAAACAGTGAAGGAGGCATCCTGAAACATCACTCCTGATCCTAGTTGGAAAGTGATCACCTAAACTAGGTGGGGGCCACACAGGTGATTTTTGTCGCAAAGTCTATTTTTAGACTATGTCTATTTTTAGACATGTCGATCATATTCTATGAGTTGCAGGATGCTATTTGTGGATGGTTGGTAAAGTTGGAAAAATAGATCGATTTCTATTTTTAGACATATTGGGCGGAATCTATTTTTAGATTGCGAGTCTAAAAATAGATATGTCGAATATTATTAGCTCTTAATAATATTTGGACTATAAACATTATCTTATTCTCTTGGAGCACTTCAGTTAAGTGCACAGATGTGACATAGGAGCTAACAGAAGGAAGTACACTATTCCTGAGGGTTAAGTGGAGCTATTGCATGGATACTTCAGTTAGAACTCATGTGACAGAGTTTGGTGGAGTTGATTGAGGAAGTTAATGGAGTTGTGTTCAGTTTAACTAATCTAAACATAGTTGAGCTATTTGTATCTAGTTTAACTGATTGATACAATTAATGAGAGTGGTGTGAATTAATTATTAATTAATTCACTAATTATAAAATCATTAATCAACTAAAGAATACATCAGTTAACTTCAGTGCATGGACAGTTTCAGTGGAGACCAGTGCAGAGATAGGTGAAAGGGCAAGTATGACTATCAGTTGTGACTATAAGTGATGCATGGTTTGCATCCAACACTCAGTAGAGATTCCTATAAAGACTGCGTGAGCAAGGCTGGGGTAATTCGAACTCATCAAGAGGCATTCTTCAGCAGGGATTGCGCAGTAGAGGCAGGCTATCAAGTGGCAGAGATTGGAGCATGTGTTTTGCTAGATCTAGCTTGATTAGTGTGTAGAAATTGGAGATTATACTGAGAGATTGTGAGGAGCTTTGTACAATGATTGTTACATGATCTCTATGACATATATAATATACAGATAGTTGGGGGTTTTCAGCTTTAAGCTTTCCCATTACATACTGTGTTCATATGTGTGAATTTTTATGGTTTCAATGTGTGCATGCAATTGATTTTATTTCCACATGTAATGATCAATGGTAGAAGAGATTTTGTATTGTGCATGAAGTCAAATAGTGTGTGATCAGGAGAATCTCAGTGAATAATATATCAGTTATTCAAATTTCTACATGGATCAACAAACATAATGTGTGGACAACAATTAATTAAACAGATTAAAGCATCACATCAACACTTATTCATCAAGTACATAGACAACAGATATAAGTGGAAACACATAAAGGGAGAAAACTACATCTTACTATTGTTGTGATGCAAAGGCAAGCTCCAACTCCCTCTCACAACTGATTTTATGTAGGCTACAACCTACAGGAGGCTACTACCCCAAATTCCGCAAGCTACAACTTGCAAGGAAGCATCAACTCCCATCTATTTTCTACAGGCTACAACCCACAGGAGGCTTCTACCTTAACCAGCTACAACTGGACATGTATCAAGCTACAACTTGATATGAAAACACCAACTCCCTCACACTTCAAATCTGCTTCATTTCAGCTCTGGATCTACACAACATCTCTATCTTCTCTCTCTCATTCTTCCACAATCTAACCTCTATATGCATATTATAATAACATCATTTATAGAGATCACTTCATGGTTGTTTGCATTCTATATGGGAATATGAAGTGAACAGGCATGACTCTTGCCTTCCACCCACTCATTTCCTCACTCAACATATTCCGGATGTTACAACAATATATACACTCGTTTCAATATTAAATTGGAGTTTTTATTTGCCTTGGAGACTTGCCTTTGCATCACAAACAATATAAAATAATTAATACATTTACAGTTACAATCAAATATTTCACTCAGCCCTTTCATCTTCTTAGATTTGATGTGTTTTTATCATTATATTCCAACTGTGCTACATGATCGCCTTTTTTCCCGACTCAACCCATGTGGTTGCACTGTTCTACACGAGCTTCGGGTCCTTTTTCTTACTCGAGCCTTTTCTTCCATGTTCAGCCTTTTCTTTTAACACACAACCCCATCTACATGACACTTTTCATCTTGGTTGGCTTCTTTACACAAACCCCACGGACCTGTGGGTCATGGCTCACATAAACTCCCTTTTAACGCAGCGGATTAAAATTTTCGATTTTTATTAACATACACACGTTAATAAAATGGGCCTCATAAGAAAAATGTACAGCAAAAATAAACTTTATAACAACCAATAGGATTCAAGATGATGATGTCATCCATAATGGATGATTCACCATTTTTGGAGTAAAAAATTAAAAATATTAAAAAATAATAAAATAATAAAACTACTTTTTCAACTCGTATTTTAAACTTATCTCCCAAAATTTTTACTCAAATTTCGAGCGGGAGTACTCGTTGGATGCGGAATTTAATTCCTCATCCAAGGAGTACCCATGTTGCATACTTTCGATGAACTCTTCTACACGAAAAATGAGAAATACACAAAAAACGTGATTGTAATCACGTTTTTTTATGTATTTCTCATTTTTCGTGTAGTAGGACCCATCGAAAGTATGAAACATGGGTACTCCTTGGATGAGGAATTAAATTCCGCATCCAACGAGTACTCCCGCTCGAAATTTGAGTAAAACTTTGGGAGATAAGTTGAAAATATGAATTGAAAAAGTAGTTTTTTTCATTTTTCCCTCTAAAATTTGATGATGTCATCAAATCTTATTAGATTTTTTCCACTATTATTTTATAATTTCCTTAGGAGGCCCATTTTAGACCTCAAAATTCCGCTAATGTAGCAATCAAACAACGCACATAATTTTTTGAGTTTTATTAACATACACACGTTTAGCAATCAAACAGCGCATATAATTTTTCGAGTTTTATTAACATATACACGTTTAGCAATCAAACAACGCATACTTCATAACAGAACGTATATAACAGACATCTCTTACATATGCACGGAATAGGGATTATCGGGTCCCACTTGACCAATCATAATACATCGCACTTCGCTTGCCCGCGACTTTTAACGTTTAGCAATAAACGTATCTCCTATATTGTGCGATATGCGATAGCATCGCATCACATCCAACATAACTTACTGTGCGAACCTTAAGCACAAAACATAAAATCTGTGATGTGCGCTAATGCGCAGTTCCGAAACGTGGCTCCTTCCTTTCACCGCATCGCAACTTAACCTTACCGCATCACAAACAAGTTAACATACCTTACGAAGCCTTAGCGCTATCCGGTAACATCTGCAACGTGCGAACTTCGTGATTCGCCATCCACCGTTGATCTGCTACACGATCTAGCGGTCTTCACTGCTTGCCCTGTCGTGCCAACACGTTTCCTTTCTCCACTTCGCATCGAACACAAAATAACTTACCCTACGATGGCCTTAACACTTAAACGTTAAAATTTGTGATTTGCGCTTTCGATCTCCGCGTTGGTCTTCGTTGGATCCAACGGTCCACGCTTGTCTCCTTGCCAATACACTTTGCATCGCAAGTTAAATAACTTAACTTGCTAAGTCTTAACTGTAAACATTATACCATGCGTTATGCGATGTCTTCACGGTTGCAATATTCTCTTCCACCATTGATCTGTGCAAGATCTACAGTCCTTGTTGCTTCTTGCAAATCTGATTTCTTTCTGTTATGTGATTAATATGATATTCAATCAAACAAAGGATTGTGTGAGATATATGGTCCTCGCTGTGTCTTGCAAATCTGATTGCCTTTTGATGTGCATTGAAGTAGTTAGCTTTGTCCCCTTTTGAAATCCTTTGATCTCTCCTGAGCTTGTTCATTCTGTTTGTTATTCACTCCGACTTGGGATTATCACGCTTGCTGCACTTTCACGACTCTTCCCAACACATTCACGACTTGACCCAAACGTAAACAACTTGATCCAACATGTTCACGACTTGACCCAAACGTAAACGACTTGATCCAACATGTTCACGACTCTGCCCCGTGTTCATGACTCTGCCTTTGCTGTTTTGCTGCCTTTGCTCCTTTTCTGCCGTAACTTCCTTTTCTACCTTTGCTTCTTAGTTTCCTTTGTTGCCTTTCCCTTTTTGTTGCCTTTGTTGCCTTTGCCTTTTTTTGTTGCCTTTTCTCCTTTGGTGCCTCTCTGCTGCTCCTCTGCCTCTCTTTTATGTTTTCTTACTGCATTATTGCCTGATCTTCTTCTTTGCCTTATTACTGCTGCTTCTCTGCTCCTTTGTCTTAATGATATTTTAGGTGCTTCTCCTTTCACTACAAGAAAAAGGGACATTGGTGAGGGGCGAAAAATGTCACAATAAGCTCATTGGTGAGGGTCAAAAGGGCCTTCGTCACCAAAACCTGAACGTCACCAAAGGTGGCGTCGCCGAAAGTATAGGTGTTGTGGTGACATTCAAGGTCCGTCACCAATAATTATTTATAATGACGGATAGTGATTGTCACCATTTCATATGAGAAATGGTGATGGACAATAGCCCCCGTCACCAAAAAATTGAACGTCACCAAAGGTGGCGTCGCCGAAAGTATGTGTTGTGGTGACATTCAAGGTCCATCACGAATATTGATTATAATGACGGATTGTGACCATCACCATTTCTTATGAATAACAACATTTTTTTGCGATGGACCTTTCATGGCCATCACTATTAGTGCATATATATGGTGACGTTCATTGACCGTCACCATTTCATATTTAGTGAGGGTCAAAAAATGTCATCATTAGCTCATTGGTGACATCAAGGTCCGTCACGAATAATGACTATAATGAAAAACAATGACCCTCACATTTTCATATCAACAACGATGATTTATGATGACAAACCTTTCATGGTCGTCACTATTGATTCATATAAATGTTGGCGTTTGTTGACCGTCACCATTTCATATTTTGGTGAGGGTCAAAAAGTGTCACCATAAGCTCATTGGTGATGGTCAAAAGAGCCTATGTCACCAAAAACTAATCGTCGTCATTCCATATGAATATCAGGGCACGATGGAATCGAACCACCAACCTCCTACTTGTAAAGAAGGTGCTCTTCCATTGAGCTAGCACCCTTTAAAGGATTATACTTTTAAAAATTATATCTTGAAACTTTATAGATTGTAAATTCTACAACTTTCAATAAATTAAATTCTACAACTTTCAATAAATTAAAGTATCAACAACCTTTTACTAAACAAGCAAAACAACATCGAATCTATAGGTCCCTACCTAATGGTTATGGAAGTTATGAAAAGTGGGTGGAGGGGAAAATAGTTACATACAAGAGACTCAATATGTTTATTTGAATACACAATTATAATTGAAACTTAGAAGACATTTATAGGCTACAAATGACCTATAACTCGCAAATGCACCAAATATTGTAACGGAAATGTCATAAGTGGATAGCATATGGAAGAAGAGCATTGATGAATACAGATTCAATATGTTACAGGTTGAATGAAAGAAAAATCTCAATTTTGTTGTTGTTGGGTGACTTTTTATAATTGGGACCTTTGTCTTTCCTTTATCACGTAAATATTCAAATTAAAAATTAGAAATTTCAGATATCTAAATGATATATAAACTTATGTGCAATTTTAACACACACACACACATATATATATATATCCCATTCACACAAAGTGACATGTGATTTTCAAGATCACAAGTCCGCACTCAAAACATGACAACAACCAACAAATAAAAAAAAATGAAACTTATCATAGTATCTCTTTTCAGCAGTGAACACCAAACAATAATACAGTAATTAGTTCACTTTAAGACTACAATGCATTAGAAAAAAACAATGTGTTCAATTATCTGCGATACAAAATGGACTTAATTCTAATGAAGCAAAAGAGTTGATACTAAATCACAAATAAAAATGACCAACAACAATGTAAATTTTGTTTTTTCGAGATCTTTCCAACAGTTCAAACAGAAAATGTCCCCCATCAGTGTTTGTAATAGAATTTATGACCTGGAGAATTTAAGATTCCAGTTTTAACCCCTGGATTATAAAATACTAAATCGTGTACTATTTGCAATGCAGTGGTTTATGAGAGTTGTGTGAATCCAACAGAGTTGAATTGTAATGACCCCATAATGTAGAATGTGAACATGCTTTGCAAAAAAATTTAGATCTAAGCCCAAGGAAAAGGCCCCACTATTGAATGGTCATGAGTCCAAATGGCAGGCAGGCTAGGTTTTGGTGTTATGCTTAACTGTTATAAAACCAAAGTATAATAAATAATATAATAACCTCCAAAAAGATTGCTTGAGGATCAACACGGGAGCTAAATCCAAGAGTGGAAGATTAAAGGGAGTCCTTGGGAAGGTAATATGGGTTACTTAATGTCCATAAAGTGACCAAAATTACATCAAAAAGACTACTCAATTCATAAGTGGCAATACAAAGTGGGATTTCAAAGGCCACCCCTATAAAATCAAGAATTTGTCCTACTTAAAAATATCTAAGCATGACTATCACAATGCTAAGAAGAAGAAATACAAAGCTCTGGAGCCAAGTACAGGATAATCCCCAATGCATCGAATGCCCACTGTCAAATAGAGGGTATTCCTCTAAAGTCGAAAGGGAAGCTATCCTACCATCTCAGGCTCCAGACAGAAAGTTGGGTAAAAGAGATGAATATGGTATGGGGGATGTCTCTTTGTGTGAAAAATATGGCCCTCTACATGGAGCTAGTAGAAAGGAGTTGCCTACAAATCTAGCATGATTTATCTTGAAACCCCATATGACAACATCACATGGGATTTCTTATCAAGGGTTGGGTGCCTCTTATAACCCAATATATCATTGTTGCCTTGTGTCGCTTGCAAAGGTTCTATATTTTAACCATGTTATATTAAAAGCTCTTTCACCTACTCTGTTTATCATATGTTCCAAGTCCAAACTCAAAATTTTATATGGAAGACACATGATCCTCATGCATGGGAGACATAACATATACTTTTTCTTGGAGAGGTCCTTTCCTTTTCATTCTTACATTCTTCCTCATGCTGAGAGAACACATGCCTCTATAGCTAGAATTCCATATAACCAACCCAAGAAGCCAGTGATCTTGAAAGATGTGTGATTGTGCTAAGCTAGAGGGGTTGTGGCAGAAGTAGAAGGAAGGTATTGTGTTTGAAGGGAGATTTGTAGAGTAAGCAACACTGAATATCATTACTCACTTGTTTAAATCAATGTTAATTGGAAATGAGCTAAGGTATCTTTGAAATCACATTATCCACTTGTTTGATTCATCACTGCAATGAGCTAAGGTATATGAATTTCAGGGATTCCCAAAGAGAAACCAGTAGCTCAAATTGTTTATGCCAACACTGTGGAACTAGAGGGGATGTATTCAACGAAGATCATGACCTTGTGTTGTGTTTCTCTAAGTGGAAGAGGTTTGTCATTGTTTGAACGTTGGGTGAGATACCTAAATAAGCTTTCAATGAGGGAAAGAATTTTTGGTGTCTAGTTGTGGCTATATTTTTTAGTATTTTGGGTTGGGATGGATGAGAAATAAATCCAACAGCCATCCTTCGTCCCTGCAGTCTCATAACCCAGTTGGGGGTGGAATTTACAGAAAATTCCTGTGGTTGGGCAGTTGATCACTCATTTTTCACCAATTTTATGGATATATTAATGGCAAAGCTAAGGTATTATCGTCATTCTCATGCCAGTTTGTCAGCAAATAATACCACCAAACCTCCACGGGGATATTTGTGGTTTTAGCATTATTTCCAAACACACTCATCCCTTTGGTTTTAAAAATTTTACGTACAACCATTATGAAGTAAAGTAATAAGTGGTGTCACTAGACGGTGTAAAAATAAAAAATTTGGAAACAATTGTAGAACAATATGACATTATATGGGTCAATGGTTCAATTCTATGTTATCCCTGAAGACTTGTGTTTGTTTTTGCTAAAAAACTATATACCTCCTCACACAAACTTTCAGCAAAATCCTATGAATATTTAATTATTAGATGCCAATAGGTTCATGAAGATTCATATTAGAGATTTGAAGAATATTTGATCTTCCTTAACCAAAATGAAAAAAAAATGTGGAGAAATAACAACAATAAAATATATTATATCTAGACAGTATCAATGTAGAACTAACCTACTTCATAATTTAAGTATTTAGTAACTCTAATTGCCTTCGTCATCCATGGGTTCTTCGATAGACAATGATCGAGTGCACTGTTAAAGCACTCCTAGATGTTAAGTCACTGGTTCAATTCCCCACCCTATTTTGGTGTTCTTCTTGGACATGACTATGATGTAGCCTCACCAATGTCAAACTCACAAAATATAAAAAATCTTCATCAAAATCCAATTTTCACCTCTTACAAGGAGTGTAGAAGGAAACATGACCTGTGTAAAAAATATGGACTGGTCTAAGATTCCAACTATAAAATTACATTGTAATGTTCCATTTCTGGAATCCCTTGCTCCATCGGGAGCATCTTAAGATATTCCAATATTCCAACTCCAAGAGTATTAACAATCAACACTGAACTATTTCAGAGATTGACTAGAGGGGCATTTACTGGATATGTCACCTTCACAAGGAAGGATGAGATCCATAGGCTACCTAGCCCACTAGCAGACTCTGCCAATAGAACTTGTCAAAAGCTAATATTTCCCTTCAAGGAATTTCTGCAACAGTGTCCAAGAGGATGCTATATAAGGAAGCCCATGTGAAAATAAGGCAACTCGGTGTTGGGATGCCTTAGAATATATCTGATACAAACTCCCTGCAGAATATAAGCTCAAAGAAATAACCCTAAGGGGGTTATTCAGATCTCCCACCAACAAGTATACTGAAATAATGCTTAATGAGAGAACCTTCAGTAGTATTAAAAATTCAATATGTAACAGTAGTGAAATAATGCCTCATGTAATGTAAGAAGAGTGAAAATCTGATACATAATTTGTAGCAGCAAATATAATACAAATTCCTTGAGGAAAATGCCTCTTAAGGTGAGCTTAAATCAGCCTCAAGGGAAAATGTACATGAAACAAGAGAATACACTGCTACATAACCCAAAAACTCTATCACTGCGCAGTCTATGTGGGAAAATGACTGCAAACTGATATATATGAGATGATATAACAATATGTTCTCAAATAAAGATGGGGGAGCAATATCTCAACCCTAGAGAACATTATTACAACAATCCTCCAAGGGATTGGCTAAAATACATAAAACAGAAAAATGTCAGAGTTGCAATGTAGCAGCTGTAACTCAAATATAATACAACATAGGAGAAGGAATTAGATGCTGCAATAAACAATGATAATTCCCCCAATGATCTCCAAAGCGAAGGGGCTGATCCCCTTACTGAATATTTCACTCTCTAGTGCACAAAATGAACCCTTTGTGCTTGCCACCTCTGAAGATAACGTTGTAAGGGAAGGAGACTGCGCTGGGCATGAGAAGAAACATATGGCCCAATGCCAAAATATGAAATATCAGCCCCGGGGTTTCCTTTACTAGTATCCTAGAGAAAGAATGAGTTCTTCCTCCACTAAACTAGCTCTAGAAATGAATGATGAAGGTCCCTCACTGCAACACCAGCAACTCCAATGTTTCTTGCTGCAAGAATAACGCAGTAGCTGCAAATGAATGCTTTGGCCTCAAGCCAATATGTGAGGAAGATGAAGAAAAATATCTCCACGGCCTCCCATGGAAGAGAAGGGAATTCCTAAACAGGAATCCCTCTTGTGCTAAGCAGCACAAGCTATCTCAGTTGAAGAGAGCTTCAACTTTGAAATTATTTCTCCAAAGATGATCCCCCAACAATGGCTCTCCCTCATCTTTCATGCAAGGCAAGCTTCCTTGCCATGGACCCCACTCACATTAGGGTTTCTCTCATTTCAAATTTCCCTCCATCCAACTACGCAATCTTCTTGTGCAAGCTTCCCCTCTTGGGTACATTGTTGACTTGGGTCAACCATGGTCTAGCTCACTTGCTTTTGGCCCTTTTCACACTTGGGGCTGATAAATTAAGCCACTTAAGTGACTTTTTTCACCTTAGGAGTGCTTATTAGGTTGCTACATGAGCTCCCTCACCCATTTTATTCACTTTATTAAAAATAAAACAACTCTAATGTTCCAATTACCTTATTGAAAAATTTGGAACATTACAGTCCTCCCCTCCCAAAACCTTCTTGTCCTCAAGCAAGAGCAAGGATGGACTGGAGAGAAATTCCTCCATTCAAGGCATGGAGTCTGAAATATCTTCATGTAGATCCTCCATCCCCAAGCAATCAACCAAGCAAAGTGAGTCACCCTCCAACTAGGAAACTCCTGAAAGTACTCCTCCACCTTGTGCTCATGAGAAATAGGTGGGCTGAATTTCTGAACTTGGTAAGCTTCATAGCCTACCCCACGTTGTCCTCTTCTCCACTTATGATGAATGTGGAGTGAAATCTGAACTTGGGCTGCAATGGTGTTGCCTTCAAGAGGCAAGATGAATTCTAGATCCTCAAGGATCTCTCCTCCAATGCTGCAAATCAAGCTGACCCAAATCACTTCATATGTGATGAGTTGGAAGTCATCATCATATGACATCTTCTTATTATACATATGGGGTTGTTGTTGATATATGGATGAAATAAAGTGGTCTTCATGAGAGACCCAAGCCACCCCATCAATCATACAAACCATGAAGTGCCTCCTCCAAAATTTCGAACTCTCCAAATAGCTCCTCGCACATGAAGGAAAGAGATGAAGCTTGGCAATCATGGGCTGCCCATTGTTTCTCCTGAAACATACAACATGTAAAATAGGGAGAATCATACTCCCAATGGGCATCATCAACTCATGTCCCACTTTCCAAACAAAGCTTTCCATGTACCAAGAAAAATCTGCAATGCATGGAAGCAAAAACCAATAGAAGCAAGTTGTCTCATGACAACCGGAAAGTGGATCATGGTTCCACCAATGGAACATGCACAGTGCACTCCCTGCCTGCATCAAAATAGAAAGAAACAAGTGCTTTCCCAGCCACTTTTTTGCTGCCACAATCATCTCAAAATATGTATACATGAAAGTACAAGATGGTGTAATTTGTGCACACCAAAAATCATGTGGCTTTCCCCCACAACCCACTGCTGAAATAGCCATTGTATTTGCTGCAATGAGCCATAAGTAAAACCAAACATAATGTACAAGAAAGGAATACCTTCCTTGATACAACTAGCTGATCCTAAAAGTAAGAGAGTGTAAATCATAAAGCAAATGGTTACCTCCCTCTTCATGTACTTTGGTCTTTGAGCTGAAATGGATCAAGTAGAAGTTCTCCCTTATTGCAACATAGTAGGGAAGTGATTGTACCAACCCTCTCTTCATATTTTAGGCTATGCATCTGTCCATATGCTGATATGCAACCATTAAGATGCCCTCCAAAGTTGACTCCTTCATCAATGAAGAATATGCATGAAAGAAGAACCCATAAATACTGCATGTGGATCCCTCTTCTTGCGCTTGTGCAACCAAGCCAAGAAAGTCAGAATGTAGTAAGGAGTGCTCTCCTCCATTACTCCTTCATGTTCATCACCTACATGCCTCCAAAGCACATCACTTGTGAAGTGGCTTTGAGAACACTCTGACAAGTAATCCAAGCCTTCAAGTGACAGTGTTGCTGGCCTTTGGAGTAGGGCCATTGTCATCTCAAAGCTCCCCTCTTTGACATGAATCTTGCCAAAGACTCCTCCCATCATGTTGCTGCAAATTTAGAGCCCCTCCCATGAAGAAGGTGTTGCATGGGCATCAAATGTCAAAGAGCAATCCCCTTGCACTATGCTAGTGCCTCCTCTTGCTCCTGCAACAACATAAAACTTGAGCATCAAAGTATTTTCTGCTCCTCCATACTTCCACCATACCCAATCTGAAATGGGAACATAATGAGTGGTAAGAGAAATTCCATCTCATCATGATGCACCCATGCTCTCCTCTTTTTTCATCAAGTGCAATAATTGTGAAATGATCCTGGGACCTATGGGTTATGGATCCACCACATTTCTGCTGGGCACACTTCATCCATAGGGCTCTGTTCTTTGGTGTAAGTATCCTTCCACTTGGTGCCTCTTCCACAAGAGCTACCATTATCCCAAAATGGATTTCTCCTTTTGCATTTCATGGGACATTGAAATGCAATCTCCTTCATGACAAAATTTCTAAACCCCACCCTCACATGTGATACATGGCTCATCAATAGTGCATGAGGATGATGAGGGTTTCTTTCCTCAAAATGGCACAGTGCAGTGAAAGTCTCCTGCTCTAGACAATCAACTTTCCATGGTATGCAATCCCTCATGGCATGTATTGAACCAACAGGAAATGAAAACTCATGCATACCTTGGTAAATTTTGGAAGGGTCTTTTGTGCATGCAAGAGTCTCTTCCCCAAATGTGCTGGTTGCCTCAACTGCTGGAGATGAAGGTTTTTCCTTCATGATAAAGACAGCGCTATTAAGTGCCTCTCCATGCTTCTGCTATATTTATCTGTGAGAATAGGAAGTGCATGGTCCTTCCTCTTCTCCTTCTTCTATTTCCTCAACCTCTTTGCAGAGGTTCTTGTTGGACCCACAAACTGATGAGATCAATCTGCATCATTTTGACCTCTTCTTCCTCTGAAATTTGAACTTCACAGGCTGAGCCAAGTTCGAAGCTTTGATACCACTGTAATGTTCCATTTCTGGAATCCCTTGCTCCATCGGGAATATCTTAAGATATTCCAATATTCTAACTCCAGGAGTATTAACAATCAACATTAAACTATTTCAGAGATTGACTGTAGGGGCATTTACTGGATATGTCACCTTCACAAGGAAGGATGAGATCCAGAGGCTACCTAGCCCACTAGCAGACTCTGCCAATAGAACTTGTCAAAAGCTAATATTTCCCTTCAAGGAATTTTTGCAACAGTGTCCAAGAGGACACTGTATAAGGAAGCCCATGTGAAAATAAGGCAATCCAGTGCTGGGATGCCTTAGAATATATCTGATACAAACTCCCCGTAGAATATAAGCTCAAATAAATAACCCTAAGTGGGTTATTCAGATCTCCCACCAACAAGTAAACCGAAATAATGCTTAATGAGAGAACCTTCAGTAGTATTAAAACTTCAATATGTAACAGCAGTGAAATAATGCCTCATGTAATGTAAGAAGAGTGCAAATCTGATATATAATCTGTAGTAGCAAATATAATACAAATTCCTTGAGGAAAATGCCTCTCAAGGTGAGCTTAAATCATCCTCAAGGGAAAATGTACATGAAACAAGAGAATGCACTGCTACATAACCCAAAAACTCTATCAATGTGCAGTCTATGAGGGAAAATTACTGAAAACTGATATATATGAGATGATAAAACAATATGTGCTCAAACAAATATGGGGGAGCAAGATCTCAACCCCAGAGAACATTATTACAACAATCCTCCAAGGGATTGGCTAAAATACATAAAACAGAAAAATGTTGAAGTTGCAGTGTAGCAGCTGCAACTCAAATATAATACAACATAGGAGAAGGAAGTAGATGCTGCAATAAACAATGATACCTCCTCCAATGATCTCCAAATCGAAGGGGATGATCCCCTTACTGAAGATTGCACTCTCTAGTGCACAAAATGAACCCTTTGTGCTTGCCACCTCTGAAGACAACGCTGTAAGGGAAGGAGACTGCGCTGGGCATGAGAAGAAACATATGGCCCAATGCCGAAATATGAAATATCAGCTCCGGGGTTTCCTTTGCTGGTCTCCTAGAGAAAGAATGAGTTCTTCCTCCACTAAACTAGCTCCGGAAATGAATGATGAAGGTCCTTCACTGCAACACCAGCAACTCCAATGTTTCTTGCTGCAAGAATAATGCAGTACCTGCAAATGAATGCTTTGACCTCAAGCCAAGATGTGAGGAAGATGAAGAACAATCTCTCCATGGCCTCCCATGGAAGAGAAGGGAATTCCTAAACAGGAATCCCTCTTGTGCTAAGCAGCACAAGCTATCTCAGTTGAAGAGAGCTTCAACTTTGAAATTCTTTCTCCAAAGATGATCCCCAACAATGGCTCTCCCTCATATTTTATGCAAGGAATGCTTCCTTGCCATGGACCCCACTCACATTAGGGTTTCTCTCATTTCAAATTTCCCTCCATCCAACTACGCAATCTTCTTATGCAAGCTTCCCCTCTTGGTTACGTTGTTGACTTGGGTCAACTATGGTCTAGCTCACTTGCTTTTGGCCCTTTTCACACTTGGGGCTGCTAACTTAAGCCACTTAAGTGACTTTTTTCACCTTAGGAGTGTTTATTAGGTTGCTACATGGGCTCCCTCACCCATTTTGTTTAATTTATTAAAAATAAAACAACTCTAATGTTCCAATTACCTTATTGAAAAATTTGGAACATTACATACATCGAAAGAAAATAGATAAAAACAAACTAGATGTCATTTAACATGCATGATGATGACGTTACATATAAAATGAAGGAATTGTAGTCTATAAACGACACATCATCACAAAATTCCATCCACATCATCACTAATATTCAGCAGAAAGATAAGAAAATTTGAAAGTAGCAAAGCAACCATAAGATTTTGTGTTCAAATTAACCTTATTCTCTATATAGAAAAGTATAAAGCTGAACCAAAAAGCCTTTGAAAAAATGAATTCAATATAATATCCTTTGTATTATGTGATATTTATGTTAAAGAAGATGAAGAACTAATTCAAAAACTCAATTCAGTCCTTCAAAGACAGCCAAGATCCCATAAGTCTATGAAAACTCGGGTATGACAAGAAAAAAAAAAAAATCGAGGCCCAGTAAGAAACAAATGATGTTGCTATGACAATTTTCAGTCAAAGGTCCACAAATTCTGCGGATATTATTTTTTTGGACTATAATATTTGTCTTCATGGATATCCTATATGAATCATACTTTAGTGCCTCCTTTCAATTCTCCACCAAAAATCCCCTTTTCCTGGTTGTGGAATTTTGTTGGTACTTACTACTAGTACACTAGTGTTTTGAGGAGGTTCTACCTTCACACAATCCAGGTTCAAAATTAAGCCTCAGAAGGTCTAATATTATAGACTAATCCTTTCTCTTCCTTCCCTCCTCTCTATCTTTACATAGGATATTGTGCATAGGGAAAACCCTATGTTGAGATGGGTATTCATTAACCTTATCACTTCTTTTCACCATTTGATTCCTGAAAACTGGAGAAGTGATTATGAGCTTGAAAGGAAGCCTAAAAAAGGATTTTTATAGAAAGGATAGGTTGTCAAGTGGTGCATTTCATTCGCAAGGGAGAATGGAATCTAATGCATATATAATGGCACTAACCCCAAGATGCATTAACGGGGATACTAAAGACAATATATCAAATACTTTGGATGGTAACTTGAAAAACAGAGTAGCAAATGATCTCAAGGTTTTTTCTCCACACCTCTTTCAAAATAATGATTGTATAAGGAAAGATAGAATTCGTTATGAAGAAGCGGAGAAAGTCTCACCAATTGATGATAAGGAATGTTCAACTTTTCGCTTTGAATCACATTATCAGTAGAAATGGACAGGTCGAGAAAATACAAGTTAAAAGGAATTAAGAGGTGCAGTCACGAAGAAGCAAGAGAAAATTGTCAATTTTTATCAGTTTTAGTTGCTTTAAAATATGGTATTCGTGGTGGGATTAGTAAAAAATATTTCACAGTTTCACAAAAGACTAGACTTCAAGCAGGAAGTGGTAAATCAACAGTCAAGTTTCGAGACAATAATAATCTATTGAACACATGGTAAAATCAGGAGAAAAGGGTAAGGACAGTTGCCTGAAAACAAAATATAGTGAATGTGTTACAATTCCATGATGAACATATTTTAACATATATCAGCTTGCCCTATAAGATCAATCCTAGGGTTTGACAAACATCATGTGTGTATGTAGAAGCTAGAAAAGAACATGTTGCTTCCAAGGAAAATTTCAAGATGAAAAATAGCCATTAAAATACTTTTATGTCAAATTCCCGGAGCTAGACTTGGCTTTTGACATGGAAACTATGGTGTATTCATACTTTCTCTAAAAATTTCATGCAAGACTAAACAATTTAGACAATCAATAAAATATCAAAATCAAAAACATTCTAAAGGTTTACAACCAACCTTTACATATTTCTCATCCCTCTTAAAGATGTACCCTCCTTATTTTCCTCATCCACATTATCATCCATTGCCGTAGGTCTCTTTTTATTTATTTTCTTCCTTTCCCTTGATTCCAAATTCACATGCCCTTTATGCAATTTTTCTTTCTTGTATTTTCTCATTTTTGAAAAAAATAAAAAATAAAAATGTATAAAAATACAGCTAAATGAATATAGTGATAGTCTTTCCATAAATTGCCTCTCTACTACTACTAGTTGCTAAAAAAATCCAAAGTCATAGTATAAGATGCACATTATGCTTTGCGCTACCAAGCTTACTGCCATTTACTAAGGTCATATAAATGATAAATACGATAGGATAACAATAACAAGCTAATGCAACTTTCCAAAGACAATGTTATTTTAAGAGAAACTTCACCTACAGAGGAAAAATTCCCGACCTAAAAATGATGTTACTGAACTTTAATTTCAACACACTATACATTGAAAATGTCTATAGTCCAACACACTATACATTGAAAATGTCAACGGTCCTTAAATAAGGGTACTATGTCCATCTCTCTTAATAATAGAAACATTTACCATAGAGTAAAAGATGTTAAAGGACAATTTTATTCGAGACCCTGATAATATTAAAATTTATCTTAATTTAACCGTTGATAAAAATACAAGCAAAGGGAAGGCATGGGTAAAGGTTCGTGGTGTCTGCTATAGATGTCTACCTATAATGTCCATTACATTGGAAGGCTATGGCCATCTAACTTAGAAATTTGCTTGAAATAGGTTCCCCTCTACAATGAGACAGATTCTTTGATTTATTCATGAGTCTGATTACCCAGAAACTGAACAAATGAGACTCCTAGTGAAGGTATGGATAACTTACATCAGCTTAAAATATAGCATGAAGTTATAGCTTTCAAACTCTCACCAGTCCTTGCACAAAATCTGGCTCCCAATCTCATTAATTATGCCCTCGTTGGAAAGTTCTCTTGTCGCTAGCCAACCCAACCCTTATATATTGATGGAACTTGATCTCATTGGGATATGGATTTATCTCTTCCTTCCTCTGTAGAAGAGAATTTCATATTACTTTATTTTCTCACGAAGAGGATTGCGACCAAAATTTTTAAAGGGAGCCTTGATTTATACTCAAGGCACCTACTAGATCTCGAATCAAAAGTCAGCAAGATGGATGACAAAACCGCCTACATAAGATCGATGCTAGATGGAATCACTCTCAAAGTTAACCAGAAGGTATCCAAAACCAATCCTACTTGTCCGTTTTGTCTTAGTTATCTGAGTCATACAGATATAAAAGAAGTTTTCCCTGATGAACAACATGTCTCCCACTATGAGGGGGTCAAATAAAATGTATTTTCCCTGTTTGTAAGTGTCAATTGGTCTTTTTTTGAGGATCTCCAAGATAGTGACTTTAAAACACTATAACACCCCTATGCCTACTCCAAGGCATAAATTTGGATCATAGTTTCGAATTTTGTAGCTTAACACGGTGTTGATTAATTTGGACCAGCAAGAAATACTTGTAAAGGTTATACAATTGTTCCCCAACACAGATTTTATGAAATATAAATATATTTTCAGTTCGGATTTAAAAAATAGAATTTTCTTACCAATGTATAATTTTTGATATGACATTAAAGCATGTTTGTTGAAACCTTCCAATAACCCCTATTTGGACAATAGGACTTCTACTTGGGATAGGAAGTTGTCGGAAGGTTTTAATAGTGGGATGACCAAGATTCATGCTTGAGAAAAGTACTATGGACCTATGATAGTTTGTCTTTAGGTATTTGATCTATTTTTTCTAACAGTATAATCCAAGAGTAATAATTTGACTACATTCAATCTCATATACAAAAACAGATTATAAGGTCCCTCCAACTTCATACCATGAAAGTGAAAATATAGATGTTATTAGAGGATAATGACCTCGGGAATTTTGTAAATACAAAGGTTGAATGACATACCAATCTATAAAATTGGTAAAAAATAAAAGGAAGATAGCCAAAACAAAGCAAGCCATCATGGACTCCATGAAGGATCCCTCACATCATCAGTAAGACCATCAACAAGGAGATTTTTGATGCTATCTCCAATATATATTGGGGTGAGAACATCAATTGAAATATGCTTCTACAGATGACAAGGTTTGAGTCAAAGTAAAAAAAAGGAGAGGAAAAGAAAAACAACAATCAAGTGAAATTGCTTGCACAAGACACAGATTCGATCCCCATACCATGGGGTATGCAATCTCGGTGCGGTTAATTATTTTGCTATCTTATGATATCTAATAGTTAACTGATCCTAGGTCGTTCGTCCTTCGCAGTGTATAATTACATATATAATGAAACTAAACAACTCACATGATCTAATATTTCAAAAACAAATGGAATTACCTTAATGAATTGGAGAGCTTTATCGAATCCCAACTTTAAATTAGTAAATAATTGAATAGAGAATAAAGAGCTCGACCATTTTATCGAACTTATAGATGGGTGTGTTACTGCAGGCACGACATCTGTGTGTCCATAACCCCTCACTTCTTTATATATAGCGGTAAGCGCTTTACCCAATAATGATTGGAATAGGACTCGAATAATTCAATGTCACTGACCTTGGCTTATCAATTGTCTCAAATCTTGACTGATCTATAGTTTCTTCTCTGCCAAATAGAGATCCATTGGGATATGACTCATTTCGTTGCTTCCATACTGGCCTTAGACCAACCGTAATCCCACGAAGATGCTTGGTATCTTAATGCGATGATCGGGAGCAACTCCTATGGATAGCTTATCTACCACTACTCCTAATCTTCGCATTACAAAGACATTCCCTTCATGAAAAAAAGAAAAAATTACCTGAGTAGCTTCATTGGTGCCAGTTCTGGTCCACAAGGAAATATTTTCTTGTCTAGCTCTCACACTAGCCACAACACCACAAATTTCATCGCCTTTGTCAAATTATTCACCAATCATGGCCAACAGCTGAAATCAGATAACAAAATCTATATGAGCATAATTAAATATACATAAAAATTCCTATACACGCACATGTGTGTATGATAGTTGGAAATTTACAGTGTTAAGCCATATTTGATCCAATCCAGCCTTTCCCTCTCGGGTGTTAGTGGCAGTCCACTTTCCTCCATAGGCACATGTAAGGTCTTCCCACTTGGGCCTATACCCGCTTTAAAGTAGCGGAAATCTGTCACTGAGGCCAACTTGCTTGGAAAAATCATGTTTTTGTATAAACTACACACTGTGATCAGGGGGATACATGACATGAGAAAATGGTAGAGAAAAACCCGATGAACTGCATATTTTACATTTTCAAGATCTGAAAGACTTACCACCAGAAATATTCAACCGTCTTGACGGTATAAACTGAACGAAGGGAGTTGCCCCATGCTGCCGACTTGGATTTCTCTGAAGGGTTGTCGAACCAGAAATTCCATGCATTCCCCAATACATGCTTCTTCACGCCATCGATAGGCCTCTCTATCAGTTTAACTTCACGGTTCTGGGTTATTCTCATGCCATTCTTGTCGCACCTTGAAATAAAGCCCTGTAGTATTATAATTACTAATATAAAGTACCGTTTGTTCAGAGACAGACACTATTTATATACTTCGACTTGGGCTCTATACCCGCTTTAAAGGAGTGGAAATCTGTCGCTGAGGGCAGATTGCGTGGAAAAAACATGTTGTTGTATAAACTGCACAGCATGATCAAGGGGATACATGACATGAGAAAATGGTAGTGTAAACCCTGATGAACTGCATATTTTGCATTTTCAAGATCTGAAAAAACTTACCACTAGAAATCTCTGACCTTCTTGAAGGTATAGACTGAACGAAGGGAGCTACCCCGTGCTGCCGACTTGGATTTCCCTGAAGGTTTGTCAAATCAGAAATTCCATGCAATCCCCAATACATTCTTCTTCCCACCATTGATAGGCCTCTCTATCAGTTTAACTTCACCGTTCTGGGTTTTTCCCGCCTTGTAGTATTAGAATTTCTAATACAAAGTGTCATTTTCCCGCCTTGTAATAAAATTACTAATTAGAATTACTAATTACCTCAACTTCACCCCTTACACAAATAAAAGACACTGCCGTTATACCTCAACTTCGCCCCTTCCACAGATAAAACACTATGTTTAAGCGCCAGAAACCCCAACCTTAGATTCAAAGTCTTTTTGACTTTGAATTTTAGGTTTTCACTGCCGTATATTTATTTTTATTTCTACTCCTTTTTATATTTTAATTTTTTAACTCTTACAAAGAAGTACATATCATTAACGATTAGGGTCATTCAAGTTGTTTTCATCATTTTTAATTTATGGTTGATATAGGTTCATTCAAGTTATTTTTATCATTTTTAATGTATGGTTGATAGCTCTATATGTTATACAATTTTTTGATACAATTTTTATAAAAGTGGTAGCAGTGAATTTACATTCCTTACTTTATACTAGGTATTATTATTGGCGCAAAGAAAAGTGCACATGAGTTTCCCAAATAAGCATTCATATGATTAAAAATTGAGTAATATTTGTTTAAATTTATCCTAAATTTGCATTTAAATAATTAGAGGCACTTCGTAAAACCTAATATGAGAGAGATGTGTAAGTAACCAAACAATTATATGGCATGTGTTACAATATTTTAGTCAATTGAGTGTGTCCCAAGTTATTGGGAGGTTTTAATGATAACCTCCCTGTCGAGGTTCAAGTCTCTTTGACATGACTATGTATGTATGGTTATCCTAAAATATGTTCTACTATCCACCTCTTCATTGAATTAAGCGGGAAGAGGGAAATCTACTTTATAACAAAAAAAAATGTTACAATAGTTTTAAAAAATGAATTAATAAAAGTGCATTATATATGTCAATATCAGTACAAATAGTCCAGGGGTTTAAACGAACTAATTGTCAACAATGCCAATAGACATTAAGCTAGTTCCATGAAAACAATTACATTGTTTGAATTTTTTTGGTGATGGAATGAATCTGAAAACTTAGAAACAAAGAAACTAACTTACTTAATCATTTTGGGCAATGACCATGTAGTTGAACACTGATAATGCTATTGGGACCTTAACATCACCAAGTTATCCCTTGACATGATCCACGCACCTCTTCTTTCCTTGAATTGTTGTTGATAAAGGAAAATTATTCTATTAGTTGAAAATAATCATGACAAAAAAAAGAAAACGCCCTTGCATCAATGTAAAGATAATCATGAAATAAAATTGCATGAAGTAAAATAAAACAAAAGGCCACTATGTTCTCATGAAGTGAGCTAGGTCTCCAAAAAAATCAAGGAAGCAAATTACACTATAACAACATAAAGTTAAATCAAGATGTATTTATATATAATTGTAAAATTATAATATATACGAGATAAAATCTCAAGAATTTCTATTGTATTTCATCATAATATGGAATATGCTCTAAGATTCCTCATTTAGAATGAAGAGTGGAATATGCTCTAAGAGTCCTCATTTAGAATGAAGAGGGCGCTCTTATTTATATATAAACTTACTTTGAAACTAAAATAGCAAATATTAAATGAAGTTAATTATGTTTATGACATTGCAGTAATTGTGTCAGCATTAATGAGTTATTGGTGCAACAAAAATGAAGTAGATAAATCAAGGAACAATATGATGACACAAGTAACTTGGGGCATATGAGCACTAATATGAGCTATGATACCATGAGTGTAAAACAATGAAGTTTTTTCAAGGAATTGTCTTTCTAAAGCCTTTCCATTAATTTCAAATTTGAATCTAAGCCTTTTTCCTCTTGCCCAATAACCAATTGATTTTGAAGGATTTGATAGTTGGAACAATCACCCTCATAAATATGGGACATTGGGTGGAAACTACAATAGTTCTTAATATTTTAATGGAAGGAATGGGATGGGTGCAACCCTTGGATTTTGAAGTTGACCCATGGATTGACTAGGAGACTAAGATAAATGTGGGACTATATTATGGAAAAATATGGAAATTGGCAGAGACCCGTGAAGGAAAAAGGGGGTCTAAGACATTCATAGATGGAGAAATTTGTTCATTCACACATAAAGGGATACACACATAAGGAACAAAGGCACACAAGTGCTTAAGTAGTGAAATTCACAAGCGGAATGAATGATGAAGCATTCTAGGTGATTAAACTGCATTTTGAGTGCCCATATATGCCAATAAATGTGTCAATCGCAAAAGGGAATGACATTGGTGTGTTATCAGCTCCCTAAAAATGAATGTTCCTTGTCAAACACTAGAAAAAAGAGTTATGGACTCTAGTTGGGCATAGTGGGTTGTGATTTGTTGTGTGTTGGTTGAGAATGACAAGTAAGAGGTAGGGAAATTTCCAAGGGACTTTAGAGCTAAAAAGGGAATTCCCTTGTTTTCTTTTCTAACCAAGCTAAGAGGAATTTAGAGATCGCAGAGGCCTATATTCAATTGGGAAAGGAGATCCATAACTTTGATTTATATGTGAAAGAGAGTTGTTTTCACATAGTTAGATACTAGTGAGTTATTAGTTTTCTCCTTGTGGTATCATGTCCTAGCTAAGGTGTGCCTAGTTGTAGAAAGTTGATGTGTAGTTGAGCTTATGGTTGGGTGGAAAAGACTCATTCCCAGATCAGTTTCCAACTTGAAAAAATTCGTATCTAAATAATGTTTCAGATTGATATATCTTGAGGGAATAAATTGATGTTTGAAGTGGAAAAATTAAACTACATAATCCTCTTTCCTAATCATGTGAAAATGATTGCTTAGATTTTGGTGGATAGTAACCTCAGGTAAGTTTGCATGTGTACATTTTACTCCTATCTACTTATATACTAAGGAATGATAAATTATGGTGGGCAGTAACTTTGGCAAGTATGCTCATTTTCATGTGACTCCTGCCTATTTTGGTGCATAGACTTGCTTAAGAGAAATGTCTACATAAACTTTAGGGTTAGTGAACGTTGGCAAGAAACCTTTTTATATGAGTGAATGTGGATATGCATATGGTCACTTATATTCATGAACTTTCCATAAATGAAGAAGAAGAGAATTTTGGGCAAGATTTTTACCCAAACAATGATCATTTGGAGGTTGATGTTCTTCGTAAATTTGATTGATTTTCCTTGATAGAGATAATCCTCTCTAATTTTTAATGCAAATTCCTAGATTTGATGCAGGAATTGAAAAACCTTCACTATCAAAAAAATGTCCAAATTTTTCAAATTTAAACTCCTTGATTTTTACACATGTATATTTGATTGATTTAATCCTTTCTAATGTTTAATGCAAATTATTAGATTTGTTGCGGGAAGTGAAAAACCTTAAATATCCACCGAATGTCCAAATTTTTCAAAGGTAAACTCCTTGATTTTTACCTATTATCATTGTGTGTGGAACTCATCGATGGCATCGACAATTGATGAATGAATTAAGGGTTTAAAATGGTAAAAGTATTAAATTTCACTCATAGTTGGTAATTTCATCAGGGATTGACGAGATTGGATTAAATTTTCCATAATGTAAAGTGTTGAATTTCATCGATGGCCAATAAGGCCATAAGCCACCAGGGACATTGGACACAATTTTTCAAATGGCAATATATTAAATTTCAATGATGGCTGATGAATCCATCTGTTCTCAACGAAAAAATTGGGGTTGACCTCATAGACAGTTGGTAAAAAAAATTGTGGTTGACCTCATAGATAGTTGGTAAAAAAAATTGGGGTTCTACCTTAGGGGTTGACCTCATCAGTAGTCAATGAAAATTTGGAATTTTACCCCATTGGAAAGGAAATATGTTGGGTTGTACTATCAACAACTTGTCGAATTTTGTGGAAGAAACCCTTGACACTTTGGAAATCTACATGTGGATTATGCTTACACAAGAGTTTAATTTGCACTTTGGGTTTAATTATTATTTAAATAGGGTGAGATATGAATATTTACATGGAATTGATGGATTAAAACTTTTATTTAAAATCCCAATTATGGAAATGCACGTAAAGTAAATTAATTGGAGCTAGTAAAAGACATGGTAAGTTAGATTTCCCTAATGCTCACTCAACACTCCACTTGGTGTGACATGTGGACTAAGATGCAATTTCATCTACCATGTGGCAGTTTTTCATTAGCATTGACATGGCACTAAGGGTGAAAATATTCGGATGATTGTATATTAATGATTCAAACTCGAATTTTAATAAAGTTTGGAAAGCTCTTAATGAGGATAATGTGACAGTAATATCATAACAAATTTTAGAATTGAATTAGAAAAAACAAAAAATTGATACATATACCCTCAAAAAGGTACAAAGGGGTTTGGCTATGTTATAGAGTGGTATTGGAACAAGGTTCAAACAATGGACATGGATGGGCCAAGAAATATACCAAAGAGAGTTAAGATGTAAAAATGATATAAGCTTGAGAATGATAATTAAATATGGAAATTTAAGTAATTGATTATGGGAATTGCACCGATAAATGCATCAAGATAATGCCTAATAGAGTGCATTCAAATTTACTTAGGCATGTCAGAGATTAAATGATGATTTAAAAATATTGAGGCATGTCCTTTTTTATTGGCCCAATAAGCTAATATAATTGTGAGTTTTCTATGTGTTTAGGAATGATTGAACATGATGATGATATCAATTAGCTCTGTGCATTCATAAGTAAGCAAACAGATAGTGTGATCTCATCAAAGTGTAACAGTAAGCATAAACAATAACTAGACACATAACACAAATCTTTCGCCAAAAATTTTCCTTCTATTAATCCTTTAGATCTGCCAATACATCATCTTTTCCTTCAGAAACCCTTACAAACCCTTATTATCCCTTCCGCGCACACAGCCAGCAGAGTCTGCACACAGCCAAGACTAGGTCTTTGCGGACACAGCCAGCAGGAGCCTTTTACCCAACCTTAACCCGATAAGACTCTTACAAACTATTTGTGATCCAAAAGCATAAAAATATATGTCACCGTTATGAAATATTTAGCTTAGAGATCTTCTATCTATTTATATGCGCCTAGCGCGTAGATACTATGGTCTCAAACCATGGTTTGAGGCCCACAGTTTACATTTTAAGTTCATTTACACAAAAATAGGGAACTTTGACCACACCCAAAGCTCTTTGACTCCCTTTTCGCCACGCCCACATACAATATTACCCAAAATGTGTTGAAAATGGCAACAAGAAGCATTGAATCAGCACTCTGGTATCTTTTGCGATCCTTTGAGAGTGATCACCTAAACTAGGTGGGGACCACACATGTGATTTTTGTCGAAAGAGTCTATTTTTTGAATATGTCACATTTTTAGACATAGGGATCATGGTCTATGAGTTGCAGGATGCTATTTATGGATGATTAGTCGAGTTGGTAAAAATAGATGGACCTCTATTTTTAGACATTGGGCGGTTTCTATTTTTAGACTGCCGGGCTAAAAATAGAACAGTCAAATATTATTAACCCTTAATAATATTTAGACTATAAACATTATCTTATCCTCTTGGAGCACTTAAGTTTGATGCTTGGATGTGGCACATGCAGCTGACAGAAGGAAATACGCTTTTCCTAAGGGTTAGTTGAGCTATTGCATGGTTGACTTCAGTTAGAACTCATGTGGCAGAGTTTGGTGGAGTTGATGAGACAGTTGGTGGAGTTGTGTTAGGTTTAACTTAGTTGAACTAGTTGTATTTAGTCTAACTGACAAATACACTAGTGATGAGTGGTGTGAATTAATTATTAATTAATTCACTAATTATTAACTCATAAATCAACTAAAGAACACATAAGTTAACTGCAATGCATGTCTGGAGTCTGGAGACTAGGTACGAAGAATGAATTATGAAAGAGCAGAAACGATTTGTACATTAGTTGTGCATGAGATTTGCACAATGGAATGGATGAAATATCTACCAATGATGATTGCGGTGTTCAGAAAGAGGTGGGAATTGGTTCATTCCATTCTCTCCTCTTGGATTGCGCAGTAGAGCCAGGCAAACAGTGGAGGAGTTTTGAACCCGTGACTTGTTCAAAACTGAGCTAGTTTGTGTGTAACTTTTGGAGATAGTACGGAGTACTTGTGAGGAGTATTGTACTGAGATTGTTACATGATTCTTCTTCATTATAATATACAGACAGTAGGGGGTTTTCAGCTGTAAGCTTTCCCCGGTATACATACTGTGTTATATGTGTTGAATTTCTATGTGCGCATGTGAATGTTTTCAATACCGCTTGTTGTTTTTATTTTCGCATGTGATGATTAATGCGTAGAAGAGATTATGTGTTATGTATGAAGCTCAAATAGTATGTGACCAGGATAATCTCGGTGAATAATTCAGCAAATTATTCAAATTTCTACAAATGGAACTTTGAGACTTGTGCCTCGGGGGACAAGCTCTGACAAGTGTGAGAAGAAATATCATCATATGACTTGCATAAAGGATATATATTGAAGTGATTAAGTAAACTATGATGGATATTTCGTGAAAAAAATGTGTTAGAGTGTTTCAATCCCACTAGATATTGTTGATTAGAGTGCATGGGAAACCTTTGTAATAATCTTCCATGATGTTGAGTAACTATGTTTTGAAATTTTCTTGGCTTAGATAGGACCATGAGCACATCATGTTAAATTTTACAGGGTGGTGGTGATGATCTGCCTTTGTGTTGGGATAAGAGATAAATAAAAGTGTGAATAAATATCATTTCCAAACATAAGAGATAGATGTTGGGGTTATTCATAAAATATCATACATTCTCAATGAGATAAAATGCGTTGTTGTTCCAAACCCACCAAATATTGCTGGTTAGAATGCATGGGAAACCTTTATAATAATATTCCATGATGTTGTGTAACTAAGTTTTGAAATTTTCCTCCAAGCTTAGATAGGACCACGAGGCTATCATGTTCAAATTTTCAAAGGTGGTGGTGATTACTTGCACTGTGTTGGGAAAAGAGATAAATAAGTGTGAATAATTATCATCATATGACTTACATAAAGGATAGATGTTGGGGTGATTCATAAACTATAATGGATATTCTCATGAAAAAAATGTGTTGTTGTTCCAATCCCACCAGATATTTCTGATTAGAATGCATGGAAAACATTTATAATAATATTCCATGATGTTGTGTAACTAAGTTTTGAAATGTTATTCCAAGCTTAGTTAGGAGCACGAGCCTATCATGTTAAAATTTTCAAGGGTGGTGGAAATGACCTGCGCTGAGTTGGGACAAGATGATGCAGAGATTCTGCATGAATCAGAGTAGAGCACATAGAAGGGTGTGTATTTCCTTTATCATGAAAATCTTCATGAAAATATTCATTAAAACCGCATTCCATTCAACTTGAAATATATATAAAGAAGAGAGAACCGAACATAAACAAAATATTGGTATATAATAACAACAAGAATTTCAAATTCAAAACATTTTTTGCCGAATATTACAATTGTTGGCCTCTCGGCTCTCGCCTCCTTTACATAAACTCTCACAACATTTCTCTCTATATCTCTCTGACCTATTCCATTCTTTGTGTCTCTCTATCCTCCCACAAATCTTCGCATTTATACATAATTATGGATTAATTTGAATCCATGATTTCCCCCACAAATATCTCAACCAAATCCTAAAATATCTTTATCCCTTCTTTGACTCAACCAAGTTCCATTTAAGGAATTCCTAATCCCTAAAATATCTATCCAATCCAGCTCCACTCATATTCTCAATTAATTAAGAGAATATTTACAATAAATCTCACACTCATATTATTTCCTCTTAATTTATTTAAAATGTGCATAATTTATAAAATAATTAAAAAATGCATCACCCCCTAAATCACACAAATATATAATGAAAATTAAGCTCGATGCTCCTGCATCAGACTTCCCATGTAGAGAAGTTTCCATAGACTCCTGTCTATGAGGTCTGTCACTTTTTTGTAATAACGTGACAACCACAAGTCTCAATGACTTGTTCCCTCCAGGATTCCAAAATCTGTTTTGCCACTAGTCTTTTAAAGTATCAACTCCATTTTGTAAATTTGCACAGAATTTCCAGAATAGTATTTTCAGAATACTATTGAATGTAACTCTCACTTTTCCACGCGACATCATCTTTATTTTTAAAATTATAGACTCGTGTAGAAACGCTGATACCCATTCTCCTGGTCTCCAAACTTTGAAAGAATCTCGAACTAGTCTTACATCAATGTCACCAACATTACTCATTTTGTCAATCTCATTCCATCGGCCTCTCTAACAATTTCTTTTGCCAATTCCTCAGAGTAATTCCTCTTTGTCTGATGATTCCATCTCCAATTGTGCTGAACACTCAACTTTCTGAAATGAAGAATAATCAAGAACTTCTTCTTGATCCCAACTATAGTCATTGATTGTTCCTAGAGTAACAAATTTCTCATCTGGTGATGTACCTTCATTCATCAAAAAATTATTAGTTTTAAAAATACAAGACCTTTTGGCCTCTTTTGATGCTTCAGGCACCAATTGCCCATCATAGAATTTCTAGATTTCAGCATATCCTTTTCAACTTGAATTTCTTGAGCTAACTCAGTCATCATGACTTAGTTAACTGACCCAAGTTATTATGAGATGAAATTAGAATTTATTGTCCAATTTATTTAAGGGAAAACCAAATTAGACGCCTCAAATTCCTCACCCTTGGTACATTAAAATTCCTCACTAGTGTGGGTGCATTTTTTTCCTTTATGGTTTCCAATTTCATTGTTTCTTATTGCAAATTTCAACACTCCCTCTCAACAAGAAATGAATTCAATCTATCCTGATCCGATACCTTTGGAATTCTGCATGCAACACTTCTCTAGTTTTGTTTGCACCTACAAATCCTCATATTGAATAGCCTCTAAACAAATGAATCAGTATAATACATTTGTCATCAAAGTCTTATGACTGCAGCTAGATACTGTACATTTCTATTGGACTCTTTGCGCTATTTTTGACATCTGCATTCGTGCCCTTTGCACTTTTGCCAACTCTAATTTTTTCTCAAGTATCTGACATCTGTCACTGTGATTTTTTCCTTCCTAACATCTGACTACATCAATCTAACTAATCCTTTCTACTACTATTGTACTGTGGACTCCTCATTGCTAGGTTCAATCCATGAGACACGCCATCTCAATGGACTGTGTTCAAATTTCTTACCTTGGGATTATGTCTACACATCACCCCACCTTTCACTTGGAGGTATGGCTGCATGTTCTCCCTCTGCCCATCCAGCTCGAAAATTTCCCCTCATGGAGGTCTCTGCTTGAGTGAACGCTTCCACTCGGTCTCCTCTCTGCTTCTCCAATTGTGGCTGCTCCACAACCTTTTGAAACTGCTTCTAAGGTTGCATGTTGAGAGGTAATTTGTACTCCCTCTCAACAACCATGTCTCTAACCTCTACTGCTCCTCAAAGCTTTTCATGCATCTCGTACCTCAAGTGCATATAGATTCTTGACTTGCACACATTGTAATTTCTTCACAGCTACAAAAGTTTCTAAAAAAGAGTTGATTTTAAATCGATGATATCTCTCTCATCCAAGCTCCGAATTGATTTTCCATTTGGGTATTTTTTCACAAGGAATGCAAATATGTTTTTTTTTTTTTGAAAATTTTACACCAAAATATTCAGATACTCTGTAAACTCGCCGCCCAAAAAATTCTTGCTCTGATACCATGTAGAAAATCTAACCAATGATATTCAATGTTATCTTGTAATGTACTAAAACAAGATATTGAATCCTTCCTACACTTTTCGAAAGAAAAACAAGATCACACAATCACATATAAGTAAGAGAAATTAATTATCAATCGCACAACACAAGATGTATATGGGGAAAGCAACTTCTCAAAAATTCTCTATCTCTATTGTGTATTAAGTCAAGGAATCATGAAACAATACAATGATTAATCTCTCATGAGATTCTCCAACACTCTGCCAATTGTCTCTCACTGATCTAGGAAAACTAGGTCTAGTACTTAGACAATTATCAGCCTTCCTTCAACTTGACTTGCTCATGCAATTCCTAACAAATTATCTCCCTATTAATTAGGAAAACCAGTCTTCCTTGATTATGCAATCCATCATGGCATCCCAATGACTTTATAATTGCACATGGGAAATTTTGTATAAATACAACTAATGTTTATGTTCCCTTTAACCTTTATCTCAACTGGGTCTTCCTCGGAACTGACATGAATGCATCTATTAATAGTGCATTATCATTTATCTGATTGATCACTCATTGTGAATTAAATCTAAATTAAATATATTAGCTGACCTCTCACTAGCTCATCACTTAGCTATAACTATTTAAACTGATTTTAACTCATTTAATTGAGTTAACTAATTCACACCTACGCCCCACTAATGCATCAATTGCAACTTGACCCCAAAAATATTACAGTAATCCCTCTACATGCCTTATCTTAGACCCTCAACTCAAATTTCTTGAGCTAACTCAATCATCATGACTTAGTTAACTGACACAAGTTGTTATGAGGTGAAATAACAATTTATTGTCCAATTTATTTAAGGGGAAAATAAATTAGACGTCCCACATTCCTCACTCCTGATGCATCAAAATTCCTCACCAGTGTTGGTGAATTTTTTTTTGTCCTTTATGGTTTCAAATTTTAATTTTTATTGTTTCCAATTTCAACATTTCATAATTTGTTGCGGCCTTCACACAAAGACACCATTGAAATCGCATGCCCATATTCTCATGAGAAACCTCTATTAAGCTCGATCTGCCATAAGAGAACCAACAATATTCCATCCTACTTCCTATCTTGAACCAACCATTAAGGTATGCAACATTCTTGTGAATCGTCACATGATGATCTTTCTCTTGGAGGATGATAATGGCCTCCCTTTATCAATCCTTAATCGACCCTCTTACTCGACCTACTTTAGGACTTTATCTCTCTTTGCCCCCTTGATCAAATGAGCTCCTTCTCACTTGATGTTCTTTCCTTCATCCTAAGGCCTCCTTAAATAATTTTTCCTAGACCTCTTAGGAACCCTCTAGAACTTATGGGTTTTATCCACTTAGACCTTAGGAAATATTAATTTTCCTTTTATATTTTAAACCCCATCTTGGGTCCAAAATCCATTTTTTTGGCTTCTTTTCCCACAAAGCCTTTTGTGACCAAACTCACACAAACCCATCTCAATAGGCTTGTGGAGTACCTCCCAAGCTACACAATTCAACAACATAATCTAGTTGTAGTAACCATAACTTGGTCAAGCTCTTGTAGTCAAGCGAGGGCTTGGTTGGGTTACCAAGTTGCAAATTTAGTAAGGGTAGTTGTGAGGCCATGATATCTAGGGAGGGTCAGGACATGCACACTAGGAATGAAAACACATGCTAACACATTTCAAACAATGTCAATTCATGATGAAGAGTGTTAGGGAGTGTCGGGGCATATCAAGGGATGACTAGGTCAAAATGCATGGAAAGGAACGAGTGAGAGTGTGTGCTATGGATTTTCAACAAATTCAAGTGTGCTAAGGACGAAGTGTGTTAGGAGAAGTTCATAATAGGATTTACAGGAGGCAGGACTATGGTTGCTATATGGGTCTTGACATAGCAGTATTATATAAAGGGAGATCACTTTGTGCTAAGCACAACATTGTTTTTCCCTTAGAATGATTTTTTTTTTTTTTTAATGAGATGCCTGACACTTTGGCTACATGCTCATGTTTTAAAATATTCTAGATAATTACATATTGTACATTGTTGTGTATAAGTTTTGGGGCACTTGACTTGTGTCGGCTTATATCTTGTGTGCCTTGTGCATCTTGTGGTTCTTGCAAACTCTCAGTTAATATTATATTGTTTATATGAACTAAACATACATGTGAAATATTTCCTATGTAAGATATGTTGCTTAGTTGTTTTATGGCCATGGCTAGATCATGTGATCCTTGCCTTGGTAACTATTTAAGTGGCACATGTTGAACTTGGACATGAGTGGCATAAGATGAGTTATAGGCAGTTCTTAGGTGAAAAAGGAAAAATACTTGTAGTAGATGCAATTGGTCAAGTTGTTGTAGTTGAAGCAAGCCAATATTGTCACATGAACTGCAGCAGCCAAGGAATTGATTGGGTTCCCAAGTCGTGAAAAAATGTAAAGGCTAGATGTGAGTACATAGTGTCAAGGCATTCTAGGGAATGCTAAGATGTGTTAGATAGTGCGAAGGCATGTCAAACTTGCTAAGATGTGCCAAGTGATAAGGCATGCCAAGATGTGCAAGGGTGTGTCAATGTGTGCCAGGTACTGTCAAGGCAACAAAAGGGAGAAACAAGTTAAACTACAAGGAAATGAACACATAAGAGGGTTAATAAGTCATTAATTTACCTTTGCCAAGAGGGGCATTCTAGGCACACCAACACTAGGCACCAATAGGTGCCAAGTGAAAAGTCTTAGTGTATTCTAAGTGCCAAGTCTTCCTTTGTTGCTTCTCATCTACTTTCCAATAGTTGATCTCAAATAAATTTAATAAACCATGCCAAATCATACCAAGGAGCATCAACGTATTCCATACATGCTAAGAATTTCCAAGTGCCAATATGTGTCACAAAGTGTTATGCGTGCTATGAAGTGGAAGGGTGTGTTGAAGAGTGCTACGGTGTGCTAGAGAGTGCTAATGCATGTTGAGGAGTGTTAAGGAGTACTAAGACAAAACATTAAGTGATCACTAGGTCAAAATTCATGGAAGTTAATGAATATGAGGAACTTGTGTCACAAACTAATGTTAATGACTGCTAGTTGTCATGTTAAGGTGGGAGTGACAAGGTATACTAAGGATTTGTAAGGCATGCTAAAGAATATCAAGGCATGCCAAGAAGTCTCAAAGTGTGCTTGGGAGTTCCAGGGTGTGCTAATTATATGTGCCAAATAGTGCCAAGATATGCCAATACATGCCAGGTGCTACAGATGTACAGGGTGCCATGGTATGTCAATATGTGTCAATAAGTTTCAAGGAAACAAAAGGTAGAACCAATAACATGGTTAATAAGTCGGGACTTTATCTTTTTCAAAAGAGGCATGATAGCCACACTAATAATACGTCACAATACATGAAAAGTGGCATTGTGTTGCAAGTGCTAATGTATGTCAATGCATTAAACCAAGGTGTTCCAGGGCATGCTAGGGACTACATGCATGCCAACACATGCTAGGAGAGTTCTATGTTGTGCTAGCGCATGCCACCATGTGTTTGGGCGTCAGTGTCATGAAAATATGTTCTAGGTACAAAGGTTTTCCAAGAAATGTGAGGTGCTAAGAAATGTTATTGTGTGCCAAAGCGTTAATTTAAGGTGTGCTCAGATTGTTGAAGAGTGTTAGGTGTTTCTCATTAATAGAATTGGCAAAGCTTGATTATGTATTAAATAATATATTTCCTACACACACTAGTGGGATTTTATCTAAAGGTAATTTTTTGTATAATAAAATTAATAGATATGAATCACATGTTGAATCATAGGAAAACTCTATTCGACTAGTCATTACTTGAGGGAATTAATGACACAAACTAATTACTTCTTAAAAAAGTGACTGACTCTAACCACTATGGCTTTGGACATATTATAAAAAATACTCCACAATAATGGTACTAAATCGTTATATTTTTAAAAATAAATATATTAACAAGCACATAACGTCATCAAAAACTCATTGGAATGATTAATGATGACGAACATTTTTTGACCGTCACCAAAAGTAACAAAAAGAGCATCGGTGAGGGTCATTAAAAGTTCGTCACTAGAAGTGTCACCAAAGAGAGAATTAGTGATGGGCCTTTAACGACCCTCACCAAAAATTTCATTGAAAATGGCTTTGGTGATGGGTCTTAAAGGACCATCACTATATATACTTACAACGACGCATTTTTAAGGACCATCACCATATGTGACATTGGTGATGGACCTTAAAGGTCCGTCATAAGAATAACCCTCACCAATGTCCTTTTTTCTTGTAGTGTTTGTGCTCCTTTGCCATCAATGACAATATTTCCATCAGATACAACATCAATATATTTTAAATTTTCATCTGAGTCTTTAAAAATAAAAAATTAAAAAAAAAAATGTAAAGAAAAACTAAATTAATAAACAGTGCAGCTAATGGAACCTAAAATGTTTTTCATGACATATAAAGATGTAAAAAAAAAAACCTATAACAATTAATAAATAGTACAACCAATGAAATCTAAAAGTTTGTTAATCACATATAAAGATAGTCAAAAATCAAACCAAAGTAGGAAAAAATCTTAACCAAATAAGAAAAGTGTTAAAAAGAAAGATTTAGAGTAATAAAGTTTATATGTATTAAATATAATTTAGTTGGTTTATATGGGTTTAAAATTTTGAATTAAAAAAATTAGGGGAGAGACTTCTATTTTTATGCACAGACTAGTAGTTGTTACAGTACTGGTCTCACACAACCATCAAAACATGACAACAAAAAATTCATTATGTGAACATAAATAGATAATGTTAAGTTATATAAGTTATTAAATTATGTCCAAAATGAGCTCATATATTGATTCAACTTCCAACTATCCAACACTAGCCTTTAGTATCACAATTTGATAAGACATCATGTCCCATGTACCTCCAGGTCTGATTTAGAAATAAAGACAAAATTAACAAGAAAAAAATCCATCCCATACTATCCAACATAACACATATCACATCATACCAACCCTAATAAATATACAATGTAGTAGTTATGACCACAGTTCATTGATACCTACACAAGAGTAGAGAATGTATGTGTCAGCCATAACTACATATATGTTCATCAATGCAACTTACTCAAAGCAATAAATGACACCAACACACAAGATTCATGAATTAAACACAGGAAAATACAAGGATCAACCATAAGAGTTTATCAGCCATTGGATCACATCTAAATCAATCCACAACCCACATTTGAATTTGAAAAAAGACAATCCATGTCAATCCTCCGTTCCAATAAAATTCAACAACAAAAAACTATAAAAAAATCTCACAATTGCGTCAAAAACTTTCCTTTTACTCATATGCAGCTGGAGACATACAATCAGAGACTGTGTGCACATTGTAATCAGGTTTGAATAATTCAATTTTATTCTTTCTGTTTTTCTAAACCTTCCATTAATTTACAATATAAACTTCATTTTTTTTTCTTTATTTATTTTTGTTATTTTAAATCTTCAATTAATTTACCATATGAAGCTACCATGTCTTTTTATTATTGTTAATCTTCCAAATCTTCCATTAATTTACCATATGAAAAAACTATGTGTGAAATTTAGCTTCTTTGTGTGAAATTATAGACAAAAAACCATAGCATCTGAGTCAACAGAGACAAAAAATTAATAATGCCCAACAAAGACAAAAATACGAGAGAATTTGAGTCAAAACACATAGACAAAAATACTAGAGCATCTGAGTCAAAACACATAGTCCTGGTATTTTTATTAAACACATAGGCTTGATATTTCTATCAGGCACATAGGCCTAATATTTCTATCAAATAAAGTTATGATATATGTGGATGGAGATTTGATTCGATGCATTTGAGTTTTACATTCAACTCTATAATAGGTACATATTTATTTCACATCATAAAACTGGCAAAGTCACTTGTTATTAAAGGTCCACCTGCAGGTCTTCAAGGTTCAAAGTAATGTCACGTCTAAGTTAAGTAACAAGAATTTAATGTAAAATGAAGATAGCACAGGGGAGGGAGGCCTATGTTGAATCTCAAAAGCACTGTTGCCACATATCAAACCATTATTCATATATTCATCTAACATTCATCGATATATGTAGGTTGCCACAGACCAAACCATTAATCAAATATTCAAATAACATTCTTTGATATCTGCAAGTTGCAAACACATAAAAGTATTATTCAAATATATGCAGGTTGTGAGTATTGATTAACCTGTTCATATTTATATTTATTATTCAAATAAGACTGAGTTTCTATTATGCAGGTTGTAAGTATTGATTAACCTTTTCATATTAAATTTCTTATTCAAATAAGAGTTGGTTTCTAATGTTGAAACAACTTCCACTGACATAAATAAATTTTAACAATATGCATGTTGTTGCATCCATGCCACAAGTTTCAATTGAAAATCCTATAAGGAACAAGAGGAGATGAGGGACCAAGGGTGCCCAGTTGCGATTCACTTCACCAGAAGATGAAATGGTGGATGATGTGAATGTTTCCAATGTTCCATGCAATGATGTTGATAATGGCCATGTGGTGGCAAATCCTACTTTCCAACCATCTACCATAGGGCCACCCTCAACCACAATACAAGGTGCAAGATCAATGAAGAATATCGGTGCAATAAGAGGGTGGACAAAGGAAGACATGTTAGGTGCAATTGATCGCATAGAGTTCAGGGGATATTTAGTATGTGCATCTGCAAAAAAACATGGAATTGCAACCTCAAGCATAGATTATTGGATTAATGGGCTCACTCATACAAAGCGTAGAGGGTATGTTACTATTATGACTAAAGAGGAGGAGGCTGAGGTGGTTGTGTGGTGTAAAGAGATGGCTCAAATCATACATGGGTTAGAGTTTATATAACTCAAATCCATAGTCGCTCAAATCTGTCAGGGGAGGCCAAACCCCTTCAAAGATGGGTTTCTTAGAAAATCTTGGTGGAGTGGGTTTAAACAAAGGCATCAAGAACTTGTCTTATGGATATTTGAGGGTCTTGACAAAGACAAAGATTTATCTTTATACCCTGCAATTGTGTCTAAGTTCTATGACACCATTTCCCGTGTATATGAGAAACACTCTTAAGCCCCAAACCATATCTTGAACTGCAACGAAACATGCTTACAGGATGGAAGGAATTGTGGCATGTGGGTAATTTCTAAGAGAGGGAGTAGAAATGTGCCAAATTTTTTGCCTAAGATCAGGGAGTGGATCACTATATTTTGTTGTGTCAATGCAACTAGTTCGTCAATCCCGCGTTTTTGTTTATTCAAAGGAAAAACACAACTTAAAAACTATATACAGAATTATGAACCAGGTGCATGCATGGCTGGAGATCCCCATGTATGGATGACAAATGAACTCTTCTTGAATTGGCTTTTTACTTTTTTTCATTTGTGCCAGGTGGCATCTCGCCTGAAAATAAACACTTACTAATTTTAGATATCCATGGAAGCCACATGGTTGTGCAAACAATCGAGGAGGCCAACCATTTGGAAATTGACCTATTAACACTTCTAGCTCATACACCTCACAGATTACAACCCCTTGATGTCAGCATGTTTGGGCCTTTCAAGAACTATTTTAGGGAAAAGTGAGCTCCATGGATGGAAAATAATCCAGGGGTGGAGGTAAAAAAATTTGAAGGAGTTGAGCTTGCAAGTAAAACATTTAAAAGGGATATAACACCTTCTAATATCAAGGATGGATTTAGGAGAACTGGAATTTGGCCACTAAATTTTGATGCTCTTATTAATGGTACTAGTTGCAACCAGGGATTTGTTGTGGAAGGTCAAAAAGCAGAGGACTTACATGACCAGGTTGTTACCCAAGAAGATGTGGATTGGTAGGAAGATGTTATTGTTTATGACTGTATGATATCCCTTTTGTTGAATTTTGGAACAAGAAATAGTGAAATTGGCATCCAAAAACAACATCCTTTATCCTAGTGAAAATTAAGCAACTACACTAGGTGGGGCCCACACAAGCTATTTTTAGGTGGATGTCTATTTATAGATGCAGGAGCAAATTCTATTTATAGATGAGGTATATTTATATATGTATGTGAAAGTTCTATTTATAGATTGCATGTCTATTTATATTTGCGTGTCGACTATTATTATCCCTTAATATTAGTTGGACAATAAAAAATAATATATTCTCAATGAGCACTTGTAAATAGTTAACTGAAGTGGAAAATCAGTTAGCTAAGTGAATTTCGAGTTAAGAGGTTGGTTGGTGGGACATGCAAGTGGACTTAGTTGTAACTGAGTGATTCTAGTTGTAACAGAGTTGAAGTGTAGTTATGAAAGTTGTAAAATAGTTTAACTCAGTTAAGTGAATTAAAATCAGTTATGCTAGTTGTAACTGAAGATACACTAGTGAGGGATCAAGTGAATTAATTATTAATTAATTCAAAATCAGTGGCCTCACATGAAACTGAAGATTTACTACTATTAACTACATGCATGTCACATCCAGTGGAGACCCAGTTGAGATGTAGGTGAAAGGGACAAATTGACTATCAGTTGTGACATTATCGATTGCACACATGCAACCACACACACATTGGATGTGCCTATGAGGATTGCGCAGTCAAGGAAGGAAAGATATCATTCATTCAGAGGTTCTTGACCATCAGGGATTGCACAGTAGAGGCAGGCTATTTGGAGGCAGTAAATTAGCCAAGAAACTTGCCGATTTTTGTATGACAGTGTGAGACAATTAGCTATTGTACTGAGAACTCTTGGATTGGAGCTTTGTATGATATTGTTTCATGATCCATGATATATACATAATATATGATAGTGGGGTTTTTAGCTTTATGCTTTCCCGATAAATTATCTGTGTTATGTGTGATTGATCTTTCTTCATGATATTGCTATTGGCGATTTTGTTTTAAATTCCGCAAAGATTTTGTAGAAGTGATTCTGTATTTAAAAGTGGCATATAATTGTTAGATCAGGAGAATCCAAGCAATACATATTTTGTATTAAATTTCTACATGGTATCGGAGCACAGGAGATTGTAATTTTGAAGTAGGAGCTGAGTTTGTTGGTGGAAAGAATTCGAATTTGCAGAAATAATTTCTTGGTGTTACAGCTGAGTTAACATCGAAATAGTTTTCTATGGCTTGAGGTTAGAGTATGCACTCGAGGGAATCTAGAACTACATTGCTTGGAAGGACAGGATGGAGGCAGTGCTCAAAGATAATGGCTTGAAGGAATTCATTGACAATGATGTTCATAAGCCTACTTTGACAGATGTTGCATTACTTGATGCAATGCAAAAAAAAGTGGAAAAGGTGAGGAGGATTCTGTTGGAGGGAGTACGAGACCACATTTTCTCAAGCCTCCATCGAAAAGCCACACCATATTCTATGTGGAAGGTTTTGACGGATCTATTCCAAAGCAGCAGCGACCATAGGAAATTTGCGCTCAAAGATAAACTCATGAAGATCAAGATGGAAAAGAACGACATTATTCCGGTATACTTAAAAAAGTTTGTCCAATGTTGGGATGAACTTGGGAGTGTAGTAATAAGTGTTATTGATGATGATTTGGTGAGTTTGGCTCTCTTGGGGCTTTCTAAAAGTTGGCACAGTTATGAAACTCTGTCAATGGATGGGAAAAATTGCCAGATTGGGAACGACTGTGGTCGGATCTGGTGCAAGAGGATGGTCGGATCTGGTGCAAGAGGAGTTCAGGTGGAACACAAGAGATGTCTCCTCATCAAAGCATGATGATGAAGATGATTTTTCTTTGGCTGCTAAGGTGAAGAAAGGAAATGGGAAGAAATTCCATTCTAAATCTGAGGCTAGTGAATATGGAAAGGAGCACAACATGTTCAAAGTGAATTGTTTTCACTATCACGAGTATGGACATATTGCCACAAATTGTCCACAAAAGAAGAAGAAGAAGATGGTTGTTGGAGCTACAACTAGTGAGGCTCTTGTCTCGCAATTTGAGTTTGACTGCTCATTGATCATATGCATGGTGTCAAGTGCATTGGGATTGGGGTGGTATTTGGATAGTGGTTCTTCCTTTCACATAACGGGAGATAAGAAACTTTTCAGTGACTTGGTGGAGAAAGATCTCCAGATTCATATCGAGTTGGGCGACGATGGAAGATACAATGCGATTAGCATTGGTACCATTACCTTTCAGAGGGCATCAGGGAAACTCTTTCATTTAAAAGATGTAATGCATGTACCAGGTTGAAAAAAAAAATAGTCTCAGTTGCAATGTTAGAGGATAGAGGCTATGATGTTGTCTTTAGTGAAGGAAAATTTTTCCTGCAACACAAAGCAACAGGGGAAGCCAAGAAGGTTGGGATTCGAGTTAAGAATCTCTATAGACTTGACGTAGATGGGATTTATACAAAGCTTCCTATTGTTGGGAAGTGTGAGAAAGCCATGCAATTGACCCTTGAGAGGGAGTTGGATTTGCATGTAGGTAAGAGTGAACCTCAGGTTGTGGAGCAACCACAAGATGAGGATCATGGAGTGGGAGCAACCACTCATGTAGAGAAATTCCGTGCCAGATGGGCAGAGGGACTGCATGCAGCTATTCCACCAGGTGAGAGGTGGGGCGACATGCATGGATAATCCCAAGAAGAAATTTATGGGCAGGATTCATTGAGATGGTGTGGATCTCTCATGAATCGAACCTGGCTACGAAGATCCCATAGTAAAGTAGTAGTAGGATCAGTTGGACTGATACAGTTAGATGTCGTGAGAACATGAAATCAAAGTGACAGTGTTGGATACTGGAGCCCGGATCAGAGTTGACAGCGAGTGCAGAGTGCATGGATGGAGAGGTCAACAATGCAGTGTATACAGAAGATATGTGCAGTTGGTACTAGCAGAAGTTAGAAGACTTTGATGACATATGCATTATATTGATTCAGTTTTTTGGAGGCTATTACGTTTCAGAAGTGTTGCATGTAAAGGTTGCAGGGTGCATGCATGGAGTTGCAAGTGCATGCAAAGACATTCATTTCTTGTTGAGAGGGAGTGTTGGAGTTTGCAATAAGAAACAGTGAAATTGGCATCCGGAAATAACATCCTTGATTCTAGTGAAAATTAAGCACCTACACTGGGTGGGGCCCACACAGGCTATTTTTAGGTGGATGTCTATTTATAGATGCATGAGCAAATTCTATATATAGATGAGGTCTATTTATAGATGTATGTGCAAGTTCTATTTATAGATTGCATGTCTATTTATAGATGCATGTCGACTATTATTATCCCTTAATATTAGTTGGACAATAAACAATAATCTATTCTCAATGAGAACTTGAAAATAGTTAACTGAAGTGGAAAATCAGTTAGCTAAGTGAATTTTGAGTTAAGAGGTTTGTTGGTGGGGCATGCAAGTGGACTTAGTTGTAACTGAGTGATTATAGTTGTAAAAGAGTTGGAAGTGTAGTTATGAAAGTTGTAAAGTAGTTTAACTCAGTTAAATGAGTTAAACTCAGTTGTGATAGTTATAAATGAAGATACAGTGGTGAGAGATCAAGTGAATTAATTAATAATTAATTCATAATCAGTGGCCTCACATGCAACTGAATATTTACTACTATTAACTACATGCATGTGAGATTCAGTGGAGACCCAATTGAGATGTAGGTGAAAGGGACAAATTGACTATCAGTTGTGACATTATCGGTTACACACATGCAACCACACACACATTGGATGTGCCTATGAGGATTGTGCAGTCAAAGAAGGAAATCTATCATTCATTCAGAGATTCTTGACCATTAGGGATTGCGCAGTAGAGGGAGGCTATCTGGAAGCAGTAAATTGGCTAAGGAATTTGCCAATTTTTGTATGACAGTGTGAGACAGTTAGCTATTGTACTGAAAACTCTTGGATTAGAGCTTTGTATGAGATTGTTTCATGATCCATGATATACACATAATATATGATAGTGGGGTTTTTAGCTTTATGTTTTCCTAGTAAATTATCTGTGTAATGTGTGATTGATCTTTCTTCGTGATATTACTATTAGCGATTGTGTTTTAAATTCCGCAAAGATTTTGTAGAAACGATTCTGTATTTAACAGCGGCATATAATTGTTAGATCAGGAGAATGCAGGCAATACATATTTTGTATTAAATTTCTACACCTTTATCAAGGGAAATTCTATGATGATGAACAGGTATGTGAGACACAATTCAGTGATGAACCAATTGTCAATAACATAGAGGTTGCCACACCCACTTAAGCACCTACTAATTATGCATGTGATATTCGAAATGAGGCAGTTGATCATGAAAATGACAATGCAAATGTGGTTTCGAATGAGAATGTAACAAGAATCAACAATGACCAATTGAGCATGCTAACCCTAGTAACCCTACCATCATGGTTGGCAGAGGCCATGATAAACAAAAACAAACATAATGTGTCATCCACCAATGACGAAAGCATGGCCTTGCCTTCACAACCAAAAAAGTTGAGCACTGAACTTGTTCATTATTTTGTGGACAATGGATCATTGGAAGAAAATTATATTCAGAATGAAGTACCAAATGAAGACAACAATGGAGTTCAATCATGTTTCCCTGAGGTTGAAAGGCAAGTGTGAAGCCATAAGGAGCATGTGACAATGAACCAAATAATACTTGGTAGGTTCCTAGAGCTACCAATAGAGAGAGTGAAGACCTCATTAATGCATTCAACAACAAACTATCTTTAGTTAGAGAGAAGTTCACAGTTACTCACCTATGAAGAATATATGAACCTAATGTTTAAGTCTTAGTGTAAAATTACTTGAAATTCAGGAATCTAAACAGAGAAAAAAGGAGTTGGCCAAGGAAAAGAGAATCAAGGATTGTAGCAGCAACAACTCGTGCAAAGGAAAGGCTTAGAAAGACAAAAAACAAGGGAAGAGAATGAACATTAAAAAAAATTGGCAAGGCAAGAGAGGGAGGCAAGAAAGACTCAACAAGTGTTGGAAAAAGGAGGGGTGACAGACAGGGAAGAGTATGGTTCAATTCAGTTGGAGGAAAACAGGATGATGTCCAACACTTTGTACCACATTGCAGATCATACACCATCATATCAGGCCCTGATTAACATCCAAGTCCCCCACTATCAGCCAGGGTTTATACCTACCCCCTATACACCTAACAGTGTAGGGGTAAATCCTATGTATTATAGGCCACCTCCAATTAGTGTGGGGGTTAGTAGCACAAGTGGAAAATTTGGCTACTCAATCCCTCCATGGTTACAAGGAGTAAACTGGACTCAGGGATATGGAAAAAACTTGGCTCAGGTAGACACTTCAACAAGTTTGGGCAGTTCAGAAAATGGAGGCCATCAAGCATAGGGGTGGCATGACTTTTTTGTTTGTAACCAAATTTCAATGTAAGTTCCATAGTGTATTTGGATACAATTCAGAAGGCAAACATACATTTTAATATACTAGTTAATTATACACTATGTTCATGTATGGTTTATAATTTTTAATGTTACAAAAACTAACTGACTAAATAACTAAATTGCAATGTTACAAAAACTAACTAATTACAAAAACCCTTCATAATTTATATTGTTACAAAAACTAACTAACTGACATTACAAAAACTAACTAACTGACTAACTAATTTACAATGATACAAAAACTAATAGATTACAAAAACCCTGCATAATCCATAATGTTACAAAAACTAACTGACTGACTAACTAAATTGCAATGTTACAAAAACTCACTGATTACAAAAACATTGCATAAATTATAATGTTAAAAAAACTAACTAACTGACATGTAACAAAAACTAAGTAACTGGCTAACTAAATTGCAATGTTACAAAATCTAACTGATTACAAAAACCCTGCATAATTTATAATGTTACAAAAACTAACTAACTGGCTAACTAAATTGCAATGTTACAAAATCTAACTGATTACAAAAACCCTGCATAATTTATAATGTTACAAAAACTAACTAACTGGCTGACTAAATTGCAATGTTACAAAAGCTAATTGATTACACAGAGTTAGTTGGACATGTTCTGTCGTGACATTCATGGACATGTTCTACCTTGACATTCAAGGTTTATTACACATACAAGTAGTTGGACAACATACCAGCAAAAAAAAAGAAGATAAGTATTGGTTGACATATGAATCACGATCTTAGAAGCACAACTAAGGACTTGTGATATACCTCTTCAACTTTTAGTTGACGAGGGCATTGAAAATTATGAACAATAAAATAATCGACATCATTATGATAAGTATGCATGCAATGGTGTTAAACATCGATACAAAGTGATTATAAACCCTATAATTTGTGACCAGAAAAGGGTGTCAAAAGCATGAATGTCGACACGAGATCAAATAGATTACACTGTACCCTGCACAATTTATAATGTTACAAAAACTAACTGAAAGCAACTTTCTGAACAAAGAATTCAACTCGACATGACATGAATACAAAGATATTTTTATGGTTGATAACACAGAGTTGTAGTTATGCTTTGACGCTCATGGTTTATTACACATACAAGTAGTTGGACAACATACCAACGAACAAAAAGAAGACAAGTATTGGTTCACATAAGAATCATGATCCTAGAAGCTCAACTAAGGACTCATCATATACATTTTCAACTTCTAGTTGACGAGACCATTTAAAACTATGAACAATAAAATAATCGACATCATTATGATCAATATGCATGCAATGGTGTTACCACTTTATTAAAGATAAATTGGAACAAATATAATTTTGTGCAACTAATTTACATTAGTGTAAATTAATTTAAAGGAGTTGATTTGAGTATACTAGCTATACCTTGCATACCCTGCATATTTTATAGTGTTACAAAAACTATTTGAAATAAAATTTCCGAACAAAGAATTCAACACAACATGACTTGCATATATCAACCAGGGTTCAGAATGGATTAAATAGATTATGCTAAATTATAAACCCTATAATTATATGACCAGAATGCCAACATGTGATCAAATAGATTACATTGTACCCTAAATCAACTAAATCAACAAAGAATTCAACACAACATGACTTGCATATATCAATCAGGCTTCAAAAATGAATCAAATAGATTATGCCAAATTATAAACCCTATAATTATATGACCAAAATGCCAATACATGATCAAATTGATTACATTGTACCCTAAATCAACTAAATCAACAAAGAATTCAACATGACATGACTTGGATATATCAATCAGGCTTCAGAATCGATCAAATAGATTATGCCAAATTATAAACCCTATAATTATGTGACCAAAATGCCATCGCAGGATCAAATAGATTACATTGTACCGTAAATCAACTAAATCAACAAAGAATTCAACACGACATGACTTGCATATATCAGTTAGGCCTCAAAATGGATCAAATAGAGTATGCCAAATTATAAACCCTATAATTATATGACCAGAATGCCAGCACAAAATAGATTACATTGTACCCTAAATCAACTAAATCTACAAAGAATTCAACAGGACATGACTTGCTTATATCATTTAGGCTTCATAATGGATGAAAATATTTTCCACAAATCCAACATTAACTTATCACAACATTATGTCAAATATACATGCATTAACCTATCACAACATTTTCCATAAACCTGGCATTAACTTATCACAACATTATTTTCCATAAACCCAACATTAAATTATAAACCCTATAATTATATGACCAGAAAAGGGTGGCAAAAACATGAATGCTAGCACGGGATCGGGAATCAAACACTAAGAATAGGTTCTCTACTAAGAGATCTAGTGGAACTACAAAAGTGATAGAGCTATAATTAGAATAGTGACTTAAAATAGAGCTAGAACAATGACTTAGAATAGAGATAGTAAATTGAAACCCCAAATACAGTAAACTGAAACCCTAGATCGAAAGAAGCCCAAAATACATGCTCACATTAGAAACCCCAAATCCACAGAAGCCACAAAAGAACCCTGCATCCACATAAGCCACACTTTGGCAGCCACATAAGCCATAGAATAACCCTACATCAACAGAAGCCAAAAAATCCACATAATAACCTGCAAAAGCCCCACAATCCCAAATATTCCATAAAACCCCCAAATATTATCTCAATCTAAGTCACAAAAGCCACCGATTACCAATTTTGGCAGCCACAAAAGCCACAAAAAAACCCCAAATCCCATATTTCCCATAAAACCCTTTAACTAGTGCAAAACGCCCAAATTTTATCTCAACCTCAGCCACAAAAGCCATGGAAAAACCCTACATCCACATAAGACACAAAAGCCTCAAAATAACCCGCAGTTAAACACCAAATCCCATATTTCCTATAAAACCCTTTTACCAGTTCAAAAACCCCAAAATTTATTTCAAGATAAGCCACAGAGAAATTCTACATCCATAGAAGGCACAAAAGCCATCAAATAACCCATATAACCCACAATAAAACCCCAAATTCCATATTTGCTTTAAAACCCTTTACCCAGTGCAAAAACTCCAAGAATTATTTCAACCCAAGTCACAAAAGCCACCAATTGAAGCCACATAAAAATCATAAATCCACAGATGGTACAAAATCCACAAAATAACCCAAATAACCCACACTAAAACCCTTTAAGCAGTGCAAAACCCCAAAAAAAAATTCAATCTAAGCCACATAATCCACCAATTGAAGCCACAGAAAAACCCTACATCCACAAAATGCACAAAAGCCACCAAATAACACATAGAACCCACAATAAAACCCTAAATTCCATATTTGCTTTAAAACCCTTTAACTAGTGCTAAAACCCAAAAAATTATTTCAACCGAAGCCACAAAAGCCGCCAATTGAAGTCACTGAAAAACCAAAAATTCACAAAAGGCACAAACGCTACAAAATAACCAACATAAGACAAATGGTGTGAATATTGAGCAAATTGATGTGTTGACAAACACAATTGCAGTTATGGCTGGTAGTATGAAGAATCCTACTAGAAAATGACAATGCCAACCTCCAAACACTTGCTGCGACAAGTCGACCATCGTGTCCGATACCAAGTCAAACAGGATTGAGCAAGCAAGCGAAATTGAACAAAAGTCCCTCCAATTCCAAACCACAATTAACAACATACAACCCTACAACAACACGATGCCACTCAAGAGTCAAAACTCTTTACTGTGCCCACACCCCACACCCCACACCCCACCTCTGTGGCCGAACAACACATCCTACCATTGAACAACACAACGCAGCAATCGAACAAGATGCCATAACACGCGAAAAACAAAAGTTCTCCTTACATGAAGCGGACACCTCACACACAACTACCAGCCGAGTAGAACAAATAGGTTTAGCGCTCAACAACAATTAACATGGAGTGAAACAAAGTCAAGAAGTGGCCGCAACAAGAACCCCGAACGACACCAAAACACAACTGTGGAATCCACGATGCGAAAAGGACATGTAGAGTCGTACATCCAAGTCGACTCCCCACGTGTCATTTTTTATTTTTATTTTTTCTACATAAAGAGGCCTCCCTCCTCTAATAACAAAATTTATAATAATTTCACTTTCCTAGTTCCATTTAAGATTATAACAATTTCACATCCCCGTGTATTAGTTGCTCAAAAAAAGTTCATTCAGATTTACAACAGGTATCGATCCATCCTCGGATTGAGGACCTTACATTAAAAAAAAGTTCATTCAGTTTTACAACAGGTATCCATCCATCCTAGGATTGGGGAACTTACATTGAAAAAACTCTCAGAAGAATTCTCACAATAATGTCCTCTGAAATTTACAAAGCAAGAATTGGCAAGAATTCTGCTGCCTCTGGTTTGTTTACATTAAAAACCCGAGAAGAATTCTCACAATAAAAAGTACAATAATGCCCTCTGAATTTTAGAGAGCAAGAATTGGCAAGAATTCTGCGGCCTCTTAATACAAACCAGAGGCTCACTCCCTTTAATTAAAGATCGTGATCGTAATTTACATGGGATAATGCAACTCTTATCTCATTTCTTGGTCTGCATATTGGACGCTGGACGCAAGCAACGTTTCGCATTTCATCTTCATCATCGCTGTTATTGAATCGCTCTTAAATGTTAAATGTTACAGGAAGAATAATCCGTAACTAGCAAACAGAAGCACAGCAGACACAGGCTGAGCGCTTCTTCTTGCTGGATCCTTGCAGATCTCCTCGGCGAAAATCTGCTGTGGGGTTTTCTTGGGCTGGATATCGAAAACATCGTCCGGCATTTCGTCCTCACCGTCGATGTCGTTGAATCGCTCAGGGAAAGTTTCAGCGTAGCATTCTTGGGCGCGACAGCTGAAGCATCGTTCTGCATTTCGGCTTCGTTATCGCTATTGTTGTGGCGGGGCTTTCTTGGACTGGATATTGAGAACATCGTCTTGGATTTCCCCTTTGCCACCGCTGCTCAGTAAAATTCTCCAGCAGGGTTTTCTAGGGCTCGAAATCGCAAGCATCCTTCTGCTTTTCGCCTTCGCGATCGATGTGTCGAATCGATCAAGAAAAGCCTCCATTGGGGTTTTCTTGGGCTGGATATTGAAAGCACCCCCTTAGCCACATCGCCGTTATTGAATCGCTCATGGAAAGTCTCCATCGAGGATTCTTCTTGGGCCGGACATTAAAAGCACCTTTCTGCTTTTCGACTTCGCTATCGCTGTTGCTGAATCGCTCAGGAAAAGCCTTCAGTGTGCCTTTCTTGGACTGGATATTCTTCTGCATTTCGTCTTGGCCATGGCCACCGTTGAACCGCACGTAATTCTCACAAAAAGGAGATTGTCTCAGACAAAATCTCCTGGCGTTTCCAGCACTGCTGGAGCCCATGCCGATCTATTTCAGGCACAGAATTGATGGCATCGGCCACAATAACACAACTGCAAGTGCAAACCACCTCCACTGTAAACCAACAGCTTGTCCTGAGGTTATTTACATGAAAATGAAACTGAGGTCGCCAATTTCTGAGAAAACCCTGGGCATTCAAGCACCATATTATCTGAGAAAACCTAGGCATTAAGGCCTTGGATGACTTACTTTCAACAGCTGTACTAAACCACAATATCTCACATCCCAAACTTTCGGTGATTCCTTCCACTCCGCTCGGATTTTTCTTCCTTGGCTACCCCACAAGCCAAACTTTGGGCGATCCCCTGCTCCCCCAAAACCCTGATACAGCCACTCGGACCGCCTTCTGTCAATTTCAGCCAGTGAAACCTACTTTATTTAGTATTTTTTTAATCAAAGCTTTAGACTTTGCTGCCCTGTAATCCGATGAACCAAGTCAGATACTCCACTAATGGCTGACAGGTACTATTTAACGATGGCGATACTGTTGACAAGTGATATAACTAGCACTTGGCAAATGAATATGCAAAAGAAAACACCGAAGGTCACATTGATTGGTGAACGGAGACAGCTGCGTGACACTGTTGAGATTTGATGAGTTTTGTCGTTTTACGATGAATCTCTACAGTGTCGTGAGCTAAACACTCACAATAGAACACCTTGGGCGTTAATAAAAATGAGGATCTGAAATATTTGATGGGAACATGATTCACCTGATCCGGTTTCAGGTTCAAGAATTATGAATATGGTTTCATTTTCAAGAATTATAAAGGGCATATTTATCAATGAATGCTAAATTTGGGAATCTTTTAATGCTGGTCACTGTTTTAGATGATGGTATCCTTTAAATCACTCTCGTGATGTCAAGCTTTCATGATAATTATTTATATTTTTAAAATAAATTATCTTTGTGTTGAGCATGAATCATATTATATTTTTAAAATAAATTATTTTTGTCTTGAGTATGAATTATATTAAAATAAGTTATCTTTGCCTCGAGTATAAATCATATTAGATGATTTTAAATGTTGATTTTCACTTTATGATAATATGATTAACTCTAAAAACATTTCATTATTATATTAATATTTTATTATAATTAATAATTGCTATAACAAAATTTAAAATATTTTTTTAATCAACAAGTATAATATCCAATGCATATCATTATTATTCAATCGAGAGCATTATCATATCAACACTTCATTATATTTAATTATACTATTGTCGGTTTTTAAATTCTCAACATGTATATTATTCAATGCATATAATAGTGAATGTATTTCAAATTTCAAAAAAAATTTACATCAATGACATATATTATTATATTAAAAAATTTGAATAAATGTTATTATAATCAAGGACTTTTATTCAATGTATCATTATTGCTTCATTATTACTGGAACGCAGATTTATATTTTCTAATGAGTAGTTTTTTTGTTTATTTTTATATATTTTCTAATGATTCTAAATGAAATGTGTTTGTATGAATTTGCACTGTGTTGGTGGTCATCAATAAGGTGGTTAATTAAAATTGCCACATCAATCATTAAGGTGGTTAATTAAAATGGAGGAGTCTTTCGTTCGACGAATCTGGAGCTGATGTGACAGCCCCCGATCCCCTCCGGCGACTTTCCTCTCCGGCGAACATTAACGTGGACCCCCCGAGCGCCTTCTCCGCCACCCCTCCCCTAGCGCCGCTCCTCCCCCACCCGCTACCCCACGACCCACCCCTGGCCACCAACCGTCATTAATGCTGCACAAGTTTAAATTTTGAATTTGAAAAAACTCCCGCTAGGTAATAACCTCAGCACTGCCCCTTGGGGCTGAGTGAGTGAGCGAGGGAGGCGGTACGTAACCAGGAGAGAGTTTGTGTTTTCCTTTCTTGTGTTTCAGAGGTTTTGCAGTTCGTGTAAATGGCAGTAGAAACCATGCGCATGTCAAGGGTGGGACTAAAAGGTTGCGAGGATGAATCCCGGGCCGTCAAAGAAACCCATTTCAGGGGCGTGCGAAAAATTCTGTGGGGGAGATTTGTAGCGGAAATCAGAGATCCATGGAAGAAGACTCGAGTGTGGCTGGGCACATTCGACACTGTCAAGGAAGCCGCCCGTGCCTACGATAATGCCGCCAGAAGATTGTGCGGCCACAAAGCTAAGACCAATTTTTCTGTCACCGCTAATGATCACAATAACGCTTATGTGCCCACACTTTCCTGGACTCAGGTGCTGCACCCTGATCAGCAACCGAATCTGAACGCCGTAGCTTTTTCTTTCGTATCAAACAAGAGACGTGAAGTTTCCACTGGAAGCGACCGACTCAAGTTCGAATCCCCCAACAATTCTCTCCGCACTGCAACCTCTGAGCAGCCGGCCTCTACGTCCCAGCAGGAGGCCCCGCTGTTGCTGGATCTTAATCTTCCTCCCACCGCTGATCAGGAAAAAGAAAGCGCGGCCCCGTGGAATTAACGGGAACGAGTTTCTTGAGGGTTTTACAGTTTTTTGTTTCTTGGTCTTCTGTGCACTATATTTCCGACGTGCTCAACATTTATTTTAACCAGCATCTGTAAGATATATGTAGAGATTTCCAACCTAAAATTTGAGATTCTAGTTTGCGTCTGCTTTATTTTTTTGGTTCCCAATTCATGAAGAATATTTAGTCTTCTGCTATATCAACGGTGTCTCATTTCACTGGGCTATCAGAAATGCTTACTGCGCAATAAAGTTATTTTGTTTTAAAGAAGAATAAACAACGTTGTTTCCAATATCAACAAATGGAGGATTCTACTCTACATGATTTTCACTCTAACTTTTACATGTGATTTAAAAGCTATGCGCAAACTTTCTGTGGGATTTAAGGTCTATGAAGATGAATTCTGATGTGGAATAATTATGAATTAATCATTATATATATATATATATATATATATATATATATATATATATATATATATATATGTCAGTGTTTCTTTTTAATATAATAAATTACCCTTTGTCAATTATAATTTTATTTGATTTTTTTGTTTTTTTTCTGTTATTAAGCTTTTGAAATAATCAAATCACTAAATGATTAAACATTGAAAATAAGTAAATAAAAACAAAATTTTATATTTTAAAAAATATGAATCTATTTAATATAAATTAATTATTTTAAAGATATTAAATTAGAATTTTTATTATTATTTAATTTAAATTAAATATTTATATAATTAACTAGAAACTTTTTTTTAATAAATTTGTTCCGTCTTTTAAAAGTTTAACTTTTTGAAAATATAATATAATTTAAATAGATTTAGAATTTAAGGTTTTTGTGATCTATATTGTAAATTAGAGAGTCTTTTAGATAAATGATGTGATTAATTTAAAAGATTCTCTAATTTACTAGTTAATGAATTCATATTTTTTTTAGTTTACTTGTTATATATTTTGAAGTTGTTTCAAGCATATTTTTTTAAAATAGAATTTGTCTAAAATGTCATAAAAATTTGTTGAAATCTCAAATTCCAATAATTCAAAAAAATACGAAATAAATATTTACACTTAAAAACACATTTTAAATATAAAAAATAAAAAATAAAAAAGATTCTTCCTAATTCCAAAATACCTAATATTTTAATTATATACACTTCAAAGTGTTTTAGATGTGTTATGGATGTGTCGGAGTGTCTCTTATTAAGTTTTAAAGCCTTTGAATTATTAAAGGAATATCTTGAATTTAGAGTTATCGCTTTGGAGGTAGAAAATGATTATCCTCGATTATATTCATATCTTTGAATCAAAGTTCGCTACTGATGTCATCTTTGTTTTTTCAAGATATTAGATATTATCGTTATTTGGGTGAATATTTTGGTTTTAGACTTGTGGTTTTGGGATAGAAAATGATTATCCTGGGTTATACTTATATTTTTGAATCAGTTATCTATATATATTATTTTTTTAATAGGATTTTTTTGAATTGATTAATTGTTTTTAGTGATTGATGTTATTTTTTATTCTTTGTTTTTAATAAAGTTTTTATTTTTATTTTTTATAACAATGATGACACTTTAAGATTTATAGATTGTTTTTTTTAATTTAATTTGTAAGAAATATTTAAAATGTTCAAACTTTAATGAGATTTTATCAATTTTAAATGAGATAATCATTAATATTGTAGTTAGAATTAAATATATTTTATGATAAAGTTGGTTAGACTTGTGGCTTATATCATATTGAAGTTTTATAACAAAGTAATCATGATGGATGACACTTTAGTAGGAATTTGAATATAACTACGTGAAAGTGGTTAGGGACTATAAAAATAATTTGGCATATTAGGAATATTTATATTGTAATTACTTTATTGTGTTTTATTATAAATATGAGGTTCACATATAACATAGATACAATTAACCAAAAATAAAAATAAAAAATCACAAAAGAATTGACTTAACTATAAAAATAATTTGGCGTACTTTGGCGTATAAAAATTGGGCCAACACATAACATAGATACAATCAACCAAACATGCATGTTTTTGTTGTAATTAGTTTATTGTGTTTCATTATAAAAACTGGGCCAACACATAACATAGATACAATCAACCAAACAACAAACACAACAGAAAGATAACAAGATCACACAAGGATTGGCTTGACCATTATAATGAACAGTAATAAATGGAGCATATATTAAAGTGACATAAGGGTGATTTGTGCCTATCATTGTTAGTACAATATCGATAGAATTTAATTTCACTAAGGATCACATGATTAATATTTAATCCCTTTGATGCTTTACATGTATGATGCTTACATATTTATAAAAAGTATACATATAAGGCTTCCATTACTAAAGGAAATCTTATGCAAGTTATAACTAATTTTGTGAATTTAACAAAAATAATAAAAGGTTTCTAAGCTAATCACATTTCTTCGAAGAACTTGGTTAACTTCAATCACCTTGAGTGAAACTTCTGTAGCTCCATTCAACTCTAGTAAAGTTGGTCAAGTTTGTGACTCAAGGATCACTACAAAAATGCATGATACATTACATGATTAGTATTTGATCTCTTTCATGATTTATATATGATATGTTTGTGTATTTATACAAATATACATATAAAGTATCCATTATTAAAGGAGTTATACACTTGGCCTAAGTTGCAAATCTCAAATTTGAATGGTAAACTTTTTCTAATGTAAAATTTGGGAGATGATGATATATTACTTCTATCAATATTGATTCCATGATGATATTGGTATCTTAGTGAATGTAAATGCCAGACAGACACATAAAATTTGGGAGATCATGATACGTTGCTTTTGTCAATTCTGATATAGAATTTTTAGATGATGACATTAATACCAGGCCTGTGAAGATCTGGTATAAAAGTAGACCAGACAATGGTGAAGTAGGATTTTTCACCGTTGTTTTTATTTATTTTTATGTTAAGATATCAGGAAAAAGCTTAAATTTGGACTTTTGACAAATGGACTTTCATAAATTTGAGAATGATTTCTTTTGTGTTTATATTGGATCAATATATTTGGTTGTAATTCTTAGATTACAAACTCTTAAATATTGGTTCCAACAGCCTTTTTAAATTAAAAACCCTATATTATAGGTCATCAACAATGTTTTTTATTTTCATTGAATTTCAATGGATCTTTTAAGAAAACTTGAAAACTAATAAAAATAGGTCATCAACAATGTTTATTATTTTCATTAAATTTTAATGGATCTAGAGAACTTGAAAACTATTTTAGAGGTGAAACACTAAAATTTTTATTCCCAGACAGATAGATCTTGCCACAAATATAGCTTATAAATTTTAGTTTTCCATAACCAATCAGTCATAACAGAATCTATTATTTACTGGGATGGAAATAATAGGGGCATGGATGTTAGTTTTTTGGAGTCAAGAGTTAAAAATTATTAGATTTTACATCATAAATTAATTACTTAGTTTATTACTAATTTAGTTGTGTTTTAGTTAGAGAAGGTAAGTTTTATTACTAGTTTAGTTGTGTTTTACTAAGAGAAGGTAAGTTTTATTATTATTTTAGTTGTGTTTTAGTCATAGAAGGTAAGTATAAGGTTTACTATTTATGGATTTTTTTTTATTTTTATTTAGTTTTGTTTGTAGTCTTTATAGTTTTTTATAAAAAAAATTATTTGTGGCTTATTTTTTGTTTTTTATCTTAATTTTGTTTAATCTTTCTATACAATTTTTTATAGTTTCTTATTAAGATGTTAATTGAGTTTAGTCTAAATAGTATGGTGAAGTTTTTCTTTTATAATGACATGACAAAGTTTTGAACTTTTAGAAAATCCAATTTAGTTTTGGCACCATTTTAATAAATAGGAAAAGCATGTGAAAAGAAAAAGGAAAAGGAAAAATTCCTCATTGAAAATCAAATCACTAAATTAAATTGGTGAATTACCTATTAAAAAACTAATTTTGTAATCAAATTAAGACACAATTTATAAAAAATTTAAAGTTATTCCAAAATGTTGGAATTTTTTTCCTATAGGCCCTGGAAAATGATTTTTCCCTACAGGAAAAAAATTCCAACATTTTGGAATAACTTTTAAATTTTTTATAAATTGTTTCTTAATTTGATTACAAAATCTGTTTACAGGAAAAAACATTTATATGCATTTCCAATATCCATATCTCCTCTAATCCTTTGTTCGAAGATGTATTGCATGATGTCATTTGTATAAATAGGATCATGACGGAATCAATTTTGATACATAATTATTCCCACTCATATGATTTGTTTTTTCAAATGAACAAAATTTTTTGCTTGCTTGTTAATTGTCATAATGTTTGATGGAGAAAGGTTGTGTGAGTGCATGTTTTCATATTTCCTCTTTATCTATGCCACATAATTGATGATTTGTGTGGATTCCTATGATTGTAAATCTCTTTGCAACTATCTCCTCACGTCCACACCCTTAATGGAATACATCAGGTGAAACTCTATCTTTTTTACAGTGATACGCTAGTATCCACTCAGAATAAAATCTAGGCTACAACTCTTATTGGCATTGCATCAAACCCATGTAAGAAAGTATAACCAACAGTTGGTTCCATTGCATGGACCCAAAACCTTAACATGTAGAAAATATGAAGTGGAATTTAAGAGAGGTAGAGATTGGAGAATGTTTCGAGGAAAAAAATAGATATTTTGCTAAGGGTCAAGAATTACCAATCCTAGAAAAATGAGAGAGCACTACATTTCTTCAGATCTCCATGAAATTTTACAAGAACGAAATGACAAAAAAACTAAAAAGTAAAATATTCATGGAGCTAATACGTGTTTGAAGACCAAGACCAAGAGCACACAAGTAGCAAGATGCAATCGCTCCACTTATAATACATACAAGTGGAGCAGAGTTCAATATACTGTAAAATATCAACTTATTTTAATGGCCAAGCATTGAAAAGTTAACACTAGTCCTTTTATGCATCACCATGGGCCTTCTGAATATATATACGCTACGAAATAAGTGTATATTTATATGAAGCTGAGATCTGTATGATCACCCATTTCATTTTCTTCTGGCATATCCCGAGAAATAGCATCTCCAACATTAGAATGTACAGATTCTATGGCTGAATTCATTTCTGAGAAGTTGGAATTGCATCGCCTTTAGAAGCTTTATCAGTATTGTTTCTTAAGAAGCTTTACTGCTATCCAGAATGTTGCAGGAGGGTGAATGAAGGCGAGATTCCATGGTTGAATTCGTTTCTGAAGAAGTTGGAATCGCATCGCCTTCAGAAGCTTTATCAATATTGTTTCTTAAGAAACTTTACTGCTATCCAGACTGCTGTAGGCAGGTGAATGAAAGCGGGCAAATGAAAATTCAAATTTTAAATTGTGGTTGTGCGGGTTGGCAGAGGGGGAAGTGGCGAAGGAAGGGAGGTGGCGGAGGCAAGGGTGCAGGGTCCACTTCCTACCCGGAAAGCCGCGGGGTCGCCAGAGGAGCCAGTCCCAGAGCTGTCCTATCACACTCCGTTTCGTCGAACAAAAGACTCCTCCTGATTGTATCACTGATCAATCATAGTACCAACTGTTTCAATTAGGGAAAACTTCCAATGGAGTATTGTGGCCCAATGGATCAACTTTTACATTGTTTTTCCCTTTCTTTACAATTAACTAAATCATGTGTTAATTAACCAATAGCTCAGAAACCAATTATCAGATCTATATACATAATTACATGAACAGCATATAAACATGAGAGCAAACCATCAACACATGAACATCATCAACCATGAACAATGAACAACAATACTCTCACAATCACTTTTACAAGGCTTATAGAAATACATCAACATATGATGAACTCAGTAATACAATCATAGTACCAACTGTATCAATTAGGGAAAACTTAGTGCACCCATCAAAGGAAAATCCTATATCCTACATGGGGATAATTACACATCCTATTCTTTTAAGAGTTCCCTGAATTCAATACAGAGCAGATCTATTTAGATCTTAAATTTGTCAAACTCAATGCATTTTCTGGTAATAGAAATCTCAGTTGTGTGAATACTTGTTACATGTATCATGGCACTAATCAATTCACTTGGTTTCATGTGTTGTTTACTTTATAGTTTCATAACCCTCATTTGAGTTAGTTTGCTGCTTTTTCAAGGATGCTGGGAAGTTCCTAAAACTTAAATCATTTTCCAGGGCCTACAGGAAAAAAATTCCAACATTTTGGAATAACTTTAAATTTTTTATAAATTGTTTCTTAATTTGATTACAAAATTAGTTTTTAAATAGGTAATTCACCAATTTAATTTAGTGATTTGATTTTCAATGAGGAATTTTTCCTTTTCCTTTTTCTTTTCACATGCTTTTCCTATTTATTAAAATGGTACCAAAACTAAATTGGATTTTCTAAAAGTTCAAAACTTTGTCATGTCATTATAAAAGCAAAACTTCACCATACTATTTAGACTAAACTCAATTAACATCTTAATAAGAAACTATAAAAAATTGTATAGAAAGATTAAACAAAATTAAGATAAAAAACAAAAAATGAGCCACAAATAAAAAAAATTATAAAAAACTATACAGACTATAAACAAAACTAAATAAAAATAAAAAAATAATCCATAAATAGTAAACCTTATACTTACTTTCTATAACTAAAACACAACTAAAACTAGCAATTGCACCTAATGTTGCAAAGGAAACGCCGTAAGGAAGATGGTAGAAAGAGATCAACTCTAATTAACTTGATGAGTATCTTAAACTGGACAACTCTAACTGGAAATGGAGGGAACTAAATTCTACTTGTCAAGAACCACAAACTTTGTTTTCTAAAAAGTTGTCAGGCACAGGTATATTTTTTTTGGAGTAAGCCTAACTTGCCCTTTATCTTAATGGCCGTCTTAGATTGTTTTTTTTCTCTGACATGCAAAACATTTCCCATGTCAAATAAATTTAAGCTTCGTGCATGTCTTCCACATCCTATCTGTGCCTAGTCTTTACCATTTCTGTGCTCAGGTTTGATTGAACATGTTCTCAGATGAAGCAAGAAATTCAATATAATCTATGCCCATTGTCACAGTGAACTCCAAAAATGATTACAGCACCAGTGATCCGTCAAATACAATGGCATTTATCCACCAACCTTTAATACTAGAGGATATGAAGAGTTAGGTCTCAGCAATAAATCTGAGACGCAACATTTAATGTGAAATAGAAATCTGGAAGAAGGGAGCTGGCATTTCTGAAATGTTAGGATTGGTGGGAACAAAGGGGCATCTCTGATTGGATGATGTACAAACTAAAGTGCACTAAAATTTGTCAAGAAGATGTTCTATTTGCAAATGGTGCAAAACTCATACATTACACATTGATATTATCACAGCCAACAACTACTATAAAGGATGCTCTATAGAAAGAGGATAATAGAGATCCAGATATACACACAAATAGAAATACCGGAGATACGACATTTACATGGAATTATTGTTACCACTCTTTTATATGTGCTAGATCCATCTTAACTGATAAAAAATTTACACATCAAAATTTAATTCCTGTTGGTACTTAAAATGGATCTATACTAATATTACTTCTAAGCATCAACCATGTCATGGAATGAATATGCAACCTTCCCCTACTACATTACAGCTGAATATTTAATCTACAGAAGATATAAGACCAGCATTAAAAAAAAGTGGGCAATTTAAATGCTTTGTAAAGTAATATTAATGGTTCATGAACTCCTCGAGGGAATCATAGAAAGAATATCGCTACTAGAAAAATGTGCTGCTCCATAGGCAAAAACTTCCCAACTGATGCGATTCTGAATGGGATAACTGTTTTTACTATGTTCTTCAAAAAGTCCCATGAACAGAATCCACTAAAACAAATATTATCCAACCCACCGACCACCATCACCTAAAATGAGTTATTTTCCCGGCCATCCACAGAGCACCTTGATACATAGAGAGGAAAAGGTTCTAATCAAATAATAATGGTGAAGTAAAGGAACGATGCTCAAACTCTGAGCACAGGCAACCATATTCCTTGAGTCGTAATAGAAAACAGATAACACACGAAATGAATTTAATCATTATAAGAATTTTAACGAAACAATTTGACATGGATGTAAAGTGACTTATTTTTCAGTGCTTGCTCCTACGACAGCAATAATGAGCTAAGTAAATAAAGCGATTATCCAGGGAAAAAAGCTATAAATTCAGGCCATGAACTCAACATCTTGGACGTAATAAGAAACCCAGCTTTCTTGTGCAGATTTGCATTAGTCTACCAAATCTTGATGTAAAAACACATCTGATGACACAAACAAGTTTGTATCACAATCACTAAAAAGGCGGCAAAGCAATAATGATATGTGACAGCTGAGGTAACAAGTTATGAAATGAACGAAACATCGCATTTTTTGAAGGCCTGCCATGTTTAATAGCTGCAATTTTGTCTATAGCTACAGAATTTGCTTGAAATAATCAAATCTTCAATTTAAGACAACCACCTTTAAGTTTCCCTGGGTTCTATCCATGTACTAACATAATCATTTTGCAGTTAGTTGCAAATGCCCATAAAACCTGCTCATAAGGATGCTACAAAAATTGTTTGTTTACAGTGGGATTGTGCTTAAGCACGAACTCCAACCCAGAATTCATAATAGGTCTATAAACCAAATTCTTCAGAATTGATCTTGGTATGTTTGCACTGGAATCTGCCAGTTATATGCTCTTCTGGTCATCCACAGGTTGTATACTCTAGTGAATAGTACTTTGTTCTGGTGTACAGTCCTTACACTAGATTTGATTGGAACGAGGGACGGTATGTTCTCCTTGGTGGACAAGTGCACCTTATATAATATCACTATCACTATTTTTAATTTTCTTACATATCTGCTCTTGGGGTCTTTCTTGACATGTGAAGGATATTTTGATAGGAGAGGAATCAAGAGTGAAAAGGGCTAGATGCATTTCAAGCATTGCGTTGTACTGGCAAACAAATGTGCAAAGACCTAAAAGCTCCTGAAGCTCTAGCAACAAGTTACATAACCATTAATGAGGAAACATCACCCTAGAACATCTATTCTACAGAACAAGGCTAACCCGTCTGCAGTTATATGATAATACTTATTAGTAACAACAATACAATATGGTCTTGTTAAAGTTGGTATTTACTATTGGTGCAGGATCCTAGGTTAGAGTTTGTTGTAAGTCCACTATTGGAAACTGCAACAAAGAGATAAAATAAGGGAGGTATTTGACTTTAGCCTTTTAGCCTTTTCATGATCTGCGTGACAACATCAAATGAATCAACCAAACCTACTGTGAGCATGCTCTCAATCAAAAAGTCGGCACAGCTCATCCAGTATAATCTCACCTGATTGACATAAAGTGGGAACTGGAATGATCCAAATTACTTAATGTTACACTTCATTCATAATTTCATATTATGATCCTTACATGATAGAATCGTGATAATAAGAAACATAGAAAAGATTGTAGATGTTCAAGATTTCTCATGGTTTGAAAACATTTTGAATTGATAATTTAACAGGGTGTCCTAATGTTTTGATATGCATGGCATGATGTACAATCTCAAAATTCAACCATTTAACTCGGTTATTCTTCCATGAATATCACCATGTACTCCAGTCCCATATGCCATATGACAATAAGGACATGTTTTATAGACATATATAGATAAAAAAGAATGATATCAATTAAGAAAAAATACAAATTACAAATATAAAAAATGAAATAGAGACATAAGTTCAAACCTGTTTTAGAAATTAGAACATTTATGAAATATTGATATGTCTAGTTACTACATCAATCATGATCAAACCCACAAGAACTTGGAATATTCAATACATGTGTCATAAAATAAAAGTTTAGAAGTTAGATCATAAACTGCAATTTCTCATTAAGTCATTTGATGTCATCAAAATGAAAAAATATTACACGGATACCGAGTCACTGGTACTATAGGTGATAATGCCAATGGAAAATACAAATTAGGGTAGATACTAGAACCGTAGATGAAAAAATCTCAGAACTCATCACTGCCAATAGTCCTCCACCATGACAAAAACATCAAAATCATTACAACTGCCACTGTTCTTTCCTCCATCCTCCACTTCTATATCCGACCCAAGATTTGCATTTGTTGGTGTGGAGAATGACTCGAGAGGATCACCATATCATCAGGAAACACATATTTTTCATGCCTTCATGTCCAACATGTCAAGGCAGGTCTAGGGCATGTGTCCAATACATGTTTGGCATGTTTCATGTTCTAGGGGACACGTTGAACACATGTCCTAGCATGTCACATGTCTAATACGCAAGATACAAACACAGGGCCCCTAAACACGTATCCGGTTACTCAGCTTGCAACATAAAACAGAGATTCAAAGGAAAACAGATAGAGAAATATAAATATCTTTACAAAAATCAAATGATCCAGCATTGTTCAAATATAAGATTTTAAATCTTAAATGGAAAAGGTAAAAATAGTAACATGTCCACAGGAACTTCTTTATGGACCAATAAGACGTCTACTTCTCATCTTCAATCACTATAAAACCTCCGAAAACTTGTCAAAGAGCGTCATCAAAAGAAATGAGGTCCCCTTACTCAGTCCTAGCCAATAAGTGTTTATTGAAAGTGTTTAAATGGCAGTAGAGGTAGATCAAGCGTCTCTGCATTATTTAGTGAATAAACTGGTGATCAGAAACCTAATGAGCAGTCATAGAATACCAGGTTCCCCGTAATATGGAACTGTTCACTAGAACATAACCTGCAATAATAACCGCCAATATGCAACCCTCAACCAATAGATCCTTTCTCCCAAGACATACGCAATCTTTTAAGAGACCAAACATCCGATATTTGTTCAGAAACAAGAATTCAAACACTGGGCTGGACTGTCCCCACATTATAATGTGGTTGGAGAAAAAAGAATTGCTGGTTATTTGCAAAATAAAGAATCAGATAGCTCATTAATATATGAAAAACAAACACGTTTATGCCATAGCCATAAAATACGAAAGGTTTTTTGGTGCAATGCAATAACACAAAACAAGGATCTACTATCAAAGCAGAAAATAATTGATGCCAACAATTCATATTTTATTTCCTACAAATCTGAAATTGATGAAGAAAGCAGTGTAGAGAAGTAAACCAATGTTTCACCAAGTTTCCAGGATGCAGAAAAGGGGGAACACATTTGGGGTATACGTGGAAGCAACCCTCTAATTCTAGCAAACGTCATAGGGGACATTGGGGTATCCAACATAGGGACCCTGTCTGAAAAAAGAAGACATACAAATTAAAATACATGAAGACTCATACATAATTCATTAAGATTTTATACATAACAATGCACCAATAGCATTCATAATTATGTAACTAAACTTACCTGAATCAGAACCAGTTGAGGTCTGGTATCGAACCAGAACTAGCTGGTGAACCTGATGAACCGGTCTAGAAATACATAAAACATACAAGATTTAATTGTGAATATAGACAGATGGATAGATAGATAGATTCACTGTCCATCAATATAAATCCAAAGCATTAGATACCAAATATGTAAAGTTTACTCATGTATAGCATTGAGTAATAAGTGTGAATATAGTAAAATGGCACACCAAGTGTGAATTGAGATACATATCCAAAATGAAATACATTGATATTAAGGCTCTAAATTGCCTTCAGACTGTAGAAACTTAAAAACATCACGCTACAACACATAGTTACATATTATTAAAACAATACTCCAATACTCCAATACTCCAGGAACATCAGTCATCAACCTCCGATTTTGATGAAATTACCTAGTCCAAACCTTAAAATATGGTTTAAAAAGCTTAACATGCCTCATTGGTAATATTGGCTTGACTGAAGGATACATTTTTGTTAAAATCATGACAGGGGAGTTCAACAATCAACACAACAACATCAATGTAAATAGAGGGCTAGGTCTTCTTGATTAAATGCCCAATCTCATACTCTCTTATATGACGGAATCCAATGGAAACATTGCAATCCTGCCATTCCTAAAATCCTGAAAACTGTTAAATCTGCTCAATACTGAATGAGATGTAAAATTCTACTTTCTCCATGTGAAGTCCAATGAAGTTGGAACCACTCTTCAGCATTCTAAATGTTTAAAAGTTTAAGTAAAGAAATAGAACAGAAAAGCTAAAAGAATGGTAACAAGAAAGGGTGGGAACATCCTTTTTTATTAGGGGGCATTCCCTATTGCATTTCCTTGCTTCTCCCAAAAAAGAGGATGTGGGGTAGCATCCCCTTGGACTACCCACATTCTGGTAGTGTGGGGAGTATAGGAGTGCATCTCTACCCTTGGGAACACGTTCCGTGTAACAATGAACTTAACTGGAACACTCTGATCCAATCTAACTTTTAAGAGCTTTGAAACAATAAAGAGAGCCCATAGAGGCAGAAGCACAGTAAGTTTTCTCCATTGCAATCTACTTGTTTTCCACAATATAAAATAGACAAATTACAGTGCTCCTATACCCAAGTGAATACATGACATCATGCCACATTTGACCTCATTCTCAGTGTAAGGGATCCACAAGTTAAATAAAAGAAACAGATGTTCAGTGAGAACTTAACATCGGTTAACAGTAAAATAGCAAGCAATGAAAATAAGAATTATGCATCTTCAAACCCTACAGGTCCCTAAAAGATGAGACTAATTAAAAGTATTTCCATCAATGGCATGGATCTAAGTTTCAATAGAATAATAAACATCATTTTTGCTTAGCTTCCATGGTAATTTAAATGATTTTTTCTGCTACCTCCAAAATACATCAACGTAAAATTGCCAAGGCTGGCATGTTCACAAAAGAATCTTTGTGGACAAAAATAATAAAAAAGTATTGAGTAGAGACCATTCCAGACCCTTTTCGTAATTGCAAGGCAAGTTCTTTCGCGAGGGATGCTGTGAATGATGTCTGATGACAAAATAATGAAAGGGACAAATACGCATGGGCAATGTGTACCAGGTCTTCTTTATGACAGAGTCATTGGTTATCATGTTAGAGATAAGAGAGTACATATACTTGGCCTATTAAGAATCACCGGTCCAATTTTCATCGCCTCAGGTTTCTTGACAGCCAATTAAATTCCAGAAGACTTTCTCATAAGGCCTTTTTCCTCATCGCTCATATCAGCATCTTCATGATCCTTCAAACCTTCCATCTGCTTACTCATCCCGCTGTCAATCTGAGGAGGAGGAGCAGTGGTCACAGATTGCTGATAGAACACCCCACCAATAATAGTCATAAGGAGGAATGTAAGACCAACATTACTGGCATGCTTGTCCCAGATCAGCACATTGATAACCACGGTCAGGAACTTGTTCACTACTCCAGTCACAGTGAATGCAGTTGCTGAGACTGCCTTCCTTGGGAGCTGGAGAGAATAAAGGGATGACCCAACAGGTGAGCAGCAGTCCATCTGTTGCGAGCATCCTTGTGCAGACATCAATTGATAAAGCTCCGGAAATTGGCAGACGCCGTGGGAGGAGGAGACGGTGGATCTCCATAACAGATTGCGCACATCAGGGCTGGCCAGTCTGGTTTCTGCCTACAAAATAAATTTGAAAGTTGATGAGTTCAATCTTCTACAGAAATTTATGATTTAATTGCAGCCCCCATAAGAAAAGGAAGGATTTATATCACTTGCAAATGGTCAGATCAGTATAATTGAACATGACTCCATTTACTCAGACGAAACTCACTATTATATAAAAAAATACAAATCCCAAAACTCAATATTATATCCAAAATTTTTCCTGAAGAATACAAGCCACCATAAACTATGTGAGCAGGGGCTGAATGAGTGACTGTAAACTGATAAAAGAATAAGAAGTAGAGTGATTAAATACACAGAGATCCCAGGTCCTGGACCAGATATACCCAAATTATTTAACAATCAATCAGATGATACAAATGTTGTTTTATTCCATCTCCTCTGTGCATAGTAATTTGGCCGTGGCAGAGATTGGATTAGATACTGAGCCTTTGCATGGGTATGGAGAGTGCCTGGGGGGAGCTGGAGAGAATAAAGGGATGACCCAACAGCTGAGCAGCAGTCCATCTGTTGCGAGCATCCTTGTGCAGATAGCAATTGATAAAGCTCCGGAAATTGGCAGACGCCGTGGGAGGAGGAGACGGTGGATCTCCATAACAGATTGCGCACATCAGGGCTGGCCAGTCTGGTTTCTGCCCGGGCGCCAGAAACGGGAAATGCCCTATATAGCACTCCAGCAGACTCAACCCCAAGCTCCATATATCGCCCGCGTATCCGTCATACCGTCCACCGTAGGTCTCGGGGTAGAATCTCTCCGGGCTCATGTAAGCACAGGTACCGACATAAGTATTGCAGGGATCCAATGTCTGAGACAGAATTCTGCTAACCCCAAAGTCTGCAATTTTCACTTCTTGTTTCTTGTTTATGAGCAGATTTGAGGGCTTTATGTCTCTGTGCACAATCTTGTGACGGTGCAGATATTTCAAGCCCTCCAAGACCTGCCTTGCGACCTGCGCCAAGAATTTCTCCGACATCATGCCGGATCTCCTCTGTTCCAGCGAGCCTCCGTCCATGTACTCCAATACGAAGTGGATCTCTTCCCCCTTTTCGAAGATCCCGTGGCATTTCACGATATACGGCGACTCCGTCTTCTTCAGAATCTCCATCTCTCGGATTATTTGCCGCCTCACAGTCTCATCGGGATTGCCATGAATGACCTTCAGGGCGTAAAGCGCTGAAGTTTTGCTGTGTAATCGGGCTCCCTCCCTCCCCATTCTTCCAGCTGCCCCTTCTCTGCAGCAAATGCCTCTGCAGCGAATAACTGATTGATTAAGGTTTTGGGTTATGTTAGTTTTTTTAACTGTTTTATATCCACGGCTCATCTTCTTTCAATCGTCTAACAACAGATCTCACGATCACCAATTGTACACATAAGCAGGTAGCAAAGTTCATTTCAAATAAATACGCCTTACGGCGTAATAATAATAAAACTTACCTTCTCTTAGTAAAACACAACTAATCTAGTAATAAAACTTACCTTCTCTAACTAAAACACAACTAAACTAGTAATAAACTAAGTAATTAATTTATGATGTAAAATCTAATAATTTTTAACTCTTGATTCCCAAAAACTAACATCCATGCCCCTATTATTTCCATCCCAGTAAATAATAGATTCTGTTATGACTGATTGGTTATGGAAAACTAAAATTTATAAGCTATATTTGTGGCAAGATCTATCTGTCTGGGAATAAAAAATTTAGTGTTTCACCTCTAAAATAGTTTTCAAGTTCTCTAGATCCATTAAAATTTAATGAAAATAATAAACATTGCTGATGACCTATTTTTATTAGTTTTCAAGTTTTCTTAAAAGATCCATTGAAATTCAATGAAAATAAAAAACATTGCTGATGACCTATAATATAGGGTTTTTAATTAAAAAAGGCTGTTGGAACCAATATTTAAGAGTTTGTAATCTAAGAATTACAACCAAATATATTGATCCAATATAAACACAAAAGAAATCATTCTCAAATTTATGAAATTCCATTTGTCAAAAGTCCAAATTTAAGCTTTTTCCTGATATCTTAACATAAAAATAAATAAAAACAATGGTGAAAAATCCTACTTCACCATTGTCTGGTCTACATTTATACCAGATCTTCACAGGCCTGGTATTAATGTCATCATCTAAAAATTCTATATGAGAATTGACAAAAGCAACGTATCATGATCTCCCAAATTTTATGTGTCTATCTGGCATTTACATTCACTAAGATACCAATATCATCATGGAATCAATATTAATAGAAGTAATATATCATCATCTCCCAAATTTTCTAATAATCTGTGTGTCATGTATATTCACTAAGATAACAATCTGTGTGGCAAGTACATTAGAAATACATGAAGTGTATATAATTAAAATATTAGGTATTTTGAAATTAGGAAAAATAATTTTTTTGTCAAATTGTGATTTTTTATATTTAAAATGTGTTTTTAAGTGTAAATATTTATTTTATTTTTTGAGTTATTGGAATTGTAAAAAGTTTACCATTCAAATTTGAGATTTGCAACTTAGGCCAACTGTATAACTCCTTTAATAATGGATACTTTATATGTATATTTGTATAAATACACAAACATATCATATATAAATCATGAAAGAGATCAAATACTAATCATGTAATGTATCATGCATTTTTGTAGTGATCCTTGAGTCACAAACTTGACCAACTTTACCACGAGTTGAATGGAGCTACGGAAGTTTCACTCAAGGTGATTGAAGTTAACCAAGTTCTTCGAAGAAATGTGATTAGCTTAGAAACCTCTTATTATTTTCTTAAATTCACAAAATTAGTTATAACTTGCATAAGATTTCCTTTAGTAATGGAAGCCTTATATGTATACTTTTTATAAATATGTAAGCATCATACATGTAAAGCATCAAAGGGATTAAATATTAATCATGTGATCCTTAGTGAAATTAAATTCTATCGATATTGTACTAACAATGATAAGCACAAATCACCCTTATGTCACTTTAATATATGCTCCATTAATTACTGTTCATTATAATGGTCGAGCCAATCCTTGTGTGATCTTGTTATCTTTCTGTTGTGTTTGTTGTTTGGTTGATTGTATCTATGTTATGTGTTGGCCCAGTTTTTATAATGAAACACAATAAACTAATTACAACAAAAGCATGCCTGTTTGGTTGATTGTATCTATGTTATGTGTTGGCCCAATTTTTATAATGAAACACAATAAACTAATTACAACAAAAACATGCCAAGTACGCCAAATTATTTTTATAGTTAAGTCAATTCTTTTGTGATTTTTTATTTTTATTTTTGGTTAATTGTATCTATGTTATATGCGAACCTCATATTTATAATAAAACACAATAAAGTAATTACAATATAAATATTCCTAATATGCCAAATTATTTTTATAGTCGTTAGCCACTTTCACTTAATTATATTCAAGTTCCTAATAAAGTGTCATCCATCATGATTACTTTGTTATAAAACGTCAATGTGATATAAGCCACAAGTCTAACCAACTTTATCATAAAAGATATTTAATTCTAACTACAATATTAATGATTATCATTTAAAATTGATAAAATCTCATTAAAGTTTGAACATTTTAAATATTTCTTATAAATTAAATTAAAACAAACAATCTATAAATCTTAAAAGTGTCATCATTGTTAAAAAAAAAAAACAAAACAAAAAAACACTAAACTTTATTAAAAACAAAGAATAAAAAATAACATCAATCACTAAAAACATGTAAACCAACAATTAATCAATTTTAAAAAAATCCTATTAAAAAAATAATATATATAAATAACTGATTCAAAAATATAAGTATAACCTAGGATAATCATTTTCTACCCCAAAACCACAAGTCTAAATCCAAAATATTCACCCAAATAACGATAATATCTAATATCCTGAAAAAACAAAGATGACATCAGTAGCGAACTTTGATTCAAAGATATGAATATAACTGAGGATAATCATCTTCTACCTCCAAAGGGATAACTCTAAATCCAAGATATTCCTTTAATAATTCAAAAGATTTAAAACTTAATAAGAGAAACTCTGACACATCCATAACACATCTAAAACACTTTGAAGTGTATATAATTAAAATATTAGGTATTTTGGAATTAGGAAGAATTTTTTTTTATTTTTTTATTTTTTATATTTAAAATGTGTTTTTAAGTGTAAATATTTTTTTCTTATTTTTTTGAATTATTGGAATTTGAGATTTCAACAAATTTTTGACATTTTAGACAAATTCTATTTAAAAAAAATATACTTGAAACAACTTCAAAATATATAACAAGTAAACTAAAAAAAAAATGAATTCATTAACTAGTAAATTAGAGAATCTTTTAAATTAATCACATCATTTATCTAAAAGACTCTCTAATTTACAATATAGATCACAAAAACCTTAAATTCTAAATCTATTTAAATTATATTATATTTTCAAAAAGTTGAACTTTTAAAAGACGAACAAATTTATTAAAAAAAAGGTCTCTAGTTAATTATATAAATATTTAATTTAAATTAAATAATAATAAAAATTATAATTTAATATCTTTAAAATAATTAATTTATATTAAATAGATTCGTATTTTTTAAAATATAAAATTTTGTTTTTATTTACTTATTTTCAATATTTAATCATTTAGTGATTTGATTATTTCAAAAGCTTCAAAAATATATATATATATATATATATAATTAATAGGAGTAATTTATTATAATAAGGAAAAGGAAGTAAAATAAAACTAAATATATATATATATATATATATATATATATATATATATATATATATATATATATATATATATATATATATATATATATATAATTCATAATTATTCCACATCGCAATTCATCTTCATAGACCTTAAATCCCACATAAAGTTTGCGCATAGCTTTTGAATCACATGTAAAACCTTAGAGTGAAAATCACGTAGAGTAGAATCCTCCATTTGTTGATATTGCAAACAACGTTGTTTATTCTTCTTTAAAACAAAATAACTTTATTGCGCAGTAAGCATTTATGATAGCCCAGTAAAATGAGACACCATTGATATAGCAGAAGACTAAATATTCTTCATGAATTGGGAACCAAAAAAATAAAGCAGACGCAAACGAGAATCTCAAATTTTAGGTTGGAAATCTCTACATATATCTTACAAATGCTGGTTAAAATAAATGTTGAGCACATCGGAAATACAGTGCACAGAAGACCAAGAAACAAAAAACTGTAAAACCCTCAAGAAACTCGTTCCCGTTAATTCCACGGGGCCGCGCTTTCGTTTTCCTGATCAGCGGTGGGAGGAAGATTAAGATCTAGCAATAGCGGGGCCTCCTGCTGGGACGTAGAGGCCGGCTGCTCAGAGGTTGCAGTGTGGAGAGAATTGTTGGGGGATTCGAACTCGAGTCGGTCGCTTCCAGCGGAAACTTCACGTCTCTTGTTTGATACGAAAGAAAAAGCTACGGCGTTCAGATTCGGTTGCTGATCAGGGTGCAGCGCCTGAGTCCAGGAAAGTGCGGGCACAGAAGCGTTATTGTGATCATCAGCGGTGACAGAAAAATTGGTCTTAGCTTTGTGGCCGCACAATCTTCTGGCGACATTATCGTAGGCACGGGCGGCTTCCTCGACAGTGTCGAATGTGCCCAGCCACACTCGAGTCTTCTTCCATGGATCTCTGATTTCCGCTATAAATCTCCCCCACGGACTTTTTCGCACGCCCCTAAAATGGGTTTCTTTGACGGCCCGGGATTCATTCTCGCAGCCTTTTAGTCCCACCCTCTACACGTGCATGGTTTCTACTACCATTTAAACGAACTGCAAAACCTCTGAAACACAAGAAAGGAAAACGCAAACTCTCTCCTGGTTACGTACCGCCTCCCTCGCTCACTCACTCAGCGCCAAGAGGCAATCCTGAGGTTATTACCTAGCGGGAGTTTTTCAAATTCAAAATTTAAACTTGTGCAGCATTAATGATGGCTGGTGGCCAGGGGTGGGTAGTGGGGTGGCGCGTGGGGGAGGAGGGGCGCCAGGGGAAGGGTGGCGGAGGAGGCTCTCGGGGTGGCGGAGGAGGCGCTCGGGGGTTCCACGTTAATGTTCGCCGGAGAAACAAAAGTCACCGGAGCAGGGGATCGGGAGTTGTCACATCAGCTCCCGATTCGTCGAACGAAAGACTCCTCCAATTAAAATTGCCACATCAATCATAACTTAGGTGAGGACGATCATCACCACATCAATCATAACTTAGTTTCCAAATAAATCATCACCACCTCCACATCACAACATCAATCATAACTTAGTTGTCAAATCAATCATCACCACCTCCACATCACCACATCAATCATAACTTAGTTGCCAAATCAATAGTGAGGACAATCAATCATCATCATCATCACCTCCACATCACCACATCAATCATAAATCAATAGTGAGGACACATCAATCATAACTTAGTTGCCAAATCAATCATCACCACATCAATCATAACTTAGTTGCTAAATCAATCATCACCACCTCCACATCACCACATCAATCATAACTTAGTTGCCAAACCAATAGTGAGGACAATCAATCATCATCATCACCACCTCCACATCACCACATCAATCATAACTTAGTTGCCAAATCAATAGTGAGGACAATCAATCATCACCACCTGTGTTGGTGGTCAATAAGGTGGTTAACTAAGGTGACCACATCAATCATAACTCAGTTGCCAAATCAATAGTGAGGCCACATCAATCATAACTTAGTTTCCAAATCAATAGTGAGGACGATCAAACATCACCACCTCCACATCACCACATCAATCATAACTTAGTTGCCAAATCAATAGTGAGGACAATCAATCATCACCACCTGTGTTGGTGGTCAATAAGGTGGTGATGGTCAATAAGGTGGTTAACTAAGGTGGTGAGGACGATCATCACCACATCAATCATAACTTAGTTGCTAAATCAATAGTACCACCTCCACATCACCACATCAATCATAACTTATTTGCCAAATCAATAGTGAGGACAATCAATGATCACCACCTGTGTTGGTGGTCAATAAGGTGGTGATGGTCGATAAGGTGGTTAACTAAGGTGGTGAGGACGATCATCACCACATCAATCATAACTTAGTTGCCAAATCAATAGTACCACCTCCACATCACCACATCAATCATAACTTAGTTGCCAAATCAATAGTGAGGACAATCAATCATCACCACCTATGTTGGTGGTCAATAAGGTGGTTAACTAAGGTGGTGAGGACGATCATCACCACATCAATCATAACTTAGTTGCCAAATCAATAGTGAGGACGATCAATCATCACCACCTCCATATCACCACATCAATCATAACTTAGTTGCCAAATCATTGCCAAATAAATCATCGCCACCTATGTTGGTGGTCAATAAAAACGACAAACTCTTACACAAACATACACATTTTTAAATTCAAAATTTTATTATAATTAGTTATTATTATCCAATTTTAAAATAATTTTTTAATCGATAAAGTAATAGCTCACAGGAGTGGAGAAACTATAAATCCAATACAAAGTTTATGTCTATAGCTGGTATTTTCCACTACATTATTGAACTCATCATTTTGACGCGTGGAGAAATTATAAATCCAATACAAAGTTTATGTCTATAGCTCATATTTTCCACTACATTATTGAACTCATCATTTTGACGCGTGGGAACTGGTTAAGGACAAGCCAAGCCATCCCACACACTTTAACATTTAATTCACTACAAGGATTAATAAATCCCACACGCTCATGAATTATTTCAAATTAAGTGTGTTTGCATTGACTTGTATAGTGGAATGCAAATATGATGGCTTCCATGATAAGAGTTTGATATGGGTTCTCTAAGAGGCTTATGTTTATAGTGCATGCAACTAAACTTCACTTGGGGTGCCAAATATATCATAACTTGGTTCTCAAATCAATAGGGGGGGTATATATCACTAGTTACTATCTACAAATGTAGGTTGACTCATCACTTTTATTTAAGGAAAATCATGTCACTTGGAATTATTCGTTGGTGGTTCATAAGGGGAAAGTTGACTCATCACTTTTATTTAAGGAAAATCATGTCACTTGGAATTATTCGTTGATGGTTCATAAGGTGGAATGTTTTCACTCCTTCGGGCCTTGAGAAATTAACCCATTTCCTTAAGTCTGAGGAAGATGAGCTCTTAAACAAATAAAAACAGTTTTAAATCCAAAACTTTATTATAATTAATTACTATTGTCAAATTTTAAAATATTTTTTTAATCAATAACTTGGATAAGATCTTATGCATATCATTACTATATCAACACTTCATTATATTTAATTATATTATTGTTAAATTTTAGATAAGATTTGATGCATATCATTACTATATCAACACTTCATTATATTTAATTATACTATTGTTAAATTTTAAAATATCTTTTTATAGTAACATCAGAAGCCACCCCCAGGGCCCACACCCACCCCCAGGGCCCACACCTCCTTAATATTTTTTATTATGTTTTGTTATATTAGAAAGGATGAGTCCATAGGGGACAAAAGAAGGCTTGAGTTGGCCATTCACTCTTAGCTCACTATACTGCAAAGTGCACCCATCATTGACACTGCAAGATTTTCTTCTTTATTTTTATGTCTTAAGACGTGTACAAAGATTATTGAAGGAAAAAATTTTGCAATGCTTTTGATATGGTTTAATAAGTTCTCCAAGAGCTTTTCTTTTAAGGGAAGTGTCTCTTACCTCAAGGCAGATGATTAAGAGAGAGTCCCTAATCACAATAAGAGTGGAAACATTTAATTCTCTTACGAGAAGGAGGCCTTGTAGGAGACATATTCTTCTACCTCATTGTTATTCTTTTTCCAAGGCCCAATGAATATTTCAAGACTTTAACCATTAGAATCATAATGCAATTCTTTGTAAAATAAATATATATTTTTGTTTTTTATATAATATTTGTAAATATTGTATACCATTATTATTTTGTTCTGTTTGTCTTAATTAGTTGTGATTTTTTTTTTCTCTTCCCCTCTTTCATATTCCTTTATCGTCATTTGAGAAATCTCCATTAGAAACCATAAGATCTATAAATATTTTAAAATGACATACATGCATAAAATTGACATATATAAAGATGCAAATATTAACTGTCTAATATTGTTGGTTAACTGAAGGAATTATGTACAATTAACTTAATAACATTGGTTGATCAAATGTCCCAAAAAAAATTAAATTTTGAAATTTTTGCAGAATACGTGCAATGAAGAAGAGCTTGACCTAGCCGCCGCCTCTGCTGCTGGCCCTCTGTGCTTGTGGCCGCTGGCCAACCTCGGCCCTCTGGTTGTTGCTTTGAAGGGCTCCATCATTCTTTATCATTGGTGACAAGAATTTTCGAAGTCTCAAGAAGCTGCGTTGTTCCTGTCTCCCTGCGCGGCGCTTAGGCAAGGTGTCGCGGCGCACAAGGCTGGCGCGGCGCACTGAGTCGGTCCCTCTGTGTTTCTTGTGTTCCTGCACGGCGCTTTGGTTCTTTTGCACGGCGCTTCTCTTCTACCTTCATTTTTGGCTTTTGAAGGGATTCTATATTCTTCACATCGCTGAAGAGATTGTCCCAATCCAATGCCAGGTTCCGTAGGCAGATTTTGATCTCCTGCAGCGCGCGCGTTGCCTTCACTTGAGCTAGGGCTCCGTTGCTGCCATGGAGGCTCTGGGCGCAGCCCAAGTCCCTCCCCCTCAACCTCCCCCACCTGATGCAGAAGCCTTCCTCAAGCTTCTGGCCTCTCTGCCGAAGAAGAAAACATCCGAGGCTGCTAAGTTTGTTAAACGTTTGGAAGATATCCCAGAAATTTCGCTCCCGCCTGAGGGTCCGATCCAGGTGGCCCTCTCTTTAGCTGAACGTGCTTTGGTGGGTCAGTTCACAGGCCTCTGGCCCTCCCCCAAATCCACGGAGCGCTGGATTGCAAGGAACTGGGCGCCGCTGATCAAAAACAGAGTTACTTCGTATTTCCTAGGGAGGGGATTCTTTCTGTTTGAATTCTCTGATAAGGAGGATAAGGACCTGATTTTCCAGAATGGTCCCTATTTCATGGGCCCTCAGGGGCTGTATCTTAACAAGTGGACACCCGATTCAACCCAACAGTTGATGTCCCTACAGCCATGCCTGTGTGGGTAAGGCTGCCCAATCTGCCAGTGCATTGTTGGAATTGGGAGTCCCTCAAGCATATCGGGAACACCTTGGGAAAATTCATCGATCGAGAAAAAAATAAAGATCAATATGATTGTGCTATAATTTGTGTAGAAGTTGATCTGGAGGTTGGTCTGCCTGAGGCAATAAAAATCAGGGTTGGCAGTTGGACTCACGTTCAAAAACTGGACTATGAGCAGCTTCTGTTTAAAGGCCGGAAATGCCATTTCTATGGCCATTTTGCTAGAGGCTGCCCAATGAACAGTGAAGTGGAGAAAGGCAAGGAGGAAGGATGGAATCAGGTCAAAAGGACCAAAACTGCCCACAAAGCCCCAAGAACAGGAAACTCAAATGGAAAGGGCCCTCAGACAACCCCTGTTATTCAAACTCCCTTCATGGAAGAACAAAGGAACAAGTTTGCACAGCTGAGTTCAGAAAATGAAGACATCCAAGATTCCGAGAAGCAGAAGGAAGAATCGCCCCACAAAGAGTCCCCCTCGGAATCAAAGCAAGTAGAAAGCAATGTAGACAGATCGAAAGAGATACACATAGAAGAGACTGAGGAAGTGCAAGCCTCGGAGGATTCAGAAGAAGAAGGCGTAATAGGAGATTCGCAAACCTCGGCTAGAAGATCAATGAGAGGCCGAAAATCTGCTCGTGAAAAAAGAGAGCAGGAAACCTATAAAGACAAACTCCAAGGAATTCAACCAACCCTAGAGAAACTCTTGGCAAAATATCCGAAGATGACTAGAAACTAGCCTCAGAGCTCTAAAGGAGCTCACCATCCCAAAAGCAAGTAATGAAGATCGTCTCCTGGAATTGTAGGGGTATGGGGAGCAGAATAAAAGAAGAAGTTGTCAGAAGCATTATAAGAGCAGAATCTCCTGATATTCTCCTCATCCAGGAGACCAAAATGGAGGACAAAGATTTCCTCCATATTAGCAAGAAACTGTGGAAAAAAAGTGATGTTCAAGCAGTCTCAGCTAGAGGTGCCTCAGGAGGCCTGGGCACTATTTGGAATGGCAACAAATATTCAAGGATCAAAAAGGTCTTCAATACCCATTGGATGTTTTCAAAACTGCAAGACGCTGACTCAAATGAGATTATCTGCCTCTTTAATGTGTACGCTCCTGTCAGCGCAGGGGAGAAAAATATCTGCTGGGATTCCATTAGAAGACTGGTTGTCTCTGAAAATCTGACAAATATCATAATTGCAGGGGATCTCAACCTCATTTTATCGTTAACTGAAAAGCGAGGTGGATGCATTGTAAGGGATCCGGCGCGGGAATGGGTGGAGGATCTTCTTCAGGATTGGGATATGATCGACATCAAGCCTTCCTCAGGTAAGTACATTTGGTCCAACAAAAGACTCAGTCTGGGACATATTGCTGCAAGGTTAGATAGATTTCTTGTTCAAAGCTCTTTTCTTCTCCTTGGTCTAGAATCTATAATGCATATTCTTCCATGCAGCGTTTCCGATCATAGACCCATTAAACTTGAGTTTCTGGCCCATTTGGACCAAGGCCCTATCCCTTTTAAATTCAGTCCTCAATGGGTCAAGGAACAGTCCTTCATGCAGCTGGTAAAAGAAAGCTGGAATCAATCATTCAAGGGTTCTGCCTTTTTTGTTTGGGAGGAAAAACTCAGAAGAGTGAAAGCTACATTAAAAAATTGGGTACAATCCCTTCCTAATCCTGTTGTGGAAAGGAAAAATATCCAAGAATGTCTCGAGATTCATCATATGAGATCGGAAGATGAAGAGATCACCAAAGAAATCCTAGACAAGGAGGCTGACCTCCAACAAAAGCTTCATAAGGCAAGCTTGGCAGAGGAAGAGTATTGGAGAGTCAAATCTCGTTGTATTTGGCTTAAGGCGGGAGATAAGAACTCCTCCTTCTTTCACAAACAAGCCCAAGCTCGGAAGAGCTTCAAATCCATCTCAGAAATCAAGGAAGAGACCTCCAAGCATAGAGATATCCGAAGCATAAAAAGAGCTGCTTTTCTTCACTTCAAAAATCTGTATAGTGAAGAGGAGGGTTTGGGGTATAATCCAAATCTAGTGAATGAGGTGCCCTCTCTGATATCCCCCAGAAAAAATCAGTACTTGGAAGCAGAATTCACTAACTCTGAAATAAAAAATGCCCTCTTTGCTTTGGAACCAGACAAGGCCCCAGGTCCTGATGGCTTTACTGCCAAATTCCTTCAGTCCTGTTGGCAGATTGTAGAAAAATATTTATGCAGAATGGTACGGAAATCACAAGACTGTCAGAAAATTGGGGGAAGCACCAACTCGGCTTTCCTTGCCCTCATCCCCAAGGAGAAAGGCACCAACACCTTCAGCAGATTTCGGCCTATCTCCCTTTGTAATATAGGATACAAGTTGATAACAAAAGTGATTGCAAACAGATTGAAAACCATCCTTCCAGAAATTATTCCGGAGAACCAGGGAGGTTTTATTCAGGGAAGACAGATTGTGGACAACTTCATTCTGGTCCAGGAGGTGATCCATTCTAGCCTGCTCCGAAAATAGAAAGGAATGGTTGTCAAATTAGATCTAGAAAATTCCTTTGATAGGGTGAGACATAGATTCCTGATGGATGTTTTACACAAATTTGGCTTTGGCTCTAAATTTATTAAATGGATTCAGGCTTGTATCAGTGAACCTTGGATAGCTCCTTTGGTGAATGGGAGGGCAGTTAATTTCTTCAAAGCCTCTCGAGGATTGAGGCAAGGGTGTTCACTTTCTCCCTTGCTCTTTGTACTCCAAGCTTCTGTTCTCAGCTTCCTCTTGAATAAGAAGCATCAGGATCAAGAGATAATGGGTTTGTGCAATGCAAGAGGTGTCAAAAATATAAATCGCACGTTATTCGTTGATGATTCCCTTTTGTTGGGTGCAGCCACTGTGCTCTCGGCAAACAATTTTAAAGAGGTGGTGGATGGTTATTGCGAAGTCTCAGGAAGCAGGCTCAACAAAGGAAAATGTCATATCTTCTGTTGGAACACTACATTCAGCACTCTCCAAGCCATATCCTGTTGTTTTGGTTTCGTTGCCTCCTCTTCATGGTCATCCTTCAAGTATTTGGGGCTCCCCATTTTCCAAAAATGTGCCCTCAGCAGAGACTGGCTACCTCTGCTGGAAAAATTTAAAACCAAGATCCAATCCTGGGGTTACAATTAGCTCAACCTGGCAGGAAAGACAGTGCTCATAAAAGTTGTTTTAAATAGCCTCCCTATCTATCAGTTTACAGTTATGCTGGCCCCAATTGGCATTATGAGAAAAATGGAGGATCACATCAGGAAATTCTTCTGGAAAGGCGGAAAATCGAATGACAAGAAAATCCCTTTAATTAGCTGGGATAAAATCTCCTTGCCCAGAATGGAAGGAGGTTTGAATTTCAAGAGTATTATCACACAAAATGTTGCGTTGGGAGCGAAGCTGTTATGGAGGATTATTGCCCCAAATCTGGGATGGGCACAGCTAGCGCTGTGGAAAAAATACTTTCGAGGGCAAAGAAAACATTGTCTTGACAATCCCATTTCAAAATCTGGCTCGATGATCCACAAACTCTGCGCAAAAGCATACTCTTTAATTAGCCTTCATGCGCACTAGATCCCAGGTAATGGCAAACACATAAGAATTTGGGAGGATTGTATCATGGACTGCGATCCCCTGGCAAATGATAGTTCCCTGGTTATGCTGAGAGATTGGATGAACAGAGCCGTCTTCAAAACTCTGTGGGACATTTCTCAATGGGAGGGCGATGTTTGGCAGAATTGGGCTAAGTTAGAGGTGCCACAAAACCTGTCTAACAAGTGCGCAATCTTCTTAGCTCGCTTAAATGGCAAGGCCCCTATAAATAGCAGAAAATCTGACACCCGTGGCTGGGGTTCGACCCCTGGGCGTTACACTGTCTCGCAGGGATACAGGCAGCTGATTTCACACCCTCACGTCCCTCCTGACCCGGAGCCTTGGAAGGGGATATGGTCACAGACTTCAATCCCAAAAATTGACACCTTCTGCTGGCTCCTCTGCCATAAGAGGATTTTGACTGATGACAGGCTCCAGAAAAGAGGTTATCTTGGGCCTTCGAGATGCTCGCTGTGTGGAGAAAATGGAGAATCATCCATCCATCTGATGCTTAACTGTAATTTTGCTGCAGAGATTTGGAAAGCGATCTTAGGCCCATGGAGTATCGAATTCGCCTATCCCACTAACATCTCCGACCTGTTCTCAAAATGGATGTTTAAGTACCCTGGAATCACTCCTAAGAACAAGCATATCAAGGCTGTCTGGCTCGCACTCCCTAAAATAATATGCTGGCAAATATGGTTTGAAAGAAATCAGAGGATTTTCAGAGACAAAAAGAATGATCTCAAGATAGTCTTGGTCAAAATTAAAAGCCAGTTAAAAGATAGCTTAGGAGATCAGCTGGACGGGGCAGATCTGAGTGAGCATGATTCTAAATGGATTGCTATGCTCAACCTCAATTTCAAATTCATTGTAAGGCCTCTCACTCCTCTCAAAGACTGGCAAATTCGGGTCAATGCAACAGATTTTTCTAAGTTTTGCACAAAGTTGGCATGTTCCGTCCTTTTCTTTGACGGGGCAGCAAAAGGAAATCCAGGAATTTCCGAAGCAGGTGGTATTGTCAGAAATGCTGAAGGTAGAATTGTGCTCAGATATGCCTGGGGTGTGGGTTACAACACCAGCATTCAAGCCGAAGCGCTGGCCCTTCTCCAAGGTCTTAAGCAACTCAGATTTCTTGGTATCAAAGATGCAATTGTCTTTGGCGACTCCCAATCCATAATTAAATCCATTGTGGACAGATCTTCACCTTCTGACCTAAGATTAGCAAGATTGATGAGCAGAATTAGATCATTATCGAAATCCTTTCAGAGCCTGAATTTCTTCCATGTAAAGAGAGATAACAACAAAGATGCTGATGTTGAAGCCAACAAAGTTGTTCTCCTCTCCCTCGGAGTCCTCCTAAGAGATGGAGACGAAGGTTGGGATCCCATCCCCTAACTTTCTGGTTATTATGTTTTATTGTCTTTTATTGGAGCAGTTTGTTTGTATCTTCAAATTCGGAAAGACAGCGAAGATTGGTCATATTATTGTTTGTAAAAAGCGCTGGCTAATAAGTGAAAGGGCCATTTTGTTCCTGGTCGGAGAGAAAATATGGGCATTGGTCTGCACCTTGTAACCTGAATTAAGGCATACATGCCAGGAATCAATATATCATACTAACCGTTTCTGTCAAAAAAAAAAAACATTGGTTGATCAAACAACTTGACTTTGCTACCTATTGAATGAACATGCTAGAGTGGTCATTTCAAATGCATAAAAACAACCAAGGAAAAGTTCATTAAAAATTTCATATACATGGTAAGGAGGGAGTTCTCAAACACTCTGTTTTGTCAAAATATGAATATGAGGTCAAGGGATCCTTTGATCTTGTTTGATTATAACTACTTGCAACGATTTATTGGAGTTAGTTGATGTTGAACCTGACATAAAAATACTAGTGAAAGTGTTGACATTTAAATCTAGAAACCAACAAAAGTTTTAGTGTAGAATAGGTGTTTCGTTATAAAAGGATTCCTAACTTTTTCTATAGAGAAAACTTGTTCAAACTTTAATATTTAGTTCCTATAGAACTACACTACATCATCTTTCCATTCATTGTTTTGGGTTGGTTTTAGTAAGGTTTTTATTTTTTAAAATTATAAATCCTAGGTACTTTTGAGTATGCATTCAATTTATATAAAAGTAATGCAATAAGCCAAAGATTATGTGCTATGATCAAAATATAATTACAGATTTGGTAGTTTTGAAATTAGGCATATCTAAGGCATGGAATTTTTCATTTTCATTATTATCTTCATAGGAAGGAGTATAATTGATTCTCTAATAGAGCTTAAGGAACTTACATGAATATAGTAGGAGATGAAAAGAAAAGGAAGAGGGAGATGAGGGATATAAAGAAAGAGGAAAAGCAAGCAGGGGAGAGGGATGGGGGATAAAATAAAGAGGAAAGGGAAGAGAGTAAAAATAAGAAGAGGGAGAGAACAAGGGAAGAAAAAGAGCGGAGAAGTGGAAGGAGAGGTAGAGGAGAGGAGAGGAGAGGAGCGGGGAAGAAAAAAAGGAGTTGAAGAGAAATAGGGAGGAATGGATGGAGAGGGAGAGGACGAAGGGAGATGAAGGAGAAGAAAGATGAATGAGAAAGAAAATCTTATAAATTGTGATATCCATTAGCTTAATGATTTGATTGTAATTAAATGTGCATAGGTTTAATTTTGATAAAATATGCTACATTAAAAGGCAGATGGATATTTTAATTATTAGTAGTTATTAATGATTATAACTGCTTATAAAGTTGTAATTATGTTTTAATTGTGAATAAAGAAAATTTGGGAAATTAATGCTTGAGTACATATGGCTGAAAGAGAAAAAAATTGCAATTAGTTGTGGTAATTTATAATTATCCATCAATAAGTATTAGGCATCTGATCTAGGTGATTAGATTTAATTAGGAAATTATGAAATTGACCAATTAAATGTTTCCTAGAAGACAAAAAGTTGTCCTTAAGAGTGGGAAACATGAGCTCATAAAAAGAATTTTGTTTGAATTATAAACATCGAGTTAGAGATTCATGTATGAAATTCAAATAAAATTTTGTTCTGGAGGGATTTTGGAAAATCCTTCGAGGAATTTAAAGACAGATAAAAACTTCGGTACAACAGAGGCATTATGCTTCTAATCTACTTCCAATATAGGAAGGAACCCAACAACCGTGTCATCTCTAGATTATAATAAAATCAAACTAAAAAAATCATTGCAATCACCATGACCTTAAGGAATAACAACCAACCAAACAACCTGGAACAAAAATATAAGAGCTCGGTGAGTGTCGAAAAGTGATTATAGTCTAGATCCTTCCAATTAAATTCACTATCATTAGAAATATTAACAGCACCTGTATAAAAAATGATATGGAAAAACAATTAGCATTTGTTACTTATTAAGAGAAGAATGGAAGTAGAATCAAACCAAAAATTTAAAGAAAGGAAAATTGAAAGGAGGGAAGGTTTTACCTGTGAATATTGAGAATAACCCTTGGGGTGTCTTTGTACCTACATCCAAATATGCCAAAATAAGACAAAGAGACAATTATGCGATTGGACAAAAATAAGTCTTTTAAATAATCAACCAAGAGCTCGAAGAAAAATGAGAACCCTCTCCATGAGAGAGTGGAGGATACCATTTATGCATAAAAATAAGAAAATAACCCTTGTTTTGGAATATACTAAAGTTCAAGATTCATTTTATAAAAGAAGAAACCCTATAACCAGAGTATGAGTAAAGAAAAAACTTAAGCCCATACAAACAATTATTTTTTAAGAGTTTTAAACTACAGAAAAACCCAATACCACTTGAACAAGAACTTTACAAGCACCAATGCAGAGAATAGACCCCTGAGTAAGACAAATGACAATAACCCTAGAATTTTTATGTATTGGCCTCAAATTAGAAGCAATGCTCAAACCAAAAAATAAAATGAATTAAAAAAAATATAAAAACCCTCTTATAGAGAGGTAGCTTATATGGCCATTCAATAATATTCAAAGGTTGTAGTTAGAAAACCTATAAATAAATTACTTCAGATAAATTCCGAGTCAACGATTAAGCAACCAGGAATTATTAACCCAACTAGGAAAACACAATTAAAAGTATTTCATGATAATATAGAGATCATTACTTGGATAGGCCGATAGGAAAAATGCAAATGCGATAATCCCTTTATGGCATTATCGAGAGAAATTCGAATGACCAAACAATGAATTACATTATAAAGAGTGGTAATGATATGGGGATGGTATTTCTCCAAATACTCTAACCCTATCAAAACAATCCACAAGGAAAACCTACAACGACGAAAATATGAAAATAAAAATACATATATATACAAAATAGAACTATGAAGATGGATACAAAACAAAACAAAGCTTGATAGAGGAGCTATATAGTTGTTTCAAAACTGGATTATGAATGTAATTCCATTTGTAAACAATAGTGAATACGTGGAAAAAATCCTTCGTTTCGTTGACAGATGAAAGGAAAAAAAATAACATCTGTAGAAAATTCCGAGATAAGATAAGATAAGATAATTATATTAATGTCCAACGAATGACCACAAAAGTAGGTCAACGGGACTGCAGAGTACAATGATTTCGATACAAGGAGGAGTACCAAAATGTCTCTTATATAAAGAGCAAGAAATAAGAAATAAAGAAAGAAAAACATAATTCCTGAAAACCAAAATGAGGAAAGTCCTGGACTCCAAGTGCATAGGGAACAAAATAATGATCCACTAAATCTCTCTCCTAACACTCGAGGTCGAATGCAAAAAACTCAAGATGGAGTGTTGTCCCACAACAAAATGATTATGTGAATATAGAAGAAGAGTAGTCATTAGGGTACATTAAACTTTATATAGATCTTACACCATTGATAAAAAAGTAAATTATGCCGACCGTCAATTAGGTAGGTCAACATACATAAACGTGGAGCCTTTGGAAAAGGACACATATAATATGGAACACTCCAAAAATATCGCAAAGAATTAAAGACTTACCTTCATGTATCCAGTAGTAATAAATTTTACCAAATTAAAATACCACATGCATCATAACGCAAAAGATTTTGACTATGTAAAAGGTTTGGAAGAAAATTTTCGTGGTATCGATGATATTTTTGTAGAATTTTAATAGAAATTGCAATTGTTCAAGATTTCGAACTAAAAAGAAGAGACACAAATTCTACTCTACTAATCTTTGGAATGGAAATCACAATTTAGAAAAACATGCATAGACATGCAACAAGAAAAACCAAAAGTACACAGTGATTTCTAGGGGAACCCAATTGGAAAAACCCCTGAAGCCTCTTTGCATTAATCAATTGAATAGAGAAACTATTACAATTGCTTGCTCCAACTCTGAGCACAACCTGCAAAAGAATAATTGTTCTCTCCACTGATTGAGAACTTTTGGCCAACACTTAGCCACTTTATGCCTCAACCAACCTCCTATTTCCTTGCGCAAATCTAAGCTAATTCAATCTCTTAAACAATATGGAAGTCCCTATTTCCTTGTGCAATTACCAAGGAATGATCAAATGCCTGCATGCCTAATTTTATACACTCCACTAGTATACAAATAATTTTACATTAGCCTTAATTCCTCCACTCCAGTCGAGGAATTCAAATTCCATGCATACATGAGATGTGTTGGGTTGATTGATTAGTTAACTGACAGATCTCTGAGCTATATTGTTGTTTCACTAGACAAACGACCTTCAACTAACTCTATTAATTGTTAGAGGTCAGTTAATTGAGTACAACTGAAAACAACTGAACTATATTGCTATAATTTAGCAATAAACACATCCATGATTGAACTCCAATCCTATAACTCAAATTTACTGAGTTAACTGAGTGATAAGAGCCATGTCACACTATTTAACTGCCTCCAAGTTGTCTCATTGATGTGGAAATTCGATTTACTCAATTTGACTAAGGCTAAAGTCAAATTGAGATTTGTTGGCTACACTCTCTAATACTCCCTATTAGCAAGAAAGGTATTTTGCACCACCCCTATCCAGCACCTATGAAATGTACTGTAGCGCTACCTCTCACTGTTGTTTTTGCTACTGCAACAACTGCAACTAAGAAGAAGTAAAAAAACACTAAATAAATTATGTCTCTACAACTGTCTATTGGGAAAAGTGCACTGATGTTGATTCTATGATGTGCCTCGTGCACTTCTGTCAACACTAGTTTGTGCTCTTCAGCATCTGACTGCAAGAACTGACATTGATCCTTCTGCTATTGAATATTGTGGGGCCATGTAGCAAGTAATGATCCATGAGGAAAGTATATTGCAACTGTTATTGTTCTCTTATGGATCTTGCCCAATTCTTTGAAACTTTGGTACTAAGGCTCTACATCTCCCCACCTCACTCCTAGAGGTATAGCTACATGCATGGAAAAATATACCTCTAGCTTGAACATATTTTTCACTCTAACTCTAATCTGTTTCACTTGCTCGATAGCTACATATTTCAGAAAGGCTTTCCCCTTACTGAAAATAGCATCATAACCTATATCCTCCAATATTGTTACAAAGATCAAGTTATTCTTCATCCCAGGTACAAATATAACATATTTGGGGTGAATATTGGAGCACAGATCCCTCTTAAAGGTTACATACCAATTCCTATAGCACTATACCTCCCATCATCGCCAAGTTCTATATGAATCGAGAGAACTTTCTCCTCCAGCCTACTGAAAATTTCCTTGTTTCCTGTCATATGGTAAGAGACACCAGAATCTAGGTACCAATTACTCCCTCTTAGTTTTCTTTCCAAGCAAGAAAGGAGGGTGAAATCTAGCTCAAATCGTGAATCCTAGGCATCTCCTCTTGCTACTACAATCTCCTTGATAGATTTCCTTTGCATACACTTTGTTGCATATTGTCTAAATTTATGGTAGTGAAAACATTTTATCTTGATTAGATCCTTCTTCTTTCCATTGTTCTGGTTGGACTCAGCCTCACCTTTGGAATTATTTCCCTTGGCCTTCATTCCTTTTCCAACTAGAGAAAATTCATCTTCCTCTTCTTTGGATGTTATTTCATCTCTGGTATTTCTCCTGATATCTTCTTGAACCAAATCGAACCACAACCTTTCCCAATTTGGTAAATTTTCCCTTCCATTCACATAGTCTTGGTAGTTTTGCCAGTATTTTAGAAGGCTTAGAAGAGCTAGGCTCACCATATCATATTTTTCAACATTCACCCCAACCCCTCCAATATAATCTCAAACTTGAGTGAGTCTAGAGAGATATTGTGGAATGGTATCATTTTTTTGCATCCTAATATTTCTAAGTTTGTCTTTCAGGGCCAATTTTATATGGTCACTGCTATTTTTGAATATCTTGGTTAGTGTCTTCCACATAGAAAATGGTATTTCTTTGCCATGGATATTTGAGACCACATGGTCTCTCACACCTTCCAGAATGATCCTACTAGCTCTAGCAACATCCTTATTCCATTAGGATATTTTTTGTGCATCAGACTGTTGTTGTTTTAAAATGTTAGTTTTAACATATTCTAACACACCATTGTCATCAATCACTGCCTCCATTCGATCCTTCCAGACTATGAAATTTGATCTATCCTCCAGAGCATACTCTAATCCAAGTCCATTGAAATACATTCTCCCAAATTTGAAGAAAAACTGCTACACTGAAGCTGCAAAATCAAAAATTCTAAGGGATAAATTCAAAATACTAGTCCTAATGTGATTTCAAGGCTTTGATACCTTGTATAAATTTGATAGAAATTGCAAATACTCAAGATTTTGAATTGAAAACAAGAAACACAAATTATACTCTACTGGTCCATGGAATGGAAATCACAATTTAGAACAACATGGATATACATGCAACAAGAAAAAACACAAGTACACAGTGATTTCTAGGGGAACCCAACTGGGAAAAACCTATCAAGCCTCTTTGAATTAATCAATTTTTTTTTGTAAGCTTGGCATAACATTTTTCATTAATTCATTTTTATCATAAGCATGTTAAAACGATAGTCAAGACGTTCAGTGGCACCAACCTTCCCATTGGGAAACTAAGTATGTTGGCCACCGAACAACACTATAGTCCATATAAAAACAAATTATTTTAAGTTTGTCTAACAGTGCCTTGTAGGGCTGAATTTCTGGAAACCATCTACATCTTAAATATCTATAGCATAGAAACCTAGTTGACATATACATCATATAAAATTAAACAAAAATAAGTGCACCCACAAACATGAAAACTGCTAATCATCAGAGGACTCCACGTGAGTTGGGTCCTTTGCACTTGAACCTGGTAATTTAGAATGAGGAAGACATAAAAAATATTCAATGTGGCTGAGATGAACATTTTGTTGCTGAAATTGAAACTGAATGAGTTCATTAGAGGACTTTTGAGGTATAAAATGGGCCTCCTAATAAAAATGCACAACCAAAATAAACTTTATAAGAACCGATAGGATTAAAGATGATGATTTCAACCATGGTCGAGGATGATTCACCATTTTTGGTGTTAAAAAAAAAAAAAAAAAACTACTTTTTCAACTTGTATTCTCAACTTATATCCCTAAGGTTTTACTCAAATTTTGAGCAAAAGTACTCATTAGATGAAAAATTTAATTCCTTATCTAAGGAGCAACCATGTTGCATACTTTCGATGGACTCTGCTATACGAAAAATAAGAAATACACGAAAAATGTGATTGCAATCATGTTTTTCATGTATTTGTCAATTTTCATGTAGCAGGGTCCATCGAAACTATGTAACATGGGTACGTCTTGGATGAGGAATCAAATTCTACATCCAACAAGTGTTCCTACTTGAAATTTAAGTAAACCGATAGGGAGATAAGTTGAAAATATGAGTTGAAAAAGTAATTTTTTCTTTTTTCCCTATAAAATTTGATGATGTAATCTAATATTATTTTATTATTTCCACTATTATTTTATAATTTCCTTAGGACGCCCATTTTAGACCTCAAAATTCCCCTAATGGAAATTATTTCTAAGTTTCCTGAAAGCATGGATCATATCTAACAGAGCCTTCTGGAGAGGTCATCAGAGCCTTGGCCACAATACTTTTCATCAACTAGTAGAGGTGAAAATTTTTCTTTTATTGGGTGGTGCAACCTCGAGAATGTCACGGGTCTGAAACTAAGTCATGCCAGTATTCCACCTGAACTTCAACTCATTTCTATTGATTCAATTAAGCTTCCCAATTAGAAATCAATTGTCGAACTTGAGGCAAAGTACCTGCTTCATAGGCTTGGGATGAATCTCGAATGATCTAAGAAGCTGATTTACGACCACATCATCATGGATGACAGTCCGAGGATGGGTTGTTACCTCCTTTCTTCCCTGATTTCCTTCCTCAACCACGGGCACCTCTGCCCGAAGAATTGGCACCAGGGGTTAGGCAAGCCATAGAGGTTGTCCAACAAACAACATAGACACCAAAATACTTAATCCACACAGAACGAACCATGAACTTGGGCCAACCTATCTGCTTGGAGTTGGGGTATTTACGGTGGCTATGAGGACTTGACAGAATAACATAGCATATCAGAAGAAAGATGCAGCTAACGTTAGGCTCAATCCTATAAAATAATGTGAGTGTCAAATGGGACTGCCAACTTCGACCTAAGATACTGAATTCAAGCTCCCCAAGCCCAAATGAAACCAAATATAGAGGCAATCCATGGTGGGTCATCTGCCTAAGGAATAATGTTCTGCAAACTGGCTCCCCAAGCCCAATTTCAAGAAAACCCAAAAGGTAAGCGTAATGAAGCAAATTCAAGAGGTTCATACTCCTTCCCATTCTCAGAATTAAAAATTCAATGATATATCTAGCACCGAAAAACATACATGTACCAATGAGATAACTCCAAACCAGAGATAAATAATACATTCCCATGCGAAATAAACTAATGCCAAAGAGGATGGATACAAAAAAAAAAAAAAACATCATGTAGGACAAGACACCATAAACTTTCCAATTTTCCATACAACGGTTCCAATTTCTTACAAATATCATATTGTAGGGCTTTCCTTTTAGGTTCCTAGAGACAACATAGTAACTTGCAGACCATAGTCGGAGAGGAGGAATAAATATAATTACATACTCAAAAAAATTTTCCATTAAATTGAGGAAACCAGCTGCATCCGAGAAATTGAACCACTTGGCCTTTCTTTTAGACGAGAATACACTTACCAGGAGCCTTCGACCACCACAAAGAACCAAAACCCAACATAAAATTGTGAAAGATTTAGAGATGCGAACATTTACCACCTAGAGGGAAAGATCACATTGGCTCGTCACATCGCCATTAATAATTACCATAAGAGTGTCCACCCAACATGCGAGGGCATGGGTCGAACCACCCTCCTGCCCTTTCATCACCTGACGTACTCATGACAAGGATCCCAAGAAGATCCATTAGTTGTTTCGCACCCTGATCGGGGATCTTGGTTCGCTTCCCTGTTAGGGGAATGATTGGGGGAAGAATCTTGAACCAAGATCTGCTTTAGAGGGTCCATCTCTTCACCATGTTGATTTTCCATCCAGGGAGAGTCAAGGGTTGTTCCTATATTGAGACATCCCCAGTTGGATAAAAAATCCGCTGCTTTATTTCCCGTTCGCCTAACATGTGAGGGAATGATGTAATAAAATCAAGGAAGGAGCTCACTAATATAATGAACTAAGCAAGATGGCCTCCAACTATGTATAAAATTCTCCTAATGAGTTCCATGATTTATTTTTTAAAAACTTCAATGAATAGATTAGAACCTGCTTCAACCACCAACCTTTTATACCCTTCTCATCTAGCTATGAGGAGCCCATGTTTTACTACATTGAATTATGCCTCGTTTTTTCTTGCAAAGATGCAATCGACTGCATAAAAATGTTTCACCTTGAACTAGGAGTCCCTAAATAAGCCCCTGTACCCAACATCTCCTAAGTTACCTTTGGAGGTCCCATCAAAATTAATTTTAATAAAACCAACAGACAAAGCTGAGAAGATAGAAGGAGAGGATCTAGGGGAAACCAAAAGCTTCCAAGAGGATGGGGCAAGCCATTGTGGATATAGATTTAAAATATTCAGGATCCTTTCCTCATGGGGGGAAACATGCCAATCATCCGGATTCCACTTCTTAGCTAACATAGTTTCTCTAATATTTTGGATGACCCTTGTCCATACCTCTGCCTGGGAGAGTCTCTTTTCTTTGAATATCCTTTTGTTGTGCTATTTCCAAATCTCCCATAGGAGGAAACTGAAAGCAATGCTCCAAGCCCTATTCAAGACAGGGCTTGAGAAAATACCACTTCACATTTCAATGGAATCTTTGATCTTTGAATTAATCAGTTGAATATAGAAACTATTACAATTTCTTACTCCAACTTTGAGCACAACCTGCAAAATAATAACTGCTCTCTCTACCGATTGAGAACTTTTGGCCAAAACTTAGCCATTTTATGCCTCAACCAACCTCCCATTTCCTTGTGAAAATATGAGCTAATTCAAGCTCCTAAAAAATAGGGAAGTCCCTATTTCCTTGCACAATTCCCAAGGAATGATCAACTTCATACATGCCTAATTCTGTACACTCCACTAATATACAAATAATTTTACATTAGCCTTAATTCCTTCACTCTAGCTAAGGAATTTGAATTCCATCCATGCATGAGCTATTTTGGGATTATTGATCAGTTAATTGAAAAATATTTGATTTAGGTTGTTGTGTCACTACACAACTAGCCTGTTAGCATCAGGCTTGCACCTATCCCTAAAGGTCCAAAGGCTATATTTATCAGTTCATTATGTAAAGTCATGGCTATGTAAAGGGCCTATAATGTTTTTTGTGTAAATTTCTATATAAGCCTAGAAACATGTCTAAGCAAGTATTTTCACCTAACCCTAATATTATCCTAAGTTTTTCACAGTGCAATTGGCCTATCACAAACCCTACCGCTGGCACTACGAAATATTTTTCATATTTCTCACCGAAAATTTTAAAATTTGGGTTTTCAAGCTTCCAACCCTATCATTTCAAGTTCCTAAGTGTTTTTTCACGAAGCTTTATCCATTTTCATCCATAATTTGAGAGCTAGATGCATTGTAAAGCCCAAGAAAGAAGTTTAAACTAAAACCATAAAATGTCGAATTTACCCTAAAATGGTAATTTCCAACAAACCCATACATTTGTTTACAATGTGCAGGAAAGTTCTAGAAGTGTTTGCAACGTCCAACAAGGATAATTCAAGACTACATAAGGATTTTCATTGTTATATTCTTTGCAAGATGACTTGATAAGGTCATGTGAAGCAGTCTAAGCCAGATGGGATGTATTTTGAAGTGTATCTAGAGATGTTGGCTATGTTCATAAATGGAGGATGGGAACTAGTGCTCCAATGCTTCAATGGATACAACCTGAGATGGTGCCATGATTTCATATATTATTTTGATGGAAGCAAAATAAGAATTAGAACCCAGCAGTTTCCAGTCGCCGAAGAATCCACTACAGAGGCCACGGGTTTTCCATCTAAGGGTGAGAGATGGTTTAAGAAAAAAAGATTGCATAATGTGGACTAGACTTTTTTCTTGAAGGAGGAATGTCAGAACCAATACTGGGATGTAGGAGTCCTCCAGAATATGATGAATCTTGAATGGTCCAATTCTCTCAGCACTGTGCAAATTTTCTTCACTTGTGAAAGCAGGTATGCTAAAGCCAATTTGTATCATATGAGGTTTTTATGTCATTTATAAGGTTTTAGTAAGATGAATTTTCCCTATTTTCATCACCAAATTTTGCTAAAGAAGTCCACCAAAGAAATAAATAGACCTGAGCTGCAACCTCATGACATTTGTCATCACGACCTGATAAAAATATTATATACTCATGATTTAAACAATAAAGTGGAGTAATTTATACAAAGAAACATAAAACAAATTGCACCCGGAAGACCAAGGAGAAGCCAGTGTAAAGTTTTAGTTCAAACCCTAGCTTAGGAAACAAAGGGAGAGTCTAGCCATATCCCTTTTGAAAAACCTGTAAAAGAACTAGAGGTTAGGGTTTATGAGAGGAAAACAAGAAGACAACATACACTAATGCTAGAAGAAGAGGAGGCAAAACATGAAATAACAAAAAGTGAAAAAGGAAAACAGAAAATGGAAACAGGGGATGAAGAAGTTGAAACAAAGCCTAAGGTTTACAGTAGAAAACCTCACACTAACCCTACAAACAAACTAAGGTTTAGTTTCAAGGATAAAATAAACCCTAAGCTAAAGGAAACAATGATTATTGATGAAGATGAAGAGACTATACAAGTTTCAAATAACATAAATAATTCCACCAAAGAAAGGAAAATAGATCATTCTAACAAAAAAGGGAAAGAAACCATAAAAGCTATAAAAATCATACAGAAATCTACGAGAAGGATAAAAAGAAGCCAGGATAATTTAGAATTCCTTGCTTAGGCTGCAAAGGCTATGGATAAATTATAAGTTTACTTCATGGGGAAGATAAATATACACAACCCTAATTTTTTTGAACAAACCCTAATTATACCTCATCATTTTGACCTACTCCATTTTAATCTTTTTTGACAGTAAGTTATTTTCGATGTGTTATGGTATATGTCAAATGGTTTTTGTGTTTGAGGGAGTGTAGATAATACGAGTCAACATAAGGAAAAAGAGCCATGAAAGGTGAAAACAATTACAAGGGAAATTGCATAGTTTCAACATAGTTTACAGGTTCATGCACCAATTTTGATACCAAGAGGGAAGAGAAGTTGCAGTTCCAGATATCAAGCCTACAAAGGAGTGAAAAATTCCAAATCCTACAATGCAGCTATGACTTGTCCTTATTTTAGAAGAATAGTAGGAGATACACACAATAATTCCATGATATACTTTGACCAGTGTTATGTGCTAGATAGAGATTCGAATAGCTAAAATGATAGGATTCTGATTATTGTTTGTTAATTAAAATTTCAGATATTGTAAATAATATGCAAGTATTGCTACCAAAATTTTTGGTTCTTATATTTATTGTATTTTTCCTATTGATTACATGATAAATGAGGAAAAAAGGTCGGTTTTTGATGAAAATATCGTTGTTATCAGTGTGTTAAAGGCTTTATTAATCTATAGTTTTCCAAGATCAATAGATTTTTATCAGTGACACAAAGATTCATGTGATGGTATCTCTTAGTCTGTAATTTCTACATGTTTCAATGTTTCCCTCTTTGTAATATCATTTGAATGAGAATAAATGTTACTAAATTATCCTTGTTTTTTATGGTCTGTCTCATAGATTCAAATATTTTCACTCTTATCTTCTAAATATGCTTTAGGATTCATTTCATATGCCCTACTGTAGTGGAATAGTTTTATATTTTCCTATTTCAGCTAAAACGACGATTTAAAATGTCTTAGATGTGCCATCAACCTTGTCTTTATCAATCCTGATCAGACAACCAATATCTTAGTAAGTTGCCATAAACCCTAACTTGTTAACTCCATTTCCAAATCTACTATCTCCCTCATGCCCTGCCAAACCCTGCCTCAACACAACTCAACTGAAGATCTATCCACAGTGTGAATGTACAGTCAAATGCTAAATTTAGTGATTAGGTGGTCAGAGAGAGCCCTCTCTCGATTGAAGGGCTAGCCTTAAATCTGTAAGTTTGGTTTGTAAAGGTTACCTTAGAGAGTTTTTTGTTCAACCAAGATAAAATTTCTGAGTGATAACATCGTGGTGACCATACTAGGGATACGAAAGTATATTTTCCCTATAACTGTATTAATGATCAAATCTACTTTATGAGGGAAAACAGAAGGTTAGATAACAACATTGGTTGTACATTTTCTCTCGTGACTCCATTTCAAGAATCCAAATTTTGAAGCTTCAATGGCGACTCTATTGTCCAAATAATTTAAATCTGGAAGAATGTACTAGTGATTGCATTGGATTCAATAAAGAACTCAAATGTCACTATTACTATTTTAAGGTATGCATGTTTGGATTTTACCGACCTTCCTATTTTTCCAAATCTTCCTCCTACAAATGAATATTTATTGAGGAATGGTCCTAAATTTAATGGAGAATATCTGAGCTTTTCCTTGAAATATATCATGAATTATCATGACTTCACTGATCTCCTAAAAATCAAGAATGAAGATGTATTCCTTAGACTGTTTTATGATTCGTTGCAAGGAAAGTGCAGGAAGTGGGTTGAGTGTTTTCCTACTAAATCCATATGGTCTATAACAAGTTTATGGGTTATCTTTTTGGAAACATGGATGGAAAATACAAAGTTAGTGGTGAACTTTGTTTCCATTATTATCCGCTTATTTAGAGTCATGTAAATGTAACTCAAAAGCTAAGATTCGATTTCTAGAACAATTTGCTAAGGAGATTGAGATAGATCTTGAAGTTATAGAGGCCCAAAGAATTTTTTTCAGATCAGAGTCATACTTTTAAAATTCCTTTTCAGCAGCAATGAAAAGAAATATTGATGCCCTTTGTTATTGAGAGTGGGAAATTTTATGTTTTGGATTATGGATTTGAAATAGAAAGCATACATGAAAAGTTCAACTATGATGATCAAATTGTAGAATACATTGAAGATCAATAGACAAGATATGGCATCTATAAATTTAACGAGCTCGTAGTTGTTTATATGGAGGGTCTTTGTAGCTTGAATGTTCTACCTTGTTTTCACTTTGAAAAAAAAATCCATTAAGAGTTGCCACTAATTTTACATTTTTTAGTTTTCATTTTGTTTCACTGTCAAGTGACCACATTATTTGAGCAACTACTTGATTGGCTTCACTGGAATTTTTGTATTTCCCAATTTCAACAAGTTTTCAGTAGATTAGAGTACAAATGTTGTTCAATAATCTCTTAGTTAGAGCATTTTTTTAGCAGTTTGGTTTTTAGTTTTTCAGTTAGTTTTTTCAATAAGGATTGGAATAAATTAGGTCGCAGGTCATGGTTTGTAGGTTTCAGTTTGATTTCAGTTGCAAGTCGAGTTGTTATTCTTCGAGTTGGGAGTAGCCTAATGGATCAAGCACATGGTCAGTGTGTTCTTTACTGCCTACTAGGGGGAAAATATCCCCATTGGATCCATTTGTTAGCATCTAGTTTTCACCTTTCCTCAAAGGTCCAAAGGCTATATTTATTAGCTCATTATGTAAAGTCATGGTTATGTAAAAGGCCTATAAGTTTTTTTTTATGTAAATTGATATATAAGCCTAGGAACATGTCTAATCAAGTATTTTCACCTAACCCTAAGCTCATCAGCGTAATTAGCCTATCGCAATTCTACAATTGGCGCCACAAAATGTTTTTGTAACGCGACACTACGAAATATTTTTGTAGAGTGTCGCTACGAAATATTTTCGTAGTGCTCACCAGAAATTTAAAAGTTAGGTTTTCAAGCTGTGAATCTCATCATTTTAAGTGCCTACACGTTTTTTCATGAATCCCTATCCATTTTGATCCATGATTTGACATCTAGTTGCATTATAAATCCCAAGAAATAAGTTTAAATTCAAACCCTAAAATGCCATGCTTACCCTAAAACGATAATTTCCAACAAACCCATAAATCTGTTTATAGTGTGCAGGAAAGTTCTAGAAGTGTTTGTAGCATTCGGCTAGAAGAATTCAAGAATGTAGACGGATTCGCAGTGTTAGAGTCTTTGAAAGATGGGTCGATTAGGTCATGTGAAGTGGTTTGATCCCGATGGGATGTTTTTGAAGTGTATCTAGAGATGTCAGCTCTCTTAAAAATGTAGGATGGGAATGAGTGTTCTGACGCTTCAATGGACACAACCTAATCTAGTGCCATGATTTCATCTATTCTTTTGATGAAATCACAACAAAAATTAGAACCATGTAGTTTCCAATTGCCAAAGAATTCATTGCAAAGGCTACAAGTTTCCAACAAAGGGTGAGAGATGGTTTAAGAAACATAGATTGCAGAATGTGGATTTGAAAATTTTCTTGAAGGTGGAATGCTAGAACCAAGACTGGGATATGGGAGTCCTCCAAAATATATTGAAGCCCAAATGGTCTAATGCTCTCAGGACTGTACAAATTTTATTCACTTGTGAATGCAGATATTCTAAAGCCTATTTGTGTCACATGAAGTTTTTATGTCATTTAGCAGGTTTTAGTAAGATGAATTTTCCCTATTTTCTTCACAAAATTTTGCTAAAGATTTCCACCAAAGCAAGAAATAGACCTAAGTGAAAACCTCATGAAATATGTCATCAGGACCTAATAAAAACACTATATAATCATGATTTAAACAAGTATGTGGAGAAATTGAGACAAATGAACATAAGACAAACTGCACCCAGAAGACCAAGGATAGGCCAAACTAAAGTTTATGTTCAAACTCTAACTCAAGAAACAAAGGGAGAGTCTAGCCTTATCGTTGTTGAAAAACATGTTCAAATCCTTGTAAAATAATCAGAGGTTAGGGTTTATGAGAGGAAAATAAGAAGACAACATAAACTAATTCTAAAATAATACGAGGAAAACATAAAATAACAAAGAGTGAAAAAGGAAAATAGAAAATGGAAACATGGGATGAAGAAGCTAAAACAGAGTTTAGGGTTCACTGCAGAAAACCTCATACTCGCCTTACAAACAAACTAAGGCTGAGTTTCAAGGAAAAAATAAACCCTAATATGAAAGAAACAGTGATTACTAATGAAGATGAAGAGATTATACAAGTTGCAGAAATAAGGCCACCAAACAGAGGAAAACATAACATGCCGACAGAAAAGGGAAAGAAACCCTAAAATCTAGAAAAATCATACATAAAGCTACTAGAAGGGTGAAAAGAAACCATGATAAGTTATACCCTCTTGCTTAGGCTACAGAAGCTATGGAGAAATGATTAATTTACTTCATGGGGCATAGAAATATACAAAACCCTAATTTTGTTGAACAAACCCTAATTATACCTCAACATTTTGACCTACTCCGTTGAGAATACAAGTCAACAAAAGGAGAAAGAGGCTTCACAGGAGCAAGTAATTACAAGGGCGGTTGCAAAGTTTCAACATAATTTATAGGTTCATGCACCAATTTTGATACCAAGAGGGAAGACGAGTTGTACTTCCAGATATCAAGCCTATAACAGGAGATAAAATTTCCACAATATATATTGACCAATGTTATGTTCCAGATAGAGATTCAAATAGCTAAAATGATAGGATTCTGATTATTTATTTTTAATTAGACTTTCAAATGTTGTAAATATTATGTATTTATTTCTACCAAACTTTGTGGATCTTATCTTTATTGTATTTTCCCTATATATTACACGATAAATGAGGAAAAAAGGTTGGTTTTTTATGAAAATCCTTAGCACCCTAGCCACAAGGGCGCTGAGAATCTCTGATAAGTCTCACCTTGAGGGGGAAAAGACCCATCTGTTGAATGTCTTTTGTAATAATGGTTATAGTATGTCGCAGGGCCTCAAAGCGGAGAAAGGTCCTGTTAAAAATAAAAATAAAAAAGAACTTAGTGAAGGGTATGGCAGTGTCAGCCTTCCATTCATCCAGGGTACCACTGATAAGATTGCTAAAATCCTTAAAAAGCATAAGGTATCCTCTTATTTCAAGCCCCTTAATACAATTCGTAGTTCTCTAAAATCGGTTAAAGATCCGATTGACCCCAGGGATGGAAAAGGTGTCTACATCATTCCCTGTTCCTGTGGGACTCCTTACATTGGTGAGACCGGTCGGTCCATTAATCAAAGGATCTGTGAGCATGCTGCTGATATCAAGCATAGAAGATCTCGCTCATCCGCCTTAGCCGAGCATGCAGAAAAGACTAACCATCATGTTTGCATAGAAGATGCTAAGGTCATTGCTAGAATCGACCATTTCCATCATCGTAAGTTGAGAGAGGCTATTGAAATTGAAAAAAGGCCCGTTAATCTCAATAGAGATGACGGTTGGAATATCAGCAGATGCTGGATTCCTGCCTTATATTCTTGATTATTATTATTATTATTATATATGTATTTATTTATTTTTATTTTATTTTATGTAGTTATTTTTACTTTATTTATTTGATTATTTTTATTTAAAATATATATATATATATATATATATATATATAAAATAATAATAATAATCATAATAAATAAAATAAAAATAAATAAAAATAAATAACAATAATAATAATAATATTAATTAATTAATTAAAATAAAATAAAATATTTTTATTTATTCTTATTATTTATTAATTTATACTTTATTTTTGTTTTCATTTATTTATTAATTTTTATTTCTTATGTTTTTGGTTATTTTTATTTTTATTATTTATTTATTTTTTAAATTTATTTATTTGTTTTTTAGACTCTATGTTTGACTATTTGATAGATGGTTTGTTATAATTAAATTATATGAATAAAAAATTAATTATATTTATTAATTAATAATAATAATTAATTATTATATAATTTAATCAAAATTTACAAAAATTTACATATATACACCACAATTTGTTAAATTACTTACCATTATATTAATTAATTGGTTAATTAGTTGTATAAATATATTAAAGGTTTTATAAATAAATAAAATAATAATAATAAATAAAATTAATTAAATTAATTAAATAAATAAATAATGGAATTTTTACTTTTTCAAAGTCAAACTAGCCGTTATCCTAACGGCTAGTTGAGCCATTTCTACATCTATTTATACTTAATGTCTGGATCTGATCTCTCACATAGTCCTGATGATGAACCACACTGGTTGGTTCGAAACGCGTCGACCACGTTCTTTTGCATGTGATTATTACTGAAAGAATTTCTACTGAAAATAAATTTGTTGTATGTGTGTTGAAGCTTTATTGATCTATCATTTTCCAAGATATGTATATTTTGATCAGTGTCACAAAGATTCATGTGAGGGCATCTCTTAGTCTTTAATTTCTACATGTTTCAGTGTTTCCCTCTTTGTAATGATATTTGAATGAGAATAAATATTACAGAATTCATCCTTGTTTCTGATGCTTTGTCTCATAGATTAAAATATTTTCACCCTTATCATCTAAAGCAAATTTTGGATTCATTTCATATTCCCTACTGTAGTGGACTATTTTTCTATTTTTCTCTTTCATCTACAATGATGATTTAAAATGTCTTGGATGCGCCATCTAACTTTCCTTTGTTAATCATGATCAGAAAGCCAGTATCTTGGTAAATTTCCATAAACCCTAGCTTGTTAACTACATTTCCAAATGGACTATCTCCCTTATGCCCAATCAAACCCTACCTCAACACTAGTCAATTGAAGATCTAGCTATTGTGTGAATGTACAGTCAATTCCTAAATTTAGTGATTAAGCTATGAGAGAGAGCCCTCTCTGGATTGAATGGGCTAGCCTTCAATCTGTAAGTTTGGTTTGTAAAGGTTACCCTAGAGATTTTTTGTTCAGTCAAGAGAAAATTTCAGAGTGATAAAATGACCTTCATCTGACTCTATTGATTGTTAGAGGTTAGTTAACTAAGTACAATTGAAAATAACTAAACTAGATTGCTATAATTTAGCAATCAACACCTGCATGTTTGAGCTCCAAGGATATAAATCGAATTTACTGAGTTATCTGAGTGACAAGAGCCATGTAACACTAGTTAACTGCCTCCAAATTGTCTCATTGATGTGGAAATTCAATTTACTCAATTTGACTAAGGCTACAGTGAAACTGAGCATTTATTGCTACACTTTATAACAATTTGAAAGACTTCAAAACAATACCCGAGTGTTGTATATATATTATATATTTTATATATAGATCATAGTCGATAATTGGATGTAACAAGGGTTAATGCATTTCGAATTTCGATGTATATATATTCCATATAAATACGCAAGTAAACAGAGGAAAATACAACATTATAGTTATAATCCTGACAGATGATGGTTTAGACATGAAATCTGAAAGGGTTAGAAAACCCATAACCTTTTTTTAATCAAGGGGTTAATGCTTTCTTTAGAACCAAGTGGTTAAATCATTCATTAACAAAACAAGGAGTTATGTCCTAGTGAAAAGACTATTTTATTAAAAGGATTAGAACATTAACGTTAAGTGATTCTGAGAATCTTGAATTGTATAGATTACAAAATGATATAAAATGTATGTTTATCAAAAGAAAGAAAAACGTTATAATATTATCCAAAATCCACTAATAATTCAAGAAAGTGAATGTTATGATATTCATTAGAAAATGGTAATGATATAATCCAAACCCTCTAATAATTCAAGGTAGTGATATTAAAATTAGAAAGGGGAGACATTATAATATTTATTAGGAATTGGTAATGTTATTTAAAAAATAAAAATAAATCCAACGGGGTTTTGATTCGACAGTGAAGTGTGTGTTGTTAATACACTCGTGATGAAAAGGTCACCAGTTCCAATCCCACCAAAGGCAAAAAAAAATCCAGCCATGATAAGGGTTGGTGTGGCCGAGGCCAGGTGTGATCCTCGAGTGATTTTGACGGCTTAGATGCCCCTTGGTCACGATTTCTCAGACCATAGGTTTGGCATGAAGTAATGTAAGGACCCACACTACCAAGAAAAAAAAATGGGTGTAAATGGGAGTTATTACCAGCGACATCGGAGTTGTTACAACATGAACATATTTTTAAAAAAAATGAACAATGGATGGATAATTTAATGGATAAAATTTTGTAGGATCACTGAGGGGTGGTGATGAGCTTGATACTGAATTTGGAATGGTGGGTGGTGGAACCAACAATGCAGAGAAATAAGAATTTGAATTATTGCAAGTAATAAGAATCTTGAAAATAGATATGGATGATATAAAGGCAAACTAAGAAAGGTTGGCCAAAGCCAAAGAATAATAGGAGGAGATTAATGGATTCTTGCTAAGGAAGTTGGAAGATGAAAGAGGCATAAAAAGGACTCATAGGAAAAGTTCTATAAGCAAATCTACTAGTAATGACAACTCCATAACTTCTAGTGAAAGTCAAACGAATGAGACTAGTTATCAAGAAGAACATAAATTAAATAGTAACGCCTCTATGCCTAGGAAAAATAGTTCTTCCTCTCAGTTACAAGGAGAGTTTAAGAAAATTAGACCCCCTAGTTTTGATGGTGAATCTGAATAGGGCGCAGAAGCATGGCTGCTAAATATGTCAAAATACTTTGAATTTTATACCTACCCCAACAATTTGAAGGCAATATTAGCCACTTATTAGTTGTCTGGGAAGGAAATAAGGTTGTAAAAATAATTGGAAGAAGGAATTTGATGTGGAAATTGTTCAAGAAATAATTTAAGAATAGATATTTGACTGAGAGGTTCTTTGATGAAAAGGCTAGAGAGTTTCATGACTTGAATTTGGGACAATTTACAATGGAAGAGTTTAAAAAAAAAAAATATGTGTCTAATAAGGTACGTGCCCTATTTGAAAGAAGAGAAGGAAAAAATATAAATATTTATCAGTTTCCTACCTTTCTCATATAGATAAAGAATTGAGTTTTATCAATCAAAGACAATGGATGAGACTATTAGAAATTCCAAATTATGCTTTAATCAGAACAAACAAAAAGGAGAGAGCTCCAAAGGATGGATGGAAAAGAAATATGACACATTTAATAAGAAGAAGAAAGGATTTTAAAAACCTAATTTTTCAAAAAGTGTGCAGGCAAGAAATTATAACAAAAAATCCTAATTAAAAAAGGATTTTGAACAAAAAAGAGGGTCTGGTACAAGAAACCGAAATTTCAATGAATCAGACAACTCCTAATTAAATGTTGGGATTATGGTGAAAACCGCCCGTGGAGAGATTGTCCCCAAATTCCATTGAAAAAAAAAACATTATATCATGTTCAAGAGGCATCCATTGTAAACAATGTTGCATGTAACATAGCTAGAATCAATGTTGCATTAGACGGGAGGCAATCATATCACTAGTAAACCATGGTTGAAGTTCAAGGTAAATTTTCAGATAAATATGTGTATGTACTTATAGATCCAAGATCTACATTAAGTTATGTTTCCCCTAATGTTGTTTGAAAGTGTAAACTTGCAAAAGAAAAATAAAATAAGTCATGGTTGATAAAATTGGCCACAAGAACTAAGAGAAAAGTGGCTAAAATCAACAAAAAATGCACAATAAATCTGAATGGAATGCACACTGCCATAAATATGAATATTCTGCCCTTGGGATCCTATGATATCGTCATATGTATGGACTGGTTGGAAACACATAAAGTGATACTAAACTATTTGGAAAAATCCTTTACCTGTGTTAATGATAAAGGGGAAGCTTTCATGGTTCAAGTAATTCCAAGAAATATTTTTGTTAAATAAATTTCTGCAATACAAAAGAAAAAATATGCTAGAAAAGGGTGTCAAATCTTCATTGTCCAAGTATAAGATCATTTTGAAAATGAAAAACAACCATCATTAGAAGAGTATCTTATACTAGAGCAGTATAAACATGTATTTCTTGAGGAGATACCAAGACTCCCTCAAAGGAGGGATATTTACCATTGATCTTGTACATGAAGTTTTTCCAGTGTCAAAGGCCCCATACCGAATGAGCATTCCTGAATTAATGGAACTAGAAATTCAATATTAGGAACTCTTGGACAAAAATTATATAAGGCCAAGTGTATCTCCTTAGGGAGAACTAGTGTTGTTTCTCAAAAAGAAAGATGGTACATTGAGATTGACCATCAATAATAAATATCATTTTCCTAGAATATATGACTTATTTGATCAAGTTAGAGGGGCTTCTATTTTATCTAAAATTGATCTAAGATCAGGATATCATCAGATCATAATTAAGGATGAGGACACACATAAGACATCATTTCACACACATTATGGACACTGTGAGTTTGTAGTACTCCCATTTGGGCTTACTAATGCACCTGCTACATTCATGTGTCTCTTGAAGAGTGTCCTTATACTATTTTTAGATAATTTTGTGATTATATTTATAGATGATATTTTGATATACTCAAAGAGTAAATAAGTGCATGACCAACATTTGCATATTTCCCTTCAAAATCTTAGAGATAATAAATTGTATGCTAAATTTAGTAAGTTTTCATTCTACTAGAAACAAATCCATTATCTAGGACATGTAATATCAAAAGAAGGAATTGTTATTGATCTTGAAAAGATAAAGCAATGATAGAATGGAAAACACCCAAGAATGTAGAAGAATTTATATCTTTTATGGGCATCACGTGCTACTATAGGAGATTCACAAAAGGATTATCTAAGCTTGCTTACCCAATCACTAATCTACAGAAGAAAGGGGTCAAATTTGAGTGGAGTCAAAAGTATCAAGAAAATTTTAACAAACTAAAATAGCTTTTGACCACAACTCCAATTTTAAAATTGGCTTATCCCAATAAGGATTTTGTGGTATGTACAGATGCAAGTAAGGAAGGTCCGCGGGGAGTTTTAATGTAAGATGGGTATGTTATATCTTATGAATCTAGAAAGTTGAAAGAATGTGAGAAAAAATAAGTTTCTCGTGATCTAGAGCTAGCATCCATTATTCTTGTGTTCAAAATGTGGAGACATTATTTAATAGGGAGGAGGTTTCAACTAAGGACAAATAATGCTAGTCTCAAGTATATATTTTTTCAACCTAATATAAATGCTAGACAAGCAAGATGGTTAACATTCATTAGTGATTATGATTTTGAGATTACATATATAAAGGGAAAAGAAAACATAATAGCTAATACTTTGGGCATAGAAATTAATTGGAATTGTGCCACAACAACAATTAGTTGGTCAACAAACTTAATACAACTAGAAATTATGATTCAAAGTATTTGAAAATCAAATAAAAGTGCAGAAAATTGAAAAATTTGATGAGGAGAAAGATGAATTTTCAATTAACAGCCAAGATTTATTATTGTTTAAAGACATAATTTATATACTCGATGACGTAAATTTGATGAGCTACAAAAAATACCAACAAATGTTCATCTTGATTATAAAAAGTTTATCATTATATTAAGAAGGGATTTTTATTGGCCAAACATGAAAAGTGAGACAATTGAATATGTAGCTAGATGTCTTGAGTGCCATCAAGTTAAGGCATCCCATAACCATCCTGCTGGTCTGTTGCAAACTCTACCCATTCCATAATGGAAATGGGAAACAATTTTAGTGGATTTCATTGGACTACCAAAAAAAATGAAACATCATGATTCCATTATGGTTGTGGGTGAAAAGCTCAGTAAAAAAATACATTCCATTCTAGTCAAATCCACTTTTAAGGCCATAAATATTGCATAAATATTCTTGAGGGAAATTTTCAGGCTTCATGGGATACCTAAGGTTGTAATTTCAGACCGGGTTGCGAAATTCACATCCAAATGTTGGAAGGGATCATTTGAAAACATGGGAAAAAAAGTAAACTTTAGTGCATCCTATCACCCTCAAATTGATGGTCAAACAAATAGGACCAATAAAATATTGGAGGATATGCTAAGAATGTATGTAAAATACAAAAAAAAAACTAAATGGGACGATTACCCGCACTTAACAAAATTTTCCTATACCAATGGATATCAAACCTCCTTGAAGATGATCCCCTTTGAAGTAATTTATGGAAGAAGGTGCAAAGTACCCCTATGTTGGGATCATCCTAAAGAAAAATTGGTATTAGGACCAAACATGTTAAACAAAATGGAGGAATAGTCAAACATGTTAAACAAAATTTGAAAACAATCTAAGATCGTCAGAAAAGTTATGCAGATTTAAAAAGAACTCAGAAGGAATTTAATATGGGAGATCATGTGTGTTTAAAAGTCAAGCCTAAGAATAGTACCCTCATTCTTTGCAATTGTACTAAGTTATCTACTAGATATTTTAGACCCTTTGAGGTGTTAGTCAGAGTTGGACTTGTTGGTTATCATCTAGCCCTATGTGCCAACATTAAAATAAATATTGTATTACAAGTTTCATTGTTGAAAAATTATATACATGATCCATCACATGCAATTGATTGGCATGTTGTATAGGTGGAACAAGAGGGAGAGTTCCTAGAAAAACTATTGTGTATTCTAGACCAAAGGAAATTTATGCTTTGAAATAGAGAAGTAACGTAGTTGAAGGTTCAACGGAAACATTTTGCTCTAGAGGAAGAAAATTGGGAGTTGGAGAGTGTTTTCAAACAAGCTTATCCTTCTCTATCTAGATAAAAACTGGAATGATTTATAGGAAGAAAGTGTTGATTAGACATTGGGACGATATCAAATTCAAGCGGGGGATAATTTGATATCCCTTAGCTTAATGATTTGATTGTAATTAAATATGCATAGGTTTAATTTTGATCAAATATGCTACATTAAAATACGAATGGACATTTCAATTATTAGTAATTATTATTGATGATAACTACTTTTAAAGTTGTAATTATGTTTTTTTTTTATGAATAAAGAAAATTTCAGAAATTAATGGCTCAGTACAGATGGCTAAAAGAGAAAAAATGTTGCAATTTAATTGTGGGAAATTATAATTATCCATCAATAATTCCTAGGCATCTAATTTGGGTGATTATATTTAATTAAGAAATTATGATATTGGTCAATTGAATGTTTCCTAAAAGGCAGGAATTTGTCCTCAAGAGTGGGAAACATGAGCTCATAAATGAGCTAACAACTTCCTACCACCTGTTGGTGAGGTGGAGGCAATTATTATCCACCAAAAGAGTGGTAGATGGATAATATTTGGTTTTTACTTGCTTTTGTCTCATAATTATGAGAGAAAAATTGGAGAGAATGAAGAAAAGTAAGAATTTACGGATAGAAGAAGAATTGTAGGCCTAGTTTCTTGGGGAGACAAGCAATTTGTTGTGTCATGGTTGGTAGGAGACAAGTATTTAGCAATCGATTTACCATATATTTGTTCAAGTTGATATTTCTAACAACATTCTTAATTATTTATTCATGAAAGAATTACGTAAACTTGTAATGTATAATGAATAAAGGATACTATAGAAAGTTTTAAATTCTAAAAGAACTCAAGAAAATACGAAGTTATGTTTAGTATTATTTCCTTTTCAGAATTATGTAAACTTGTAATGTATAATGAATAAAGGATACTACATAAAGTTTTAAATTCTGAAAGAACTAAAGAAAATACGAAGTTATGTTTTCTTGTTCTCCAATTCAGACATTAAGTTAGATGGCAAAGGAAGAGAAAGGAATGTATAGTATGTTTTCATCGTATCTTATGCTCAGAAAGAACTGTAGTTGTATACCAATTATATAAAGTTTAGATTTTATTAAGATTTTACAGTACAAGACTAACTGATATTAAAAGAATATATGATTAGAAAGAATAACTTTTGTCGAACAAGAAATTTATTCTCGTTATAAATTATATGAATAATATTAGTAGTTAGATATATATATATATATACATGTGTGTGTGTATTAAAGAAGCAGAGTGATAAAATATTACTGGATTTTTGTCAGAAGCTTATACCTGAGGCTAAAATATTACTGGTTTTTAGTAAGAAACGTATACCTGAGGCTAATTCTATTTGTATATTTTTATTTTTTCAGAAGAAAAAAACTACTGGTGTATATAATGTACCAGCACATTTATCAAAATAGTTCGAAGATTTGTCCATACAAAATAAAACTAACAAACCACATCTTCATTTTATGGCATCCTTCTACATTTATCTGTTCGTGTTTTTCAGATCGATATCACACTCCAACAAAAAACAAAAACTGAAAAACAACATATATTCCTAACATATACATACTATCATCCATAAGACAAGAAAGGACAGAAATATGACTAAAAATTATGTGCATATAAGACCATAAATTTCTCCCCTAGATGTGGTTGATCCAACATGTACATGAACCAAATCTTCATCCCTTGATGTATCAATGTAGATAGACAGTTCCACTTGCCGGTACCCCTCCCTGTTCATGACATTCATAGTGCATCTCGTCGTATTCACCGCTGAGACCCAATTTGGATAATCTATCAACTTCCCAGTTCTTCTCTGGGAATATATGATGAAAGGTAATCCTATTGTAATATCCCCTCAGTTCATAAACCCTTTCCAACCATTGTGACAAGAGAGGTGAAAATAAATGGCTATTGTAATTAATATGATCAATTATCACCTTCGAGTCTCCAAACATAATGATTGTGTCAATACACAGTTGCTTCGCAAACCAAAGTAGCCCCCACATGGCCAGAAGTTTTGCTTGAGTGTTTGAGCCCTTTCTAGAAAATCAGTCGATCAAATTTGGATCAAGGACCTAAGTGATAGCTCAAAATTCAAAGTTTTCGAAAGTGTGCAGAACCTGAGCGACTGGATATATATCGTCTTCCTGATTTTGGCGTCGTGAACGGTTCGAAAAACTGACACAGTATGAAGAAGTTATCGCGATTTGAAAAGTCCAGTAAACTGCAAATTTTGGCCTTTAACCAATTTTGAATGGAATTTGGGAAATTTAAAAAGAGAATATTCCAGTGAATATTCCTTCTCAGCCAGTCAGATCGTGTCAAGTGTCACCATGTTATTCGCAGTTTGGGTGCACATGGATTTTTAAACCAATTGGAGGCCACCATGTGGCAGACCCAGAGGGCGCCACGTGGCCCAGGTATGATGTATTAAATTTTTGCAGAGCCCTACCAAACTCGATCCTGTGACCTCCAAGCACGCACACCCACGCTTTACTATCGGGGTATCGTTTAGTTCTTAACAACATTAGTGTTCGGGTTTTATTTAAACAAGGTTGAATTTGCATATGGGGAGAAGAGGGGCCAGCCCCTCCCACATGGCCACGATCCCATGGAAAAGGGCTTAAGCCTCGACCGCTATCTGCAACCGTTGGTGTTAAGGATGCGAACACATGGCGCAATTTATTGACCCCAACCATAACCTCCAGCTCGCAAACCCGCCAAATCATTTGGAGCTGTCACATGCGACCATTAGAATTTAATGCTACGTTTAGTTCGGCAGCTAATCTGGTGGGTGCCCACCAAATTTTTGGAAATAATTGCATTTATGTGTAGTCTCTCCACATTTGGTGGAGGATTTTTAGGGGTCATTGGGAAAAATGAGTTTAGGCTCTATCTTGAGCTAGATTCGACCAATTTTGGAGTGCCAATAGTCAATTTCGACTATCTCGGACATTCCAGACTCATTGGTGAGGGTTATAGAGCCATCAGAGAACTTTTGAGCAGGTTTTTTCTTCAGAGAAGTTCTAGGGGCCACCATGGGCCAGCAGTAGTTTGAGGCCTAGCCAGGGCAACTAGAGGCCTTTTTCAACAATCCAATAGTCAATTTTGGATGTTTCATACATTATGGAACTAATGGTGTGGTTTTTAGAGCCTGTAGAATAAATTTGAAGGCTGATATGCTTGAGAGAATTTCCAAGGGCCACTAGGGCTAGCAAGTGCCAACACTAGTTTGAGGCCTAGCCAGGACAGCTAGAGGCCCTATTCAGCAAACCAATAGTCATTTATGACTGTAATGAGAATTATGAATCCAATGGAGGAGACTATAGAATCTTTTGAGGACTTCTAGAGGTCGAGAACACACATAGACGGTTTCTTTGACCCAAGAGCCAAGGGGTGCCACTAGGTGTCAGAGGTGAAACCGGAGCAGCCGGAGGCCAATTTCAGTGAACCAATAGTCTATTCTGACTATTTTTGACATTTTGAATCCATTTAAGGGATTTTCAGAGTCATTTGAATACTTCTAAAGGTTGAGAACCTACAGGGAAGTTTTGGGCAGCCCAGGGCTAACCATGGAGGGAGGCCTAGAGTGGGGATGCAGTTCTCATTTTGAGAAAATGATCAGTCAATTTTTTAGGTATGATATGTGATGGAGACAGGAGTTAGTGCCATATAGAAGCTTAGCATAGCTCAAGAGCACCGACAAAAGGAATCAAGTCTAAGGAAGCCTAAATCTGTTTTCAGAGTGATGACAACCATGACAAGGGTATAATGGTATTCTAAATCCATTGGTTTAGTTTATTTAACCATTGGAGTTGAGTTTGTAACTTGTAAAATAAATTTTCCATAATCCCAAAGAGCCAAGTCAAGATGACAACAGCTCAAGGAGAAATATCCCACAATATTCAGGTGAACTCCTAGATTAAATTTGTTGTTATGTGTTGATATTTATTTGCTGCATTATATGGCTGTTGCAAATGTTTAATATCAGAAAAAACAAATGAATTTAAATCACTTAAACAATTAAAAAAAATACACCTGTTTCAAGTATAAAATTCTGCAAAAGTCAAGTATAAGCTAGATATTTTATTTGTTTTAACTGAGTGAGAGGTTCTTGAAAAGCATAACAAGTTATCCAACCCATTTTCAGATCACTAGTAGATCTTGTAGTGGCATGTAGGATGGATTTTCAGCCAAACACCGCACCCACATCTATTCGATTGAGCCGCACCATCAAAAAACCCCGCTGGATAAGATATCTGATGTGGTCTCATGCGAACAGAGAGATCCCTTGGAGGAGGATAGCTTGTGTGCGTACCCCCCAATGTTGTAGTATTTGTGAGGTTATGTATTCAGTTCAAATAGAATACTCTTGGAATATCTTCCTATTGCAAGAGTTCCACACCTCCCAATGGAACATAATAGCCATATCGGTAAACTGGGAGCCCCTATCCACCCACCAGTTGATGCATTCAACAATATTCGTAAATACCTGGAACTGTATGTGCAGCACATCCAAGATAATTATTTAGATATGACTTGCAATAGTACACTTATAAAATAAATGTATATTATCTTCCCCTTCAAGCACACACATGTAGCACCAACCTGGGCCACAATGTCCCCTCTTGATAAGATTATCCCACGTAAGATTCATGTTCATCCACACCAGCCACATGAATATAATGGTTTTGATTGGGGTGTGTGTCTTCCATATCCTGTAGAACCAACTCTTTTGAAAGGGTCTCCGAATAAATTGTAAGAAATGACTGTATGTCTCCTTGGTCAACACATTGTTATTTCTGAGTGTGCCACCCCATGTCAGGGGATCTTCCCTTCCTGTTTTGAAAATTCCCATGCCACGAAGGAGATTTCAATATATATCCCACAGATTAAACCCACTACATCAATCCAGACCGAATATCCCTCCGTCCATTCTTTTATAATCTGACGGATGATGAATTTACCCCATGCGTGGAGACCAGATATGAGGCATTGGCTTATCTCACCCACATATTTCATGCCACATATCGCCCCCATACCAATGTAAACTCTATCTCCCTCTCTAGTCAAACAACATAGTCTGGATTTAAATAGATCCCAAATGTGCTGAAATCCCAACTAGATTTTTGAGCCCCGTGCATGACCTATAGAGTCCTACAAATACCAGTCTTTAACCGACTTAGTTTTCATATATTTAAATCTTATGATATCCCGCCAAATACCGGGTTTGTACAAATCCCTCCAGAAATATTTCATGAGAAGATATTTCCAAAATATATCGAGATCTAATAACCCCCATTTGCCCAAGATTTTCTGCAGCGAAATGGAATCCTAGTTTTTCAAGAGGTATTTCCCACCTTCCCCCATATAAAATTACCCATCAGAGAGTGAATCCAGGAAATAATGGCCCTAAGGAGGATATATAAATGCGCCCAGTATACCGCGAGCTACTGTAGGACTGCCTATGCAAGTGTAAACATCCCTCCCTTCGACAAGCACTGGAGGGACCAAAGATTCAATTTCTTCCAATATTTATGAATCAGTCATGACCAGTCTCCCACCCGATAACAATTTGGCTTCAGGTGGAAGCCAAGATATGTAAAACCATCAAGCAATGGATAATTTTTAAAATTAAAAAAATTCACATGCCTCCTTAATGTCTTGTTGTGCACCCTCTGTGTGGAGAATAACAGAGTTCCCCTCATTCGCGAGCAGCCCCGAAGCCAGTCCAAAATTTTCCCACAAATCTTTAAGTCTCTGCCAATGTGAGACAATGAGCATACAAAATATCAGGATGTCTTCCACGAAAAGGCAATGCGTGGCCGATTTTTCCTGCATTATCTTAATGCCTTGGAACTCCCCCCAATGGACAATGCCTTTGATTTTCATACTTAGGCCGTCCATAACCAAAATAAACAGCAAGGGAGACGGTGCGCATCCCTGTCGAAGGCCTCTACCCACCTCAAAAAATCTCGACGGTTTCCCATTGATCAATACTACCATTAGTCACTTCGTAACACAACCCAGAATCCATTCAATGTTTGAATATTCATACCGATCTTAGTGAGAATCAACCACAAATATGCCCAATCCACACAATCGTAAGTTTTTTTCAAGTCTATCTTCATCACCAGTGCATCCAATTTCCTAGTGTGAGTGGAGTGGATAATTTCCTGTGTCGATGCCACTGCATCATGAATAAGTCTTTTATGTAAGAAGCCAAATTGTTCCCTTGATATGTGCTTCGATAGGGAACCTGTTAGGTCCCTATATTACTATTATAGTCCCTTATTGTTATTAGTGTAACCCCCTTATTGTTATTATTGTACCCTTGTAACCCCCATTTTGTTATTATTGTGCCCTCACATTATTATTTTTAGGTCGGCTAGGATTACATTGTGGCCCACTAGGATTACATTATGGCCACATGGACTCCTATATATAGAAAGGAGGTTTTGCAAATTGTATCATCCAAGAATTGTTCATTTATGTAATGTATTGGAGGTTTCCCCCTCGAAGTGGCTTATTTCTAAGGCGTTGATATCTCTTTTTTCTATTTTTGGAGCTGGTTACACAACATTTGGTATCAGAGCTTTGGATTCTAGGGTTTCGCTGCTCCAAATAGGTCATCGTGGAATTTTCGCTATAACTATTTTTCTACGAAGCTTCAGAAGCCGAAATTTTTAGGGTGTGAAGCTGAAATCCTGAGGAACATCGTCAAAAAATTTCAGATCTTGGTTCGCAATATTTTCGGAGATATGATCTGTGGAAGTTAGGTCTTTTTTCAGGCTCCTAAACAGGTCATTGTGGCATTTTCGCTATAAATTTTTTTATACGAAGGTTCAGAATCTGAAATTTTTAGGGTGCAAAGCCAAAATCCTGAGGAAACTATTCAAAAAAATTCAGATCTTGGTTCACAATATTTTCGGAGATATGATATGTGGAATGTAGTGTTTTTTCAGACTCCAGAATTTCATCTCAAAGAGGTGATCGTGGGAAAATCTTCATAACTCTCTCTCTTTGAGCATCAAATTGGAGTGCCATAAAAATTTGTCGCAAGTAAACATATTGTAGTTTCTTGGCTATCAATTTCAGAGCCGAAGGACGAAAAAGTGACACGTGGCAAGTCGTACAAGTTCACTCTACTGAACCATTCCATAATTAGGTCATTATGGGAGATTGACACAACTTTGTCTTGGAGAATCCAAATCAGGTCAGACCTGTGGAATTTGAAAGATAATTCAGAGGGCTATGTTGGTACTGAAATTCAAATATTTAAGTGCTGCAATCACAGAGATAATCCAATTTCAATATCGAGCTCCTCAAAAGCAAGAAAAAGGTGTGTAATTTTTTTCCAAATTGCATAAGTCTTGTTTGAAGAATCAATTTGAATTGATTCCAAGGGCATATTGTAGAATAGATATCAGTATTTGGTTCTAAAAGATGCCCCGTAAAAATAATTCAACACCCATTAAGCCTTCAGAAGGCTCTACTATGACTCATGAAGATGAAGAATTGCAACATGATCTATCAAAATTACAAGAGCAAGTGCAACAAATTTCACTCTCGCAAAGAGCAACAAAAAATGAAATGGAAGTTTTGAAGAAAGGCGTGGAAGCGAAGATGGACGGTTTGAAGAAAGGCATGGAAGCTAAGATGGATGTCATGGAAGCTGGCATGGAAGCTAAGATGGATGGCATGGAAGCTGGCATGGAAGGTAAGATGGATGACATGAAAGACAACATGGAAAACATGAAGAATGATCTAAAACCAGACATTGAAGGTTTGAAAAAGTTGATACAAGTAATGTTTCCTAATGGTGAAAAGATAGTAGAAGAACCTCATGATGAGAACAAAATAAATGTTAATCGTGATTTCATAAACTCTAATGTTGGCGGGAAGAACCACCATATTCCAAAAATGGATATGAGGAAGTTTGATGGAAAGTATCCTATAACATGGATACTACAGATGGAGCAATATTTTGATCTCCATAACGTGCAAAACACACAAAAGGTACGCATTGCAACTTTACATTTAGAACAAAATACATTTGTATGGTATCGATGGCTTTGTTCCCGTAAAAAAATTGTCACTTGGTCAATTTTTAAGGAGGAAATGATAGCACATTATGAGGATACAAAGAGCAACACCTTCTTTACCCAATTGATAAATCTCAAACAAAAGGGTTTAGTGGGGCAGCACATTGAGGACTTCCAAAAATTGAATATAAGGGTAACTGATATTCCAGAGGAACACATGATTGATCTTTTCATAGGCACTTTAAAGGATAACATCCAACATGAAGTTCGTGTTTTGGAACCTGATTCATTGGAGAAGGCATTCAGGTTGGCAAGAAAAGTTGAATGTAAAATTATGGCGACAAGGAAGCCTACCACTCAATTCTATAAAGAAGGAAGTGTTGCTACGCCTAGATTTCCACAACCTACAAGGTTGACACCACAACAATTGGAAGAAAAAGAGAAAAAGGGCTTTGCTACAGTTGTGATAGAAAATACACTAAAGGTCATAAGTGTGCTGAGAAGAAATTATTTTACATAGATTGTGAAGAGGAAGAAAAAAATGAACAAGAAGAGGATATACACCAGGAACCAACCCTAGAAGAGGAAGAAATGAATCCGACCATATCGTGTAATGCACTGGCAGGAATTACCACTCCTCAAACTCTCAAGATACAAGGACAAATCAAGAAGAAAAAGGTAATAGTATTGATTGATTCAGGTAGCACCCATAATTTTATTCATTGTAAGGTAGCCAAGGAATTAAATTGTTTCCTATACCCAGCACCAGAATGTCAAGTGATGGTTGCAAATGGAGGAACTATAAATTTCTCTGGAAAATGCCATAATATCAAGCCAACCATGGGGGAATATGTATTGACTAGTCCAATGCTTTCCATTCCTATGGGAGGTGCTGATGTTGTACTAGGAGTACAATGGTTACAATCTTGGGGGACGGTAGCTTTTAATTTTCAAGAACTTTTCTTGAAATTTTTTTCAGAAGGAAAGGAAGTCGAATTACGGGGTATTGAAGGGAAGCCGGGAAGGATAATAAGCTCTAATGTCATGACAAAGTTTCTAAAGAAAGAACAACGAGGCGTAATTGCACAATTATGCTCACTAGAAGTTCCGACATCAAAATCATCTATTTCTGCAGATCTCCAACAAGTCTTGGACAATCATTCCAAGGTGTTTGAAACTCCCAAAGGACTCCAACCTATTCGTGATCATGATCATTCTATTCATTTGATTCCAGGAAGTGTTCCTCCAAACATCAGGCCTTATAGATATCCTTACGTCCAAAAGAGCGAAATTGAACATATGATTGCAGAAATGTTAGAGGCGGGTATAATTCAACCTAGTCAAAGTTCTTTCTCTGCTCCTGTGGTATTGGTACACAAGAAGGATGGATCATGGCGAATGTGTCCGAATTATAGGGAGCTCAATAAGCTCACCATTAAAGATAAATTTCCCATTCCTGTGATTGATGAATTATTGGATGAATTACATGGAGCAATTTATTTTACCAAGTTGGATTTTCGTTCAGGATATCATCAAATTAGAATGAAGACTGAAGATATTCCAAAAACAGCATTTCGAACTCATGAGGGTCATTATGAATTTTTGGTCATGCCTTATGGCCTTACCAATGCACCTTCTACATTTCAAGGGTTAATGAATTCCATTTTCAAACCCTTCCTTAGAAAATTTGTGCTAGTATTTTTTGATGATATACTAATCTATAGAAGGTCTTGGAAGGATCATGTTGAACATGTTGACAGGGTGCTCAAACTATTGCAAGAGAAACAATTATATGCAAAAACATCCAAATGTTTCTTTGGAGTACAAGAGGTGGAATATCTGGGTCATATTGTATCTCACGAGGGTGTTAAAGTAGACCCTAACAAAATTAAATCCATTAAGGAATGGAAAGTCCTCACAACCATAAAGCAATTGCGTGTATTTCTCAAGTTAACAGGGTATTATCGCAAGTTTTTTAAGAATTATGGGAGAATAGCAGCACCTCTAACAACATTATTGAAGAAAGATGTATTTTCATGGACTCTTGAAGCAACTAAGGCCTTTGAACATCTTAAAGAGGCAATGTGCCTAGCACCGGTCTTAGCTACGCCAGACTTCACAAAAACCTTTGTTGTGGAATGTGATGCCTCAGGAAATGGAATTGGTGCAGTTTTAATGCAGGAAGGAAGACCCATTGCTTTTGAAAGTCGTCCAATCAAAGGAAATTATTTATAGAAACCTATTTATGAGAAGGAAATGTTAGCAATACTACATGCACTAAAGAAATGGCGAACTTACCTAATGGGAAGACACTTCAAGGTAAAAACTGATCATGATAGTCTTAAACACTTTTTGGAACAAAGACTTTCTTCAGAAGAGCAGCAAAAATGGGTCACAAAGATGTTGGGTTATGACTTTGAAATAATCTACAAAAAAGGAAAGCTTAATGTTGTTGCAGATGCACTCTCAAGAAAGAATGAAGAGGTGGAAGCATCGCTTTGTGCCATTTCTATTATCCAACCAGATTGGATAACTGAAGCAAGAGATGAATGGAAGAAGGACAAAGATGTATGGACACTCATTCAAAAGTTGCAAGAAGATCCTAGTACATCTGATACATTTAGTTGGAAAAATGATTCCTTATGGTACAAATATCGCTTATATCTTTGTAAGAATTCCCAACTAAAACAAAAGATTCTTCTGGAATTGCACACTTCTCCTTTAGGAGGACACTCGGAATTTTTAAAAACTTACCACAGGGTGAAGGTTCATTTATGTAATGTATTGGAGGTTGCCCCCTCGAAGTGGCTTATTTCTAAGGCGTTGATATCTCTTTTCTTCTATTTTTGGAGCTGGTCACACAACATAACCCTTAATCCTTTCTGCAATAATCTTGGATATGATCTTATAGAGAGTATTACATAGAGAGATTGGTTTGAAGTCTGCAAAGGACCTTGCATTTTTCTTCTTAGGAATAAGATCAATGAAAGTTGAATTTAAAGCCCCAATCACCATCCCTTCCCTATGAGATTCTTCCACCATATCCACGATGTTTGAAATAAGCACATCCAAAAAAATTGAAAAGAATTCAATGGTCCAGTCATCCGGACCCGGAATTTTGTCACAAGAAAAAGACTAAATTACCCATGCCACCTCAATCTCAGTAACCGATGAAAGAATTTTGTCATTTTCCACCCTGTTAAACATGATCAAGTAGTCCTCCACCCCCCAGATCTATTCTTCCACAAATAAACCTTCATGTGCCTGGTATAATCGTTCAATATTCTTAAGACCTCCCCTTGTATATGCTCCATGGTGTGTACTACATTCCTATCATCCAAAACATCAATCATCCAAATAGAATTCCCCTTCCTTCTCGAATTTGCAAAGTTGTGAAAATATTTGGTATTATGGTCGCCAGATTGTAACTACAACGCCCTGCTCTTCAGTCTCCATGTCTGTTCATGGATGAGCAGAATCTGTCTCTTCCTTTTTTCTAAGGTCTTAATCTGTTCCTAACCCATATCCATCATATGATCCACGTCCATCACTTCAAAAATACATTTTGTGGCGCGGTCAATGTCCCGCAGTTTAGACAATAGATTGGATTTCTTACTCCTCACCCAAACTCGAACAATCGACTTCAGATACATGAGAATTTCAGCCAAATGTTGCATCGGGGACGTCTCCCTATCTCTGGTGCATGACTTCAAGTAATCTCTGACCATGGAGTTAAAATCACAGTCCTCCCACCAACATCTGTTGAACTTAAAAGGGACCCCGCCCGTTGGTGTTTCAAAATTCCATTTGAAGATAACCGAGCGGTGGTCCGATATCAAGAGGCCCTCCACCCATGAATGTGTATTCCCCATGATTTCAAGTGAGCTCTCCTTGGCCAAGAACCGGTCAAGTTGCTTAGTTATGTATTCCTCTCCACCATCGTTGTTATACCATGTTGGACATCGCGACTCTATAGGGACATCCCTAATGTAGATACTAGAATTCGCTTAGAATATAAAAAATATAATTCACAAATGGAACCGGGCAGAAATTTTTACCCCAACATTCTCCCTAGGAAAGTGTGCAATATAGATCGACTGCCATAATAAGATGCCCAAACTTCAGAATATCACAATCATCCATGTGTTTCTAGAAACACAACCTATCACTGTAAGGAGCATAAATCTTGAAAAGTGGATTTTGGTCGAACATCCCCACACAAAACCAAAAATAAGGATGCCCCCAAAAAATCTGAATGCTTGAAAAGAAGCCCAATGAGAATCCCAGATAGCAGCCAAGCCACTAGAGAGTCTTGCCGCTTCCATAGCCACACAGTGCCACTCTAGGAACATGGCCCGAAAATAAGGAATAGTCTTGTCAGCATGTGCCATAGTCTCCTGAATCAGAATCATAAAAGGCGATACTTTATGTGAAAAATTGCGAAGGGATAGGAATTTTGAGCGTCCCCCCAAGCCTCTCATGTTCAAGGTGGTGCAAATCATCATGACACGTCATTTGCGGGCGACAAAGCTCTAAGAAACCGACTATAAATATTCGAAAGAAAAATTTCATGGAAGTTTCCGGACAAAAATTCAGGACCCAAATCCTGCAGGGGTATCGACCGCATCTTTCGGCATTGGCGACCCTTCCCTTTTCTCACCGTGACATTTTGGGTTGACGTCGGGCTTATGACTAGAGGAGGTGAGGTCGTAGCCTTACAGTAAATTCTCAATGGAGCCATGTCCAGTTCCATATTAATTACCAGGAACCCAAAATCACTCCCCATGGAGTTGAGTGGATAGCCATCAGGACCATGTACAGGTTGGGACGATAGGGTATGAGGCGACTCTGTGGATTCCCGAGTCAAAATCCTCAATAGCAAGTGGAGGGTAGGTGTTCACTGGGCATTCACGTGCAGCGATGAGACGAGACTGGTCCAGACAAGGTGAGAACGAACCCGACCTGGGATCCGCCGAGGATGGCCGACGAGGCAACCCATGGACAGGTTTTCCATGCGATTTAGAAGAAGGTGAGATGGGTATGGTGACATAAGACGGGATGATGAGGCACGACCGAGATATAGATTTATCAGAAGGATGATCACATTGAAATAAAGGAGGCAACAAGGAACATGGAGACATACATTTATGTGTAGCGTTTGAAGAAAAAGTCTGTCAACGGGCATTGCAGCATGTTAAGAAGTTTTCCCCTTGAGATGGTGGCCCTTCATCTTCCCTGAAAATATTTGCAGGCAGGAACACATTAGGTGGCTAGTGTCATGGCACGAATGGCACCTAAAAGAGATATTCCAATAGTGAGTTCTCTTTCCATGAAAGACATGTTCCCATTCCATATCGATAAAAAGGCGAGAGGACCCCAAAGAATGATACCTCCACCAGCACCCACATGACGTGCTTGTCATATACACCCAGACATCAAGGGTCCACATAAACGCACCTACCGATGGCGTTGCCAATTTTGCACAAAACATGTTGATTCTAGTACTCTAATGGAAGTCCCAACATCATAACCCACACCAGATGATTCTTTGGTGTGTCCCTCATCGGATTGAAGCCAATATACCATCTATCTAATGGAAGAAAACAACGTCCACATACCCACAACCACTTTAAAACATCCGGCAGGTCTTCCTATCTCATGAAATGATAATTGAACCACTCGTTCATCAATTTGCATACCTTCGGGTGTTATCCAACCAAGTTCACCCATGCCACCTTTTGTCAATCCGACATTTCAGAGGTTTTTTCCTTGTCGAAAAACCACTTTCTGACCAATGCCCATTTTTGAAGACTTGCCAACCTGTCCCACATAATATCATACTAGTGCTTAGGTATCTGCCTTCTGTAGTAGGTTTGAAAGGCTTCTCCTGGCTCTGCGCATGGCCCATCCGAAAAGAAATCGAAACAACATGCAAAGGTTCAGGTTGGTTTGTCCCAAGTGTGGAAGTAGCACCATCTGTTGCCAATGCATTCTACTGGAATGTCACAACATATGTGTGAGGTGGCATCCCGCCTTCAACTACCTCCAGGCCTAGAAATTGACGTCCTACCAGACGTATTTTAACTTTCAAGGTGTATTTTACGGTTGTTGAAAAATTGTGCACGTTAATTTTGACGTGTAAAATACATTGAGGTCCCATCAAAATGATGTTTAATTAAAAATTTAAGCCGTAACATTTTATTGTGTCTAAAAATAAAAATTTACAAAATTATTTATTATATATTATAACTAATTTACCCTAGGTAGTAGGGCCTACATCACATAGCACACGCTATGCACAAGCTACGCATTCATTGCGCAGCCACTGCACACACACTAGAAACACTACCTTTATCAATGGAGGCATCTAAATAAAGAATGGGTTGCATTTTTTGAAAGACCCTAGCCCATATGTTAATGATATACACTAAGTTTCCTTCACCAACAGTCAGTTTTATATAAGAATGCAAAGAAGTGCCTAAAAATAGTTCTTTGCCCTCATTTCAGCACTCATGCTACCTTAACATACCAGTTTTGGGAAATGCATCTTTTGAGTACTTTGTTGGACGTTTTGTGATGAAAAACGACTTTAGAGGCATAGAAGACACCCTCATAAACCTCCACCATCTTTCAGAGGAAAATTTGACCAAAGCATCACCATCAAATCACCTCAAGAAGCCCACGCTATGCAAACACATTTTACACGTTAGGGTTTCATTGCAAGGCTACTGTTGTTCAGGGAGATGGAGCTTATGGGCAGTACATTTATTTATCATTGCAAGAACGATATGTTGAGAGTTGGGATGAAGAATTTTTTTTTCCATTGACTATCCTTGAATTAGCATTATTTCGTATTGAATCTCATGAATGATGATATGTCTGAAAGAGATGAATTTGGTGGCCATACATGCTTACCTGTGGCAGAGTTGAAGACAGGGATTCACTCAATTCCGTAGTTGAGATAGAGAGTGATTTACCTTGCATCATTAATGCAGTTAATGTGATGAGGCAACAATGCTTCTTAGCAATTATGAGATAAGTATGAGACCCCTATTCTCAGATTTTTTGTTCAAACTTGTAAATTACATATTTGTGACATGTATCACGAAATGCATGTCATGGCTGGTAGGGGTCCAGTCAAGTGCTTTTTCAATTGATTACATTTAAATCGTTATTCTCTTATTATCTTTCAGTCCTAAAAGCGTCATGGAGCTCTGGGTAGAGACTTGAGCCTTGGGACTAAAAAAGTGGCACAAAAATCATGGTCATAGGCTCAGAACTACCGGGAAAAGTCCCCAATCACGCATACCCATGTTGTGCGAGCAACTGGAGGTTTACAGTTGCACTATTTCCCATGTCAAGAGAGCGACTGGGGGATTGATGCATTAAACAGTCAGTTTGTTTCAGGGGCTAGCCTCCTGGAACGTTGAGACGGGCCCTAGTGTCTTGTAGTAGGTGGAGAAGGTTTGCGTTGTTGTGTGGTGTCGGTTCCACTTCCTTAAGGTGACCTAGGAGGTTGAATCAAATCATAGTATTTCTTCGTCACATGTTTACCTTGGTTGGACAGTTACTTGGGTAGATGTGGGAGGAGGGTGTTACATAGTGGTTGGCAGAGCATGGTTCACCCCTCGAACTAGATGGGAGGTGCGTTGGTCATGCATTCATCTCAATTTCATATGTGTACTCATAATTGTGGTCTGTGTGCTTGTTTCATCCACGTGGTATTGGTCATGGTTGCAATGATGTTGCCATGGGAGAGCTAATGGTATTGTTGTGAAATGTGTTGTCTTGAGTGTATGATTGGTTATGTGTTGGTTATACATGTCAAGTATTCACGTAATGTTAGTGTACATTGGTATGGTTGATGTTGTCATGTGTGAGGTCATGGTATGTGTAGTTGATATGGTCATGCATTTATGACTCAATTCTAGCTAGAATTATGTTTATGTGTTATATTTTTATACGTTGTTATGGTTATGTCTATACATGTATTACATTGATTGGTTAATATTTTAGATCATATATCCTCCCCGAATTATGCTAAGGTATGTTGGTTTATTGTGAATTAGTTTAGCTAACATAGTATGCATGTTGGCTCGGTTGGGCTTGACCCAGGTTCAACTTGTACTTTGCACCAACAAAACCCCAGACATCGACTCTTTCGGCAATGAACTATAGTCAAATAATAGTCTCACCCGAGGTGGCTATGGGTGGTTGCAGAACCAAGTTTCTACAGCCTTGAGGGATTGTGCGAGGTGGCTTTACTTCACTTTTCTGTAATTAACCAGTCTTCTAACATTTATATTACTACTGCGCAGTTATAGCTTAATCAATTACTTTGCGTCATTCAGATAAACATAAATACATTACATCATAACATGATCTGTGCTATTATATCATTCAATTGCAACCATTAATTCGCATAAACAGATAAACAATGATACAACACATGTAAACATAGAATATGCCAAACTTCTTCTTCTTTATTAAGATGGATATGTTTAATGCATACAAGTTTCTCTGACCTGCGCAGACAACTATAGGTGGTCTGCACACTAAGCTACAAACTCTTCCAAGGTCTCCGTACACTCAACTGCGGAGCATTCCCTTAAAGCCCAGAACAAAATAAAGATATAGAATATAATGACTTTCGCTCATCAGCTATCACTTATCTCCCTTCGACACAACATTACATTGCTTTATCTAACATTACATCATAATTACAAAACCATGGTCCATATACCATGGGCTCTGACAAAACAACTAGCTAAAACTTGAAACTCGTTACAAAATGAGGGGCTTCGACCCACCCTGAAGCCCCTAAACACCGCGCAATAAATATATCTTTGCGGTACCGTGCACACCGCTCCTCAAGTTGCGGAGTATTTTTACCAAAAATGGACCAAGTTGGGTTGCACCCAATAGACCCCCAACACTCACATGTGACTTGTCCTGAGTCACTCAACTAGTGCGCCCTGAACCTTATATGCAATGCTTGTGTAGGTGACATTATACTGTTGAAGTATTTCGGTTACCTACTTTTCTTCATTGTGCACTTGCTCCAGTAGTGCCTATGTTGTTGGCCTGATTGTCTTCTGTAGCACTAATTTATGCCTTTGTCCCAGCTCCTTAAGATTTCCATACATTGTTTGTGAAATATGGATGACCTCTTCCTGCCATGGCTAAGTCATCGATGTTATCAACTCCTCTTTTATCCGAAGACCTTCAATTTGACTCTTAATATTCTTTCCTTTTGTTAACCTTGCGAGCCTTTGCGAGACTACTATGGTCCTCACAGTTGCCTGAATTTCGTCTAACTACTTCTGCTTTATTCGTATCTCTTCTTCGATCCTTAGAATGTTTGGATCCTCCTGTAGTGAGGTCCAAATTTCCATGGTGTCATCCAACAATTTTTCACACTCGATGTTGATCAGTGGTTGCCATTGATGTCAACCCAAGCAGCATCAGGGACTACCACGATCTTGCATGGGAATTTTGACCTACCAAATTACCATATTATGAGTCAAGGATATTTTATATGGTTTCTACTTGTCGAGATGTTTTCGTTGATATATGTCACACCATGTAATTCTTCACAGTTCGAGAGATATTCATGTTTGAAGTTAGTAACCCCAGTTAGTGGGTTAAAACCCCATGGGGTTGTGGCATGACACTAATCATTGGTTGTGGTCATTGAATAGTCAATAATTAATCATTTTTAAGCTTCTAACATCCCTCCCACTTTCACTTGTTGAATACCCTCTCAACCTAAGCATTTATATAAATTGTGATCCTCATATCCTCCTCGTGTAGGGATTTCGCTACTTGAAACAGGCCAATGTGGAATTTTCGCTAGAACTTTGTTTCTATGAAGGTTAAAAAGCTAAATTTTTTATGAGTCGAAGCCGAAATCCTGAGGAAGTTCGTGTAAAAATTTCAGATCATGGTTTGCAATATTTTCAGAGATATGATCTGTGGAAGTTAGGGTTGTTGCAGGCTCCTGAACTTCATCTCAAAGAGGTGAGCTTGGGAAAATCGTCATAACTCTCTCTCTGAGTATCGGATTGGAATTTTATAAAAATTGATAGATATTGCATGAAATGTATTTTCTGTGTATCAATTTCAAAGCTGAATAAGGAAACAGTGACACGTGGCACGCCGTACAAGTTCGCTCTATAGAACCAGTCCATAATTAGGTCATTGTGAGATATCGGGCATAACTTTTTCTTGAAGAATCCAAACTGGGTCAGACCTATAGCATTGGAAATAAGACTCAGAGGGCTACTACAGGATCGAAAATCACATATTGGGGATCTGAAATAACAGATATACATTAGATTCAATATCGAGCTCCTAGAAGGCAAGAAAAAGCTAGATGATGTGTTGTCAAGGGCTGCAAAGGATCAGAGTTTATAGAGCAACAAAGCAAAGCAAGGTGCAGCAAAGGTAAGCTCCAGGTAAGTATATTCTGTATATGCATGTTTATCTCTTAATTGCATTAGGTTCTTTGTATTCTAATTTGTATTTTTTGTTTAGCACTGACATATGCTCTGCAGGATGAGGTAAGTTTTGTTATTATCGTGTCATGGATATTTCCTTGAAGAATTTTTGCAGGTATTAAATATTCATAAAGATAAGACTCAGAGCATGATCTAATGTTTTGAAGAGTGAGAAAGGTTAGCATTACAAGAGCAACAATCAAGGTGCAGAACAATAGCAAGAAGTTCACCATATGAAGTCTTCTCGTGGGCAGCACTACATACAGTCATTGTAAAGGTATCATTGTACTGAGTCATTGTAAAAGCATCATTGTAAAATTTGTACAAGTGTGTATCTGCCAAGAATTGAAGAGGCAATTTCGGGAGGTCTAGGATCATCATTAGGTATTTTTGTCATAGTTGGGTTATGGTCTAGTGTGTCTTCTTCTTCTACATCATTCTATATCATTGTAAAGTGGACCATTTTACCTGGTACGGGAGTCCATTCTTCTTTTATTCTTCTATAGGGTGGGAGGGTGGTGCTAGGCTGGTGCATGAAGTCACCAACAAGTTCAAGCCTGTGAAAGCTTCAGGGTGGTAGGGTGGTTCTAGGGTGAGTTGTAGCTCATTGGGTGTTGGGGCATTCGTTCAGTTTACTACTGAAGAATCTCTAAAGTTGGAGCATCCATCCAGTGGGAGTTGAAGAAGAATGTTTTTCTAGATTATAGGAATTTTGAGCTTTCTTTTCAATTGGATTTGAATATTAAAGAACTATTAAAAAATCATTTAGGTGGTTGTTGTCCCAGAGGGGGTTTCCACCTTAAAAATGTGTGCATTTGTGTTCCTTTTGTTTACTGTTATCATTGTACAAACATTGATAATAATTGAATATTAACTAATGCTCTGAAAGATTAATAATAATACTAATTTAAATGAATACTAATTCACCCCCCCTCTCAGTATTTCCAATACTCGACCACTGAGTCGGAGATGCCTGTTTGTGCGGTTTTGAGGTCTGCTTCCCTCTACTCTCTGATTTCTGGTGGTGTGGTTGGTTATAGCCTCATTTGAAGCTCAACAATCTTGACCTCATATTCAAAATTTAACTTTTCAATGGTGTCCTTTGAATCCTTGATTGTGAGAGCGAGCTTCGCAACCTTGTCTGCTGGTCGCTCTTCTGTGCAGACCTGGACGTTTGGAACTTCACTGCAAGTTTTTCCTATGGCTTCTTCCAACTTCTTCTATTGCTGATGCACCTTGTCTCTTTCCTTGAGCACCTGATCGAGCTCCATCTTCATCGTAGTTATTTCCTACTGCACCTGTATGTTCGATTGTAAAATACGTTGTTCTTGCCATTTCCCGCGCGCTCTCATGTTGAATGCGATGTTCATGTTGACATTGTACCATCCTTTTGTGCACTCTCTATCTTCGGTAGCTTAAAATTATAGTGCTCGTCCTAGTACCTGCAAAATTATCAAACCAAATTATGTCTCAATTCGTCACTCCGGATGCGCTAGTTGACTTGCCTATGATTGTTGGTTGGCTGGATTCTCCTGTTGTCTCGTTGTTTGTGCCAACACCTTGCATTCGTGCATGCCTTCGTGCACTTCTGTCCATATTTTTTTGTATTGATCCTCGATTATGTTCCATGTTTCTTCTGTGATGTGTTGTACCTTGTCTCCAATTTCATCAATGTCCCCGTTAGTGAGGACCAGTGGCTTTACGCGTTTGGGTCAATCTTCCTTATTCTTCTTCCGCACACCTGGCGTAGACATTGTAGGTACCCTCTTCCTTATGATAAATGGTGAATCATCTAGATTTACATCACTATGAGGGTTCTAGCCACCTTGATCTGCCTTTATTCCTTCGATTTCTTCCTCGTCCTTCTTTGTCTCTTTCTCTGCATCTTTTTGTGCCTATGTGTCCTTTCCACTAGTTCCATCATGTTGTGCAATATCTACCTCTATCTCAGTGCCTCCAACAGATGGGGTCAACCACCCTATAGACCATTTCTTTATGACCTCTACCAAGTCATTCTCTATGACCAAATATGGAAAAGGATTCCATGTCCCTGTCGAGTCCTTTCGTGCCTTGACGTAAGCCCTGTGGAAATCAGACTTAAAATCTTCAATATTCTGGTACTGGTCAAATAAACTGGGTGACAGACTGGGACATCGATTCACCACCATGCACAAATCCATTTCCATTAAAACCCAGAAAGTCTTGATTTTATATGCACAACTCCCTTTCCATATTTCTACAGATGCTTCAGATACAGCTCTAGGAGCTGTGTTGGGTCAAAAGGATTTAGTCCCTTATGCCATTTACTATACCAGTAAAAATTTGACTCCCACTGAGTTGAACTATACTGTAACTGAAAAAGAGTTTTTAGTTGTTGTTCATGCAATCAATAAGTTTAGACATTATATAATAGGCTATGAAACTTTTATTCATACTGATCATTATGCGATTAGATATCTAATGAACAAACCTGTTACTAATGGCAGAGTAACAAGATGGCTCCTACTTTTGCAGGAATTCAATATTATTGTGTTGGATAGACCAGGGAAACAAAATACAATAGCTGATTTCTTGTCTAGGATTCAGAATACTAAAGAAGATTCTCCTGTAGAGGATAATTTTCCTGATGAATACTTGTTTGCAGTAACTACTAAGACACCTTGGTATGCAGATATTGCTAACTATTTGGTTATAGGGAAACTGCCTCCACATTTATTTCCAAGTGAAAGAAGAAAGATTATTTAAGAGAGTTCAAAATATTCATGGATTTCTAACGAATTGTTTAAAACAGGGCCAGATCTTGTGATCAGAAGATGTGTCAGGGAGGATGAAATGCCTGATATCCTCAAGGCATGTCATGATGAACAATGCGGCAGACACTTTGCTGACAAAAGGACAGCCTATAAAATCCTCTCTTTAGGATATTGTTGGCCTTCCCTCTTCAAAGATGCAAAACAATATGTCAAAAGGTGTGACAGCTGCCAAAGAGTAGGGAAACCTACCCTTTCAAATGAAATGCCATTGCAACCACAAGTACTCATCGAACCCTTTGAAAAATGGGCTTTAGATTTCATAGGACCTATTAATCCACCATCTAAGAAAAAGAAGTATATATTGGTTTGTACTGATTATGTTACTAAATGGGTAGAAGCCAAAGCATTAGTATCTGCTACTGAAAATTCAGTTGTTCATTTTCTTTATGAGGATATTTTTACTCGCTTTGGTGTTCCAAGAGAAATTGTGACAGATCAAAGAAGCCAATTCACATCCAACCTGGTGGAGAAGCTGATGGAAGAATAAAAAATCAAGCATAGAAGATCTACTCCTTACAATCCGCAAGCAAATGGTCAAGTGGAGTCTACCAACAAAGTTCTCGAAAGTATCATCACCAAAACTGTTCATCTACATAGAAGAGATTGGGCAGAAAGGCTTCCTGAAGCCTTGTGGGCCTACATAACTACATGGAGAAATACAACAAGACATTCTCCCTATGAACTTGTTTATGGGAAAGAAGTCCTGCTCCCCATTGAGTTCCAAGTCAAAACCTTCAAGATGGCAGTTCAGTTGGGGATGGATCTATCAGAAGCCCAAAAGCATAGAATGGAGCAGTTGAATGAGCTAGATGAGATCAGACAAGAGGCAATTCTAAGAACCGATCTAGTTCAATATCAAAGAGCTAAATGGCATGACAAATACATCAAAGATAAGAAGTTTCAAGAAGGAGATTGGGCATTGCTATTTGATTCCAAGTTTAAATATTTTAAAGGAAAATTTCAGACTCATTGGCTTGGGCCATATGAGATTGACAAGATCTTTAGCAATGGAGGGGTAAGAATCAAGACCATTAATGAATCTCAAACTCCTCTTATTGTGAATGGCCACAGATTAAAGATCTATCATAAGCCACTCTCAAAAGAGGAATTTGTTAAAATGTTTCAAGATAATTTTGCAATAAGGCTGGTGAAGAAGAATCCTTCTTCTCCACCAACCTAGCCTTTGTTCTTTTCAGTTAAAAAAATAAATAAATAAAATAAAATAAAATTATATAAGTCTGAAAACCAATCACTGATTGGCAGTCTTATACAGAAAATGTAGGGTGAAAATTAGGAACACCTGACACCCTATATTTTCCAAAAAATTCCCTCTCTCTCTCATTTCACAAGTTTTATGACAACCCACTCCACTTCATTTCATTTCACTCCATTTCATCTATTTCATTTCATTTCACCAATAAAAATTTTCTTTCATGACCATTTTCATTCAGTCAGTTATCATCTATCTATCTCCATTCACCCAAATAATTGCTGTGTCAGTTTTCGCAGCTGACACCAGTTTCCGCAGCAAGAAGCAGTTTCTGCAGCCACCACTCTGTTTTTCAAAAATTTAAAAATTTACAGTCAGATGTTAGTTCAACAATCATGAAATCAAATGCAGGTATGAGGACATATTATGAAGACATGAGGCATTCAAAAGCATCAACGAGGAGAAACTGATTGAAGACTAATGAAAAATGGCAAGAATTCCAAGGTATGAGTAGAAATTTATTTCAAATGGCATTCAAGCACATTTTTACATAGTTATAAACCATAGCTCCATTATATGCAATGATTGCGTTGATAATCCCATAACCGTTCCACGATCTCTATACGATTCCCCCACAATCCTTGCATTCATTTTTAAACGGCCTCATAATCAAGCCTCCGGTCTTCACTCGTGTTCGGCTATACTTTGATACTCCACCTGTAATTATGGAACGTGGTTGATTTGACTACGGCTTCTCTCAAGCCGCACAAAATCCGCAGCCGTTTCATAAACGTGCTTGCGTCTAATCTGCAGCCACCCAATTTTAAATACTGTCGGATGCACTTTACTCCCCCTACTGTTCTATTGACCTCACGGCTGCATTTCCACCATGTTCACATAAGCCTTCACCCCATTTTGTTCTCTGTTCCGCTTCATTCCGTGTACCTATTCTCTGATATCCGCTTACAGTCACTGGTCTCCTTCATAAACCCTGTTCATTTCCGCTAATTCAGTCGTCTTACCTCCGCTAAACCCTCCTCACGCAGACGAGTTTTAAAGAACAGAAGGAAGGATGGGTCGGTTGTTGAGGGCAGAACCAGAGGGACCCAAATTTATGGAAGGATACCCGTAAGTCAAAGACATATTGAAAAAGGAAAAATGGCTTCGGTTTATTCAAAAGTTTAAAGGCTACAATAAGGAGGTAACAAAAGCTTTTGCGAGGTCTTTCAACGGTTTGGAGGTGGAAATTGGGGACCTCAAATTTACAGTGACTGAGGCATCCATAGCAGCTGCTACAGAACTCCCTCAAGAAGGTGAACGCTGGTTCAAGAACAAGAGCATTGGCGAAGAAGCCTAGAGAGTGATCCTATGTAACCCAAGTATGGATGTCACCATTTTCAAAAAGGGAATTCCTGTCCATGCTTTAAAAGAAGAGTGGGCCAGTTTACTGTTGGTTATTCAAAATTTTATCACCTGTGAGGGATGTTTTGGATCAATGTACATGTATCATACCCGACTGTTGATGAATTTCCTAGACAACCAGACCCTCAATCTGCCATACTTTTTACTAAACAGTTTGAAAAAGATGTCTGTAACCGTCCAAAAGCATCCGGGGGACGTAGAACCACATTTGTATCACCATGGTCTCGTGAAAATCTTGATAGAAAAACAATTAAAAGAGAAAAAGGACACCTGGGAGTAGTTTTTAATTAGAAATTTCTTTGAAGAACCCCAAGAAACCCCTGAAGGCAGTACATCAAAAAGAAGTAGAAGAAAGAGAACATGTGATAAAACTCAAAGCACTCCTACTAACACAGTTGAAAGAACTAGTAGAGAAGAAAGACTGTCTAAAAGGAGGAAGGAAAAGACTGAGGGTAAAAAGCCAAAAAAATCAAAAGAGAAAAGAAGCATTGAGGTTGTGCATCAAACCCCTTCCTCAGAAGAAGACCATCAAGTATTGTCTGAGAGACTAGTTCACCTTCAGGAACAGTCAGCTATGGCCAAAAAGAAAGGAAAAGGAAAACAGAAGGAAAAAGACAGTAGTCCACAGTATGTAAGAAGAAGCACCAGGCTTAAAGGAAAGTGGAGGAAAGCACAAACAAAAGGACCCCATTTTATTGATTTGGGAGGAGAAACACTTGAAAAAACTCCAACTGGCCGTAGTCCACCTCATTCTCAGCCAAACGTTGAAACTAGTCCTCAAGATGTTGACATGAGTCCTTTTCGGACAGATTTTGAAGTCAATTCTCCTCCACAGCATTTTGGGGACAGCCCAAGGAAAATAACACCCGAGATAGATCCAAAGCAGCAAGAGGTGTATGATTACATAAAATCCTTAGAAAGAACAGCCACGGGTCCTAGCACTTCATCCACTCAGCCTCACACAGCACAAGAAGCTCTAGTCCAATCGTTGAAACAAGAAGTCTTTGAGTTGGAGGTTTTAAATAGACATATTAAAAATGAAAATGAAGCATTAAAGGAGCAAAGTAGATTGGACAAGATCATTCATGACAACACTATGCTACATCTGGGACTGTGGCATAAAAAGAACAGGAAATTGAAGAAGAAATGCAAGAAGATAAGTAGAGCATTGATTCATCTCAAATTCAGATGCTTGATGAAGAAGCCCAGGATGTTAGCATCACCAAGAAAGAGGAGAAGAGGACTGGATGTACTGGCAGAGGTATCAGGGCATATGAATTGAAGGAGGATGATCAAAATTTTGGTTGCATGGGGACATGCAACACCTTCACAGTGGGGGCATGTTGAGTCCCAAACTTGCATCTTTCCTATACACCTTTCTAGACTTTTTCCATTTACCTGGACCTCCTAAGTCATCAACATCATTGCATATTAATCATAAAAAGAGCATTTAAAGTGGTTTTTAACTATGTTTTGTGTCTGCTGTTTGAATTAGATTTTTGCTCATTGAGCTGCGGAATCTTGTCACTTTCCGCAGCTGCTTCAACTTTCCGCAGCCATTTTGTTAAAGTCTATATTGCAGGTGTCTTCAAGAAAATCAAGCCACATGGGCAAGTTGGAAATGACATGGATATGGACCGAGTCCTATTGGCTCAGTCGAATTCACCAAAGAAGGTCGTGGTCAAAGGTAGTCAAGCGGTGGTCAACCTAAGAGTCCTACGGTGACAGAACTTCGTTTTTCACCACGTGAAGACTTGCGTGGCCATTCCTAAATTCAGGGGACATATCAACACCTGTGAACTGCTCCATAAGCCGAATCCAACGACCACCCTCCATAGATTTAATCTTCACGGCATCCATAATGCTAAATTTTTGGACGTGGTTGTTCACGTGTCTTTTATTAGCGCAGATTGTAGGAAAGTAGTTATGTCATCCTCTGTTATAAATAATGCGTTCTCATACGCATAGTAGCTAGCTTCTGTAATGTAATTTTGCTGAAAAGAAAGCCCACTGTGCCGTGACATTATTTCCTTGTTATGACTTCGTTTTGAATACATGAGAAGACTCTGTTCATAAGCATAATTCGTGGTTGATAGTTGTTGCCCGAGGATTGTGCAGAGGGCCCCTGCACACGCCGAGGTTTTGTTTATTTTTGTATAGTTTCATGCTTTATTTCCTTACGTTCATTATGCCATAGTTATTCACGTGTATATATTACATCTCTTATGGTATTAACGTTTTATTTCTGTCCATAATTTTTCATGCTTTATACTGCTGTTAACTGATCAATGTCTTTGTTCCAGATTACAGTAGGCAGCCCGGGAATTTGCACATAGTTTTACAATGACTAATGACATGGAATCAGTCTTGTCCTTCTGCTGATTTATTTTTCTTAGCTTTTAATTCCAGCACTGTTTTATTTGTTTCAGTTTTGTACATTTGCTTTGTTAGTTAGATTAGATATTAAATTACTCATGTCATTATCAATTACCTCCAAAAACCATAGCGAGACTAATGGTGAGGGATTGAAGTATGAGTGTGTAGTTTGATATTAGTTTATTTTTCTGCAAGTTAGATATTAAATTTCTCATGTCATTATCAGTTACCTCCGAAAGCCATAGCGAGACTAATGGTGAGGGATTGAAGTATGAGTGTGTAATTTGATATTAGTTTATTTTCTGCAAATTAGATATCAGATTGCTCAAGTTGTTTATGATTACCTCCGAAAGCCATAGCGAGACTAATGGTGAGGGGTCAGAATATGAGTTGATGTAAGTTGATTTTAGCTTTACTTTGCTTGCAATTCTTGGATTTCTTTGAGCACAGTTTCTTTTGTATTTAGATAGCAGCAAGGGTAATGGGTTTCATGATCAATAGTTCACTGTTTGTTTGACTAGTATAGTGGCACATTTTCATTTTCTTTTAGGAATTAATTTTTTCATTGCATGTTTTAAAACCCTTTTGAAGTTTGAAGTTTGGGAAATCATTATAAAGGACATCATTGCCTTGAACATTTATATCCATACTTGTCTTTTAGAATTTCCATCTCACATTAGGAAACCAACCAAGATAAAAACCCCCAAGATAAATAAAAAAACCAAAAACAACAAAAAGTAAGAGATAGGTTATCTTGCACATATAGTGCACCACACTTCGTCAGCTTACGAATCCTGGATTGACAAATTAATGTAGCAATTTAGGACACACTAAATTGACCAAACACATCACATGCTCAAAAAAACTCCTTTGTGTCCTTATGCACTATGGGCCAACATAACCCAGCTCTCAATATTTTCAGTGTAGTGGCCTTTCCTGCATAATGTCCTCTTGCAACTCCTCCATGAGCTTCTGCCAAAATACTTTGCCTTTCATGCTCAGGGACGTATCTGCGTAGTATTTCATCTGGTCCAATTTTGTACAATATTCCTGCAATCAACGAGAAATTATTTGCTTTGACTACCAAATCCTTATTTTTTTGCGTAGTGTATTACGCGGGTGCCATTCTTGTGGCCAAAAACTAAATAATATCCATAAAGTGATCATCTGCGACCTGAATTGCGAATAACTGTTCATATGGCAAGTTATCCTCAATGCTTATGGGTTCTTCACCTGTTTCTATCCTTGACAGATGATCAGGTCCAACATTCAATATTCCTGGTTTGACTACAACTTCAAAATCGTACTCCTGGAACAACAACAACCATCAATAGATCCCCCCCCCCCCAAAACAGGCTTATTCACCAAATACTTCAGTGCGGAGTGATCAATGAACATCTTGAAGTGCGCTCCCAACAAATAATGCCGAAACTTCTGTAATGCATAGACCATATCGAACCCTTCTCTTTCTGTCATGGAATATTTCTTCTCCGTCTTGGACAATTTTCTGCTTGCAAAAGCTATGTGGTGATCAATTTCTCCTGCTCCTGGTTGTGCCAATATTGTACCCAATGTTATGCAAGATGCATAGACATGTACATAAAATTCCTTATTCAAGTCCAGGAAAACTAGAATAGGTGCAGTTACCATCTTCTCCTTCAGTATGTCGAGGCTCTTTTTGAATTCTTCGTCTAGTGAAAAGTGACATCTCTCTTCAATAAATTCTCCATTGGTGCAATTATCTGCGCGTACCCTTTTATAAACTTCCTGTAATATCCAGTGTGTCCAAGTGTCGTGTGCAATATTTGTCTCACTTTTTTAGGTGGTTTCAGGTTTACAATAGCAACAATCTTCACAGGGTCCACAATGAGTCCTTTCTTACAAATGACATGCCTAGTAATATACCAAGAGGTACACAAATATACACTTCTTCAAATTCAATGATATTTGATACTGCCTACATGTATCCAACATCAATCTCAAGATTGAAACATGCTTCTTCAACAACCCAAATATTGTCCAATCATCAAAGTAAACCTCCAAAAATTTGTGTATATACTCCTTGAAAGCTACGACTACAACTCTAGAAAATATGGCAAGAGCATTCTTCAAGCCAAAAGGCATCATCATGTACTAATAAGATCCCCATTATGTAGCAAAAGTCATCTTATGTCTATCCTCTGGTGCAATTATGATATGATGGTAGCCCAAAAATCCATTTGTGAAAGAATAGGCCTCTTGTGCTCCTACATTGTCCAATACTCCGTCTATAAATGGTGTGGGAAAGGGGTCATGCAAGCATGCATCATTCAAATTCCTTAGGTCGACACATATTATTATTTCGTCCTTTTCCTTCTTTCCCTGAACTACCATGGGGCTTACCCATTCAGACTCTTCGATCGGTTCAATGATCCCAGATTTGATCATTTTATCTAACTCTGCCTTCACTTTTTCTTTGTATTTCAGATTCAACCTATAGGGTCTCTGTTTTACTGGCTTCACATTAGGTTTCAGAGGAATCCTCATAACTCCTAGGTCCCCTACTATGCCCTTCAACTCATAAAACTTCATGGGGAAGAGCTCTTGATACTCGTGCAACAGCTTTGCAATCTCTCTAACTGTGTCTTCATCTCAATAATCTCCAATCATTGAAAAGTTTGGTTCTTCTTACGACCCGATATTCACCTTATTCGTTTTTGCAGGCTTCGTTATGTCAATTATTTCGGGTTCTAGTCCAGCAAATTCACAATGTCCTTCTGATTCTGGGATATCAATATTGCGTGGATACTCATCATCCTCTTACATGGTCACATTATAGCATTCCAGTACTTACTTCAACTACACGGTTCAATTTAGTGGTGTCCATGTGAGCGAAGTTGCATCCTTAAAAACATTCTCTCGAACTTTCATAATGGCGTCATCTATGCATGGGCAATCATCTTCAAAACTAAAGGTTAGTATGAACCTGTCAACCAAATCAGTTCAGTTTGCAGTTCCATGTCGCAGTTCTGTCTCAAGATACCAATTCATAGGTATCGTTTCCAGTGTGGCAAAAAACACATGTACCAACTCTTGTTATGGAACTTCTTCCCAAAATGAAGTGCAACAATGAATATGCTCCTGGGGGTCAAACTTGCCATCATATTTTGCTTCAATTTTCGTATCTACTGGCCCAAATATGACCCTCATTAGCCTTTGAAATTCTTCCCAACTTCCTATATTTTCTTTATGAGTACCCCACCATCTAGCAGGTGTAGACCTCAGGGCTACATTCAAAGCTTTGAACCTTTTTTCTTTTGGTATTTCTCTTTCAAATTTATCAAGAAAAAGACTTACATCTCTTATTCCATCATAATAAGTTAGATCACATACCTTTGAAGTTTTGTAGCGAAGTGATCTTGTGATTCTAGCACATTGTCTGGTGGATATTTCATGTAGTCTGTTCTGCCAATTTTCCAGCTCTTCCTCAGAATCTGAAGTATAGGAACTATCATGTTCCCAGCTTAGCCTTCCATATGTCGTGGGATTAATCCAATCTTCCTCCTTCGCTATCATCTTCTAAATTTTTTCGACATTTGCGTCACAGTATTCATCGTGGACAAGCTTTGTATAACACACTCCTTCTGATGGGTCTAGAGGAAAAATGACCCTCGTATCATCCTTTTCGAACACCATTTGTCTCTTCTTCAAATTGACTATCGCCACAGTATCATAAGCCCAATATAATCCAAGCAGCGCCAGATAGGGATTGCTTTCATCTACAATTTCAATTACCTTGAAATATGAAACAATGCGCACTCCTTCAATATCTACTATAACGCCAAATAACCTTCCCATAGGGATGATCTTCTACTAGTTGGCAATCCTCCACTAGATCGACAACCATTACAACTTCGGTTTACCCATTCGCTCCCAAGTTTTCTTAGGTAACACATTGGCATCAGATCCCAAATCTAGGATTACATGATCCATATCATATTCCCCGATTTGCGCAACTAATCTCATTTCCTTCCCGGTTCTCTTCTTATGTCGATGGAAATTGTTTACTGTGCGTTGATCGCTTTCTGGCACTTCTTTATCAACACAAGAGTCTATCAACTCCTGGAGTCCTTCGACAATATTCTGATTCCTCAATAGCTTCATGCAAGTATGTAAAAATGATCTTAAGATACTTGGATTGAATTCTTTTAGTTGCGTAGTTACCTTAGCGTTGTCCTTCTTCGATATTAACTTCTGCAGCGGTTGTGCATTAGAGGTTGAAGCTCTCAAATCCATGAAACTTCACTCCACCTCCATGAATGTTTCTTTTTTGCCTGAATACTGGACCTAGGGGCTTTTTATGCAGTCTTTCTTGCCCATGTATCTTCCATCGGCTTCTTACCTTCTGCTTTATCATCTCCTATCGAGGCTCCACTCCTCGTTACAATATTGATGCACAGTTCATCCTCCCTTAGTTCAACAGTCATCAACTGCAGATTTTGTGTGGCCTGCTGGTTCTTTTTCTCATGCATCTTCACTAAAATACCAAACATTATTCTATCACATGATAAAAATATTTTCAGTACTTACAGGTGGAGGTAGGATTATGACAATCTCTTGCATCGTGTCTTGTTTGTCCACAGTTGTAATAGATAGTTTGGTCGCGCCCTCGACCAGCTCCTCGTCCTCATCCACATCCTTGGAAACCTCCTCGACCAACATGTTTTCCTTGATCATTAGGCGCATATCCTTCAACTTTCATTTGATAGGCATCAACAGTGTGTTCCATCATCAAGTCATAACTCTGACAGTTTTTGTCATCATGTCCCACTGACTTACAGAAGGTTCAAAACAACTTCTTTGGGGTCTGCACGTACTTCTATAATAAATAACATTGTTATGGTCGGCGTTGTCCTAAAGTTCTGCATATCTCACACCACAATCTTGATCCTGGATTTAATGGATTAGACTCTCCACTAGCCAAGTAATCTTAGAACATCAAGCATTGTTCCTTAGATGACCTTCAGTTTTACACTTTATACAACACACTTATATTCACACTTATGGTATGACTTCCTTACCTTTCTTTAGATCCTACAATTCCAAGGTTAGATGTGATAGCTGAGTCTGAATCTGATGTACTCCTGCACTTCCAACTTCATTGCAATTTTCATAGCTTCGACTTGAGTTGCATTTTCTATTTTGTCAAAGGTAACTTGATATGTGGCAACAACGAAGATATGAAACACTCCTTGTGTTGCTCTTTGAAAATGATAAAGCTCACTTGTCCCATTAACATTTTGAACCTTTCATCCAATTCCCAGACAGATTCATTTGTCATCTATTTGATCTCCTTTAGTTTAGTAATACACTGCGACTGCAATTTTGGCTTCTTAAATTATGAAGTCAATGCTTTCTTTGTATCATCTAGTGAAGCAACCTAATGAGTCGTAGGATTATTTATGTACCATGCCAACACTCTTCCCCACAACACAGTGACAATATGTGCCTTCTTTACATCTTCGTCAGTAATCTGCTTTGATTTCCATATTGCCTCAGTTACAAACCAAAATTTCTTAGGATCCTTTGATCTGAGTCCTCTAAAGATAGGTAGTTTGGTATCATCAACCATGTTTCTCGGGAAGTAAGGGGGAGGGGGAGTAGGGGAAGTACGGAGAGGGGGATGGGGTGTGAGGGGAGTAGAGGGTTGGGGAATCGCAGAGGTGCCTTGAGTATTCCCACCTCCTAGTTGTGACACACCTCTAGGGGTTATGGGGTTACTTCTTTCTTCTTCGCTCTCAAATTCTCCTAGCAAGGGGTTGTAATCAATCTAAATGAAGTTCTTTTGATCTACTCTGTATCTCTTTCCACTTCACGTAGATTCAAATCTAGACTTACTTCTTCCTCCAAACATTAATCTGATTGCATTCACAGTACACCCTTTTCACATAATTTTATTTTAATTCACAACTACATAGAATTTAGATACTTACCTCGCGGGCCCTTGAAGAATATTCGTTTAGCTTCGCTGTAAGATACAATCGTGTCTATTGAAAACTCAGTGATAAATCCTCCCATAATATTGTTGATCTAGAAATCAACAGTTCTTGATATGTTGTTACTGGTATCCTTGAGTCAGTGTACCAATTTAGGGCTTCACGCAGCAGGCTCGTCATTCTTAAAACAAGTCTTGTTCTCGGTGAACCTTGACAGCCATTCATGTAGTTCATCACCAAACGACACAAAAATATTGTGATGTTCCATGAAAATATACCTCTATAACCAATATTCAGTCGTCAATCAAGGATTTTTGTTTTCCTGAGTTGTGAACTCTCGTTCTTTCTGATCCACCAAATTTTGTATTTCCTTCTTCGACGGATGCCATATCCACATGTCCCTCAAGAAAATATCGGTCCCGAAAATGGAACCATTTGTTGGATCGATTGGGCTTGACCCAAATTCAACTTGTACTTCGCACCAACAAAACCACAGACACCGGCCCTTTCGGAAATGACTAGCAAACATATCGCAGTCTCACCCAACATGGCTATGGGTGGTTGCAGAACCAAGTTTCTGCAGCCTTGAGGGACTGCGCAAGGTGGATTTAATTTTCTTTTATTTACTTAACCAGTATTCTAACATGTATATTACTATTGTGCAGTTTTAGCTTAATTAATTACTTTGCATCATTCAGATAAACATAATGACATGACATCATAAGATGATCTGCGCTATTATATCATTCAATTGCAACCATTACTTCACATAAACAGATAAAAAAAATTACAACACATGTAAACACAGAATATGCCAAACTTCTTCTTTATTAAGATGGATTTGTTCAATGTATACAAGTTTCTCCGACCTGCACACACAGTTGCAGGTGGTCTCCGCACTAAGCTGCAGAATCTTCCAAGGTCTCTAGGCACTCAGCTGTGGAGCCTTCCCTTAAGGCCCAAAACAAAATAAATACAAAGAATACAATGACTTTCGCTCATCAACTATCACTTATATCCCTTCAACACAACCTTACATTTCTTTATATAACTTTACATCATTACAAAACCATGGTCCATATATCATGGGCTCCGACAAAACAACTAGCTAAAACTTGAAACCTGTTACAAAATGAGGGGCTTCAACCCACCCTGAAGCCCCTAAACACCACACGAAAGATCTATCTTTGCGGTACTGCACACTCCACTCCTCAAGTTGCAGAGTCTTTCGACCAAAACTGGACCGAGTTGGGTTGCACCCAACAATGCCTTGTAGGAAAGAAATCAATATGATTAGCAAGATGGTAGACTATAAACATTCTCCCTATGAATCATATAAACAACATGGCATTGGGAACTCTTCTAACTTAGTAGACACATTGAGAAGTTTGAAGGAATAAATAAGGAGTTGTAAAGTAGATAATGACAAAATCATATAGGCACGTGATAAACAAGCAGATGTTAATGCAATAATTCTTCAGAGTTTTACATAGTTGCAACGATAGGGACCACTCTGGATCAACTATGGACAGGAGGATGGAGCTAATGGGGCATGTGGAAGTAGTTCTCATGGTGGTCACAGGCCAGATAGAGATGACACGATTAGATATGGTAGGTTCTTGGACACTCCAGATAGGAGTGGTGACAGACACATGTACTATTCTAGTTCTGGTTCTAACAAGCACTATGATTGTCATCATTATCGTCCTTACAGGAGGAGTGATAGGGGATATTTGAAATATGAGTTTAAGAAAGAAAAACCACCTACAATTGATGGAGAAATGAAGAAATCACAGGATGCAGAAGCATGGTTTCTTGGTATGAGGAAGTTCTTCAAGTTGCATGATTATTCAGAAAACATGAAAGTAATAATAGCTACATTCAGCCTCAAAGATAAAGCAAATATTTGGTGGGAAGATGTGAAGAATGTCATGGGTATTCATGAGGAGGAGTTAACTTGGAGTGAGTTTGAGAGGCTATTATGGAAGAAGTATATATCATAGAGATACTATGATGACAAAGCAAAGGAATTTTATGAACTAAAGATGGGATCTATGATTGACGAGGAGTACACTAACAAGTTCTTGTAGTTATTGAGATATGTGCCTTACCTCAAGGAGGAGAATGCCAAGATTCAGAGATTCGTTAGTGGTTTGTCGATAGAATTCAAAGACATGATTGAGTTTGATGAGCCTAGATCATTGGAGGAGGTATTCAGAAGCTAAAGCATTGTTGTGAGCAATCAAAGCATAGATCCGAGACTAAGCAGGACTAGAAAGGTAATGATAAGAATAAAGGAAAATGGGACAAGAAGCAAGCAATACCTTAGGACACATGTAACAAATAGAATGCAACACTGCACAAGAAGTTCAATGCATCTGACAAAGGGCAAGGATTTTAGTTCGAGGAGCAGAACAAGGGTGCAAGTTGGAAGCCCATACAATGTTGGACTTGTGGCAATGCTCATCTGAGAAGAGATTATCCACAACATCAGGGTAGTAGGTCATATATCTACAGTTCTCATGAGGCAAAAATAGTGGGAGATGTTGGACAAAGTATTCCTAGGATCTATGCAGTGCTGGATAATAGGAAGGCAGATCACCAAACATCTATTATCGATATGGACAGTAAGATTTGTGATCAAGTTGTTTCTATTTTGATTGACCCTAGATATAATTATAGTTATGTTAATCGTGACCCGATGAATAAGTGTGGTTTGAATAAAGAAGTGCATGCAAAGTCTTGGTTAGTGCAGTTGGCTACAAGTACCAAGAAGAGAGTTCATCATTGGGTAAGAGCTTGTGCATTTGATTTGAATGGTATGCCTACATCAACACATTTGAATGTATTGTCGTTGGGATCATATAGTATGCTTTTGGGTATGGATTGGTTGCATCTTCATAAGGCCAAGGTATATTGTTATGACAAGGCTATTGAGTGCTTGGATGACAATGGGAAACAAAGAGTCTTACAAGGTAGGAAGAAAGCAACATCAGTGAGAATGATTACAACTATACAGGTCAAGCGCAGTCGTAGGAAAGGGTGTGTATTATTTGTAGTGACAAAGGTAAGGTAGTTGAGGATGATTTTTTTTTTAGCAAGTACCCAGTTCTACAGCAGTTTTAGGATGTATTTCCCGCAGATATTCAGAGTTGCCACCTCACAGGGAAGTAGATTTTTCTATTGAGTTCATATCAAGGGCAACATCAACATCAAAAGCACCTTACATGATGATCATAATAGAGTTGGTAGAGTTGATTTTTAAATTGAAGTAAATGTTAGACAAGGGATATATTAAGCCAAGTGTATCGCCTTAGGGTGCACCGATATTGTTTATGAAGAAGAAAAATGGTACTCTCAGGTTATCAGGTTATGCATTGATTACAGGAAATTGAACAAAGTCAACATCAAGAACATGTATTTATTGTTGAGGATTGATGATTTGTTCGATTAGTTGAAGGCAACAGCAGTGTTCTCAAAGATTGATCTGAGATCTAAATATCATCAGGCACGCATTAAAGAAGAAGACATATACAAAACAAATTTCTAGACCAGGTATGGGCATTATGAGTTTGTTGTAGTTCCTTTTGGTTTGACTAATGCTCCAGCTACATTTATGTTCTTGATGAATAGTGTGTTGCATCCTTATTTGGACAAGTTTGTTGTTTTATTAATTGATGATATATTGGTATATTTTAAAAATGAAAAAAATCATGTAGAGCATTAGCAACAATGTTGACATTGCTAATATAACATCAGTTGTATGCTTAGATTAGCAAATGTAGTTTCTTTCGGACAAAGGTACACTACTTGGGACATGTTGTCTCCAAGGAAATCATAGCAGTGGATCTAGAGAAGATAGGGGTTATCATGGAGTGGGCAGCTCCTAGGAATGTGGATGAGGTAAGATCCTTCATGGGGTTAGTATTTTATTATAGGAGGTTCATCAGGAACTTCTCACAGATGATTTATCCCATCACATCATTGCAAAGGAAAGGTAAGAATTTTGAATGTACAGAGGAATGTACAACCATTTTTGAGCAGTTAAAGCAGTTGTTGACACATGCCCCGGTATTAAAGATTGCAGATCCGGATAATGAGTTTTTTGTATGTACATATTCTTGCTAGAAATGGATTGGTGGCGTCCTTATGCAAGAAGGGAAAGTGGTATGTTATGAGTCACGAAAACTAAATGAACACAAAAAAAAACTATCTAAAACATGATCTTGAGTTGGCAACGATCATTCATGCATTAAAGATGTGGAGGCATTATCTTATGGGTAAATGATTTGTATTGATGAGTGATCATAGTGGATTGCTGTATCTATTTGACCAACTGAATCTGAACACCAGACAAGCTAGATGGTTGGCATGATCAGTGAGTTCAACTTTGAGATCAAGTACATTAAAGGTAAAGAGAACAGGGTTGCAGATGCTCTTAACGGGCGGATACATGTGAATCATATAGCAACTATGAATTCCTATGGGACAGATCTACATGATAGGATCTTGCAGGCAAGTCAGCAGGATGTCAGGTATATGGAGCTTAGGCACAAATTACAATAGAGTACAAGTATAAGTAGTGGTACAAGTACATGTACAAGTAGTGGTATAGGTACAGGTACAAGTACATGAGCATGGGATATGGACTATCATCTCACAGTAGATAGCTTGATTAGGTTTAGAGACAGGACATATGTGTTAGACAACAGTGAACTCAATAAGGTGATCTTGAGGGAGTTTCATGTGAAGCCGTATTCAAGTTACCCATGATATCATAAGACGTTGACAACAATGAAGAAATTTTACTATTGGTAGAATTTGAAGAGAGACGTAGCAAAGTTTGTGGCTAGGTGTTTGGGTTGTCAACATGTAAAAGTAGTGTGTAAGCATCCATGTGAGTTACTACAACCGATTCTGATTCCATAATGGAAATGGGAGGTCATTTCCATGGACTTTATCACAGGTTTACCAAGGACATCTAGACAACATGATTCCATCATGGTTGTGATGGAAAAGTTGATGAAGGTAGCATACTTCATTCCAGTGAAGTCTATATACTCAACAAATGATGTAGCACATGTCTTCATCAGGGATTTGGTAATATTGCATAGTGTTCCACAGAAGATTGTGTTAGACAGGGATGCAAAGTTCACTTCCAAGTTTTGGACGGAGTTGTTTGCGGGTTTGGGCGCAGAGTTGGCCTTCAGTACAACTTATCATCCACAGACAAATGGACAGATAGAAAGGTTCAACATGATATTGGAGAACATGTTGAGGATGTATGTGATGCATCAACAGAGGAAGTGGGAAGAGTATCTTCCACTGGTAGAGTTCGCTTACAAAAATGGGTATCATGAATCTTTGAGGATCAGTCCATTTGAGGCATTGTGTGGGAGGAGTTGCAATACTCCCATCAGTTGGAGGGATCCAGTTAACAGGGTGTTGATTGGACCAGATATGCTGGCAGAAATGGAACAAGAAATGTAAGTAATCAAGAAGAATCTAAAGGAAACATAGGATAGGCAGAAGAGTTATCTAGATCAAAACATGTTGTTTAAGGAGTTTTAGGTTGGGGACCAGGTGTACTTGCACATCAAGTCGAAGAAGAGCTCCTTACGGATTAGATTATGTGTGAAGATAGCACCTCAATATTGTGGACCTTTCAAGATTCTTGAGAGGATCAGGCTAATAGCCCATCAACTAGCGCTATCTCCGATAGTAAAAGTCCATGATGTTTTCCATGTGTCATTCTTAAGAAGTATGTTAAATATGTTGATCACGTGATTGACTGGTTTGTATTGTAGGTGGATCTAGAAGGAGAATTATAGGTGGCACCTTAGTGCATTTTGCAGAGAAAGACGCTCATGCTCCAGAACCGAGTGATCGAGCAGGTTAAAGTGCAATGGAAGCACTTTGGGCTTGATGAAGCTGCATGGGAGATGGTGGGTCGTATGCGGGCTATGTATCCTTCCTTATTCGCTGGTTGATTGAATGTTTTGGCATGTGTTTTGCTATATGTATTTGGTATATTCTTGGTATGATGTTTTGGTATATGTACATATGTATATGGATGTAAATACCACCATGAGCTATGTTATAAAGCTCCAATAAGCGGTATGGATGTCATCTCATTATGATGTTATATTTGTCATGTTGTCATGTTGGTTTACTTCTCGGTAGGTTGATCATTGTAAATATTGCAATGAGCTAAGTTATAAATCTCCATGGACAATATGTTGTTATTACAACAATTTTGTTGGTTGTAGGTGTCATTGAACACCAAGGACGATGTTCCCCCAAGGAGGAGGGTTCTATAACAGCCCTGTGAAAATTCCATGTAATAAAAGTTAATAAAGGCAAAATAATAACCAAGGTCATGGGACACGTATTCCAAGATGAATGTTGGGAAAAACATCCTAGTGTGGTTGTTCATATGGTTTATTATGGCTATGGAAATAGGAAAAGGCAATGGCTAAGGCTTTGGAACAAAGTGACATTTATTAGCATTTATTTATGAAAATAATGGGAAATAGGAGAAAAGGGAGGTGAAAGGTCACAGGTTGCATGTGTTGAGAATTTGTAGGGCAAGTGATTAACTCAAATTCTCTTCTTGATAATTACTTGTTAACTTGCTTATGTATTCTTATTTCACTTAATTAATCTTTCATCAAGTCAATTATCAAAGCACTAGTCAAATGTAGAGACAAAATAGTTTTCACTTGTGACTGGACATCTTGAAATGTAGTTAGGAAGGTAAATATCTAATTTACCTTCCTCACTTTCTACCACCTTTAAATCACTGTTTTGACAAGTTCTTTCCTTAGATACTTTACAATCAGAGATGTTCTTACTGTACTCTTTTTGCACCTTCAGTCATCATATACCTTCAGTCATCATCGAACCTTTAGTCATCATCGTGCCTTTAGTCGTCATCATTGTACCTTCAATCATCATCATCATACCTTCAGTCATCATCATCGAACCTTCAGTCATCATCATCGAACCTTCAATAAGTTATACTGCAAGTTGCACTAAACTTGTCCTTATGTCCGCGGCCCTTTTAAATGTTATATAGCCTTAGATAAATTTGCACTAGCTACTCCATTTTCCATGCTGTCAACCTCAGTCTTGTCCACAAAATCTTGTGTGTATACCGCAACATATGTAGGGGTATTTATCGTTGTTCCAGCCAGATATTAAGCCGACCCTTCAACAATCATGTAGGACGACCTCAACATTATTTGTAAGTCGACTTCATTACAACGAATATGTTTTTTCTTCAACGATGAATAAGGGCATTCTTCTGCACTGCCTTGGAGGATATTCTCCACACCATTTACATGACTCTTAATTACACTTATGCTCCTAATAGACATCAGGAAGAAGTATATAGACTTGTACTAAGAATATTGCTCATGAAACCCATGAAGCAAGTAAGCCAAAAATAAATTTTATTACTTTTGACTTCTTCTTTACATAAGTACATAATTACATGGTCATTATGAAGACCGACCTAGTTACACATTTCAACAACACGTGAGGAAGAAAATGAAGGAAAATAATGGAAATTTGAAGAAATTAGAGGTCTCATTAATAAAAAGGCTTCTAAGGATCAATTCAATCTTGGAGCTCTCATTCTATTCTCTCTCTCTCTCATAGTCTTGGACACTTACAGTTTTTTGGAGCACTCTTGGAGAGTGTGGCATACTTGGAGTTGTGGAGAAAGAAGGCAAAGGAAGATTAGGAAAGCACAAGAGGACATTGGGATCGACAACTACATCGGGTTTTGCTTGTAGGTATCGAGTTGCATGTATGTTTTCGTCACTAGTTTTGGCATGCATGGCATATGCATGTGGTTTCTTGGTCATGATATTTCACTAACATGGAGGTTTGCTTGGATTGAAAGTGGTTTTTCCTAGCCTTTTCATTTCCTAGATAACAATGGTGTTGTGGGTTTTACTTTTGTTTTCTGGTTGGTTTTCATGTGCCTTTGGCTGTGGGTTGAGTTATTAGTTCTTGGAATCCTTGGTTGGAAAAACACTCTAGAAGCCTTGTAATAGGTTGGGTCAAGTTACTAGTCTTGGAAGCCTTGGTTGGAAAAATGCTCTAGAAGCCCTTGGTGGGTTGAGTTACTAGTCCTGGAAGCCCTAGTTGGACAAACGCTATGGAAGCCCGACGATAGTTGTGGGTTGAGTTACTAGTCCTGGAAGCTCTGGTTGGAACAAAAGCTCTAGAGCCCTGGAAAACTTGGGCATAGACCAATCTAGTGATGGTTAGTGATGTACAACCGTGAGGTGGAATCACTGGTTTAGGGTTGAGGTGGTTTGGCCTCTGGAAGCCCTGGTTTGGTTTTGATTGATGATTTTTATGAGATCCCACATTCATGCTTGGAATATGGCATGGGGGTGACTGACTGAAGAGAGATTTGGATTAGCCATGTTTATGGTCGGGTGGAACATGGAAGTCCCAGACTTGGTTGCATTTTTCTTATGGCAATAAGAGCTCTTTTCCTCTTGTATTGATGGGTAAATATGCTTGTTAATATGTGGTTTATATAGTTGTTCTATGCTTGTCATTTATGTTGTTTATATGCTGGTTATGAATGTGTTTTATGATAGTGATGATGTATGGCTCTCATTATGTTTTGATTTGTAAATGAATGAACAATGTATCTATGACCAAATAGATGTTAATGCGGTTAATATGGTGAGGAAACAATGGTTCTTAGAAATTCTCAGATAAGTATGAGACCCCTATGCTCATATTTGTTGTTTAAACCTGTAGATTACATATCTATGACATGTTTGACGAAATGCCTATCATGGCTAGTGTTGAGATTGCAACAAGATGATGAGCTTAGTGAAAAGAGTCGCCTTCACTAAGTGGGCCCGCAGGCTATTTTTGGCGCAAGTCTATTTTTAAACATGTCGATCATATTCTATGAGTTGCAAGATGCTATTTGTGGATGGTTGGTCAAGTTGGAAAAATAGATGGACTTCTATTTTTAGACATATTGGGTGGAATCTATTTTTAAATTGCCAGTCTAAAAATAGATATGTCGAATATTATTAGCTCTTAATAATATTTGGACTCTAAACATTATCTTATTCTCTTGGAGCACTTCAGTTAAGTGCACAGATGTGGCACAGGAGCTGACAGAAGGAATTACGCTATTTCTGAGGGTTAAGTGGAGCTATTGCATGGATACTTCAGTTAGAACTCATGTGACAGAGTTTGGTGGAGTTGATTGAGGAAGTTAGTGGAGTTGTATTCAGTTTAACTGAGTTAAACATAGTTGAGCTAGTTGTATCTAGTCTAACTGATTGATACACTAGTGAGAGTGATGTGAATTAATTATTAATTAATTCACTAATTATTAACTCATTAATCAACTAAAGAATACATCAGTTAACTACAGTGCATGGACAGTTTCAGTGGAGACCAGTGGAGAGGTAGGTGAAAGAGTAGGTTGACTATCAGTTGTGACTATAGTGTTGCATGAGTTTGCACCACACATTGATGGAGATGCCAATGAGGATTGCATGAGCAAGGCTGGACCAATTCAAGTTCATTCAAAGCCAATATTCAGCAGGGATTACGCAGTAGAGGCAGGCTAGCAGGTGGCAGAGATCGGTGCATGGATTTGCTAGATCAGGACCTGATTAGTGTGTAGCGATTTTATTGTACTGAGAGCTTGTGAGAAGCTTTGTATGAGGATTGTTACATGATCTATATGACATATATTATATACAGATAGTTGGGGTTTTTAGCTTCAGGCTTTCCTGTTAAAACACTGTGTTCATATGTGTGAATTTTTATGGTTTCAATGTGTGCATGCAATTGATTTAATTTCCGCATATGATGATCAATAGTAGAAGAGATTATGTATTGTGCATGAAGTCAAATAGTGTGTGATCAGGAGAATCTTGGATGTATAACACATTAGTTATATAATTTCTACATGGTATCAGAGCGATATTGATCATTGGAGCAATTGCAAAGCATTGAAGCGGTTGAGTTTTGTGCTGGTGGAATTCGAATTTGCAGTAGTGTTTTCTTGGTGTCGAAGTTGAGATGTATTTCAATGGATTGCGATTGGAGTATGCCCTTGAGGGCAGCTCGAATTATATTGCATGGAAGGACAGGATGGAGGCGGTGCTAGATGACAATGGGTTGAAGGAGTTCATAGATGCAGAAATTCCAAAACCTGCTTCTAGCGATGTTGCCGCACTTGACGCATGGCAAAAGAAGACAGCAAAGTGTCGAAGGATTCTGTTGGAAGGTGTGAAGGATCACATAGTGTCCAGCCTTCATGGTAAAGCTTCTCCATTCTTGATGTGGAAAGCTTTGATAGATTTATTTCAAAGCAAGAGCGACCAGAGGAAGTTGGCGCTCAAGGATAAACTCAGGAACATAAAAATGGAGAAAGGCGATAGTATGCCCAAGTACCTCACGAAGTTCATCCAATGCAGGGATGAGCTAGGAAGTGTGGGGGTGACTGTAGATGACGAGGACTTGGTGAGCTTGGCTCTCCTTAGGCTTCCGAAGAGTTGGCATTCCTATCAGGACTCTGTCAATGGTCGGGAGAAATTGCCAGGATGGGAGCGACTTTGGTCGGATCTTGTGCAAGAAGAGATAAGGCGGAGTACCAGGGACGGATATTCATCAAAGAACTCAGATGAAGAGAATTGTGCTTTGGATGCCAAAGAAAAGAAGGGGAAGAGCAAGAAATCTTCTCAATCCGGTGCGAAAGGCAAGAAGCAGGACATGTCCAAGGTGAAGTGCTTTCACTGTCACCAACACGGACATTACACCACTAATTTTCCACAGAAGAAGAAAAATAAGCAGGTTGCTGGATCTGCAGCTGGAGAGGCCTTAGCCTCGCAGTTTGAGCTGGATTTTCCGCTAATCGCATGCTTGGTCTCAAGTATGATGGGTTCAGTGTGGTTTCTTGACAATGGTGCGTCTTTTCACATGACCGGAGACAAAGATTTGTTTACTGATCTGGATGAGAAAGATCTTGGAGTGCACATCGAGATGGGCGATGATGGTGGATACAGTGCGACCGGTATCGGTACCATTTCCTTTGAGAGGGAGTCTGGTAAACCCTTCGTATTGAGGGAAGTGATGCATGTTCCAGGATTGAAGAAGAATCTTACCTCTGTGGCTATGTTAGAAGACAAGGGATATGATGTTGTCTTTAGCGAGGGAAAGGCTTTCCTGCGCAGTAAGGGAACTGGTGAAACCCGGAGGATAGGGGTTCGAGTTAAGAACCTTTATCAGTTGCAGGTACATGGCTATCCAGCAATGGCAGGCAAGGCAGAAGGAGTGGTGAGCCGGGATGAGGGCGAGCTATGGCACAGGAGATTGGGCCATCTTCACCATAGTGCTTTGAAAATTTTGCAGCAGATTTCTACCGGGCTTCCCAAAGGTACACTTGTGCAGTCAGATCAGTGCAAGGGATGTACTTTGGGAAAATTTGTGAAAGCCACCTTTCACGAGAAGGATAGTCGCGCCACGACGATCCTTGAGAGAATTCACACAGACATGTGTGGACCTTTCTTAGTAGCTTCGACAACAAAGCACATGTACTATGTGATATTTGTTGATGATTTTTCTCGGAAGTGCTGGATCTTCTTCATGCAGAAGAAGAGCGAGACATACTCAAAATTCTATGAGTTCAAGGCACTGGTTGAGAAAGAATCGGGGAAGCAGGTGAAGGCTCTTAGGAGCGACAATGGTGGTGAATTCATCTCTGGCGAATTCAAGGAATTTTGCAGCGCAGAAGGAATTCGAAGAGAGCTCAGAGTGCCTCATAACCCATAGCAGAATGGGGTCGCTGAGTGGAAGAACAGAACGATTGTGGGTGCTACACAAGTGATGTTGCATGATCAGGGCCTTCCAGGCTGAGGCATGCAATACTGTGGTTTATGTACGAAACCGTTGTCCTCACAGGATACTTGGCATGAGTACACCCGAGGAGGCGTTTTATGATAAGAAGCCTGATATTTCCCATTTGAGGATTTTTGGTTCACCTGTTTACATTCATGTGACGAAGGATGCCAGGAAGAAGCTGGAGCTGACTGCAAAGGTTGGGATATTTGTGGGGTGCACTGATACACCCCACAACTATCGTGTGTATTTTCCAAACAGTCGTAAGACTGTTGTGCGACGGGATATCAAATTTCATGAGGAGAAAGCCATGAAGTGTTCGCTTGAGAGGGAGCCACACTTGCATGCAGATGAGGAGCTATTAGTTCCTAAGGATGAGCCTCGGGATGTGGATCAGCCACAAGAGGAGGTTCATGGAGTGGAAGAGACCACTCATGCAGCGCCAACCATCAGAGGGCGGAAGCGCACTACAGAAGCTGAGCGACTGGCTCAAGATGCAGAGAAGGTTGTAGGAGCACCTACATCACAGCACAGGCAAATACAGTCACCTGACCGGTATACTGGATACATGGCTCTTATGAGCAAGTGTATCGTGACGGAGCCATCCTCTTTCAAGGAAGTTGTGGAGGATCCCGCATGGGTAGATGCCATGGTGGAAGAGTATGATTCGATTGTCAGAAACAGTGCATGGGAGATTGTCCCGAGGCCGGAGGGGAAATCAGTGGTGGGTTCGAGATGGATCTACAAAGTGAAGCAGGCAGCTAACGGGAGTGTGGAGAAGTACAAGGCAAGATTTGTTGCCCGAGGCTTTTCACAGAATGAGGGGATCGATTATGAGGAGACCTTTTCACTTGTCGCAAGGTATTCTTCCATACGGACGATGCTTTCTCTCTCAACGCAGATGGGGTGGCACATTCATCGGATGGATGTGAAGACTGCATTCCTCAACGGAGTCATTGAGGAGGAGGTGTACATAGAGCAGCCCAAAGGTTTCGAGATATTCAATAGTGAGTCGCATGTGTGCAGGCTCAAGAGAGCGTTGTATGGGTTGAAAAAAGCACCTCGTGCATGGTACACACGGATAGACAGTTATTTCACCGGACTTGGATTTTCCAAGAGTGAGGCGGATCCGAACCTATACCAGATTGTGGTGGAGGGTAAGTTGTTGATCATTGTACTTTATGTAGATGATTTGATTTTGATGGGTGATGAACTGTTGATACACTCATGCAAGGCTGATCTTGCAAAGGAGTTTGAGATGAAGGACTTGGGCCTCCTTCATTATTTCCTGGGATTGGAAATTTGGCAGCGCAGTGATTGATTGTTTGTGTCTCAAGGCAAGTATGCCCGAGAGATACTGGAGAAGTTCAACATGCATGGCTGCAAGCCTATTGACACTCCTCTTCCTGGTGGATGGAGGAAAGAGGATGCTACATTGGCAGAGGTAGTGGATGCCACTGTTTACCAACAGTTGGTGGGGTCGCTTATGTATCTAGTCAATACACGACCTGACATATGCTACGCTGTCAACCAACTTTCACAAGCTATGGTTAAGCCTACCAATCTCTTTTGGAAGGCAGGCAAGCATGTATTGAGATATCTCAGAGGCACATCGGGATATGGATTATGGTACAGATAGTCAGATGAGGTGAAGTTGTGTGGCTTCACGGATGCAGATTGGGTAGGGAGCCCAATGGATAGAAAGAGCACATCTGGAGGGATTTTCAGTATCGGGTCGACAACAGTTTCTTGGTACAGCAAGAAGCAGAGATCCGTGGCACTCATTTCAGCAAAGGCCGAGTATATGGCAGCGAGTTTGGCTGCATGCGAGGCTATATGGATGAGGAAGATCCTGGTCGGGTTGTTCGATTCACACTTAGATCCTACTGTGATATATTGTGATAATCAGAGTTGCATCAAACTCTCGTTTAATCTATTATTTCACGATAGATCTAAACACATTGACATCCGGTATCATCATATCAGAGATTCTGTGTGGTGGAAGATCATGTTACTTTCTTACATTCCTACGGAGGATCAGGATGCTGATATCTTGACAAAGGCGCCCACCAGGAGAAAATTCGAATACCACAGGGGCAGGATCGGGGTGGAAGATAATCCCTATCTTGTTGAGAGGGAGTGTTGAGATTGCAACAAGATGATGAGCTCAGTGAAAAGAGTCGCCTTCACTAAGTGGGCCCGCAGGCTATTTTTGGTGTAGGTCTATTTTTAGACATGTCGATCATATTCTATGAGTTGCAGGATGCTATTTGTGGATGGTTGGTCAAGTTGGAAAAATAGATGGACTTCTATTTTTAGACATATTGGGCAGAATCTATTTTTAGATTGCCAGTCTAAAAATAGATATGTCGAATATTATTAGCTCTTAATAATATTTGGACTTTAAACATTATCTTATTTTCTTGGAGCACTTCAGTTAAGTGCACAGATGTGGCACAGGAGCTAACAGAAGGAATTACGTTATTCCTGAGGGTTAAGTCAAGCTATTGCATGGATACTTCAGTTAGAACTCATGTGACAGAGTTTGGTGGAGTTATTGAGGTAGTTGGTGGAGTTGTGTTCAGTTTAACTGAGTTAAACATAGTTGAGCTAGTTGTATCTAGTCTAATTGATTGATACAATAGTGAGAGTGGCGTGAATTAATTATTAATTAATTCACTAATTATTAACTCATTAATCAACTAAAGAATACATCAGTTAACTACAGTGCATGGACAGTTTCAGTGGAGACCAGTGAAGAGGTAGGTGAAAGAGTAGTGTGACTATCAGTTGTGACAATAGTGTTGCATGAGTTTGCACGACACATGGTTGGAGATGCCAATGAGGATTGCATGAGCAAGGCTGGACCAATTCGAGTTCATTCAGAGCCATTCTTCAGTAGTGATTGCGCAATAGAGGCAGGCTAGCAGGTGGCAGAGATCAGAGCATGTGTTTTGCTAGATCGGACCTGATTAGTGTGTAGCAATTGGAGATTGTACTGAGAGCTTGTGAGGAGCTTTGTATAATGATTGTTACATGATCTATATGACATATAATATACAGATAGTTGGGGGTTTTCAGCTTTAAGCTTTCCCATAAAATACTGTGTTCATATGTGTGAATGTTTATGGTTTTAATGTGCGCATGCGATTGTTTTTATTTCCGCAATTAATGATCAATGGTAGAAGAGATTCTGTATTGTGCATGAAATCAAATAGTGTGTGATCAGGAGAGTCTTGGATGTATAACATATCAATTATATAAATTTCTACAACTAGTAGGGGTCCAATCAAGTCCTTGTTCAAGTGATTTCATTTACATTGTTATCCCGCTGTTATCTTTCAGTTTTGAAAGTGTCATGGAGTTCTAGGCAAAGACCTAAGCCTTGGGCCTAAAAAAGTGGCACAGAAATCGGGGTTGCAGGCTCAGAACTACTAGGAAAAGTCCCCAGTCGCACACATACCCATGTTGTGCGAGCGACTGGAGGTTTCTAGTCGCACTATTTCCCATGTCAAGGGATAAATTGGGGGATTGATGCTTTAAAAGGTCAGTTTGTTTCAGGGGCTAGCCTCTTGGAAGGTTGGGATGGGCCCTGGGTGTCCTGTAGCAAGTGTAGAAGGTATGTGTTATTGTGTGGTGTTGGTTCCACTTACTTAAGGTGACCTACGAGGTTGAATAAGATCATAGTAACTCTTTGTCACATGTTTACTCGATTGGTCGCTTACTTGGGTAGATGTGGGAGGAGGCTGTTACATAAATCGTTGTTATACACTTTTTTAAAACTGAAATGAGAAGCTTCAATTAAAATTTGTGCCTGACCGCAACAAATATCGAGGAGATAAGATACATATGAGCTTCATTTGGCTTTTTCTCCCTAGGGAGGAGAACAAATATATCATAATTTCTACTGAGAAAGTCTAGAAAAGTACTATAACAACATGAATATACCCTGCAGAAACATCTTGACATGTAGCAAGTTTTACAGTAAGAGACCATTAGATAACAAGAGGAACACCCACATCCGGCGCCTGATCGAGATCAGGGAGAGGGCTACAAGTGAACTTGTTTTTTTCACTAGGATCAAAGAGTTGATAGTTATTGTCTGGAAGCTAATCTTGAAGTTCTATAATTTTTCTATTTGAGGGCATCCAATTTGTCACCTCGATGAGACATTTTGTACTTTAACTCTTTAATTTCCTGAAGCAACACTGTGATAGTGTTTCATTGTTTCTAAAGCTTCAAGTTGGTATCCATAATTTTTAGTTGCATATGATCTTGAAGGTGCTTGCTGCTAATACATTATCCATAATTTTTAGTTGCATATGATCTTGAAGGTGCTTGCTGCTAATACATTGAGGCTAAAGTTCTTTGTGATTTACAAGAGGCCATGATAAACGAGTCGAGAGCGACCAAAGCAGGAGTCGGGGAGAAGAGAGGATACAAGGATTAAGGATGGAGAGATACCATAATGTTGTGTAGGCCGATTAGAGCCACAAGCAGGACAAATGCAACAATAAAGCAAAAGGAAGGACAATTAGATAGAGTTGACGGGCCTGGATAAAAGGGGTGCCTTAATCCTCAATAAGAAAAGAGATGAGTGAGCTTGATAAATCAAACTTGGTTGAATTCCCTGTTCAAAAACATGAATTTGATGAGCCAAGGAGCAAGGAGTAATGCAGCGAAAATATAAAGCAGAGAACCGTCGAATAATGCTTCTTAGAGCAAAGACTAGTGATTACCCATTATGGAGACCAACAAAAGTCGCAGGTCCAACTAAAACTAGATTGGGAAAGCCATGATCTATGTGGTGCTAAGATACCATAGAATTATACCTAGAGACAAGATGAACACATGTACCTGAGTAATTGAAGCCTGGTCTAAACATAAATTTCAAGCATCAGGGAACAAATAATGATGAAGGTGGGAAGGTGTCGATGGAGTGCCTCCAACAACGAATGGTATTAGGGGCATGTGAGGAGGAAGTGACAAAATGTATTGCATGCAAATTGAAGAAGGAGACTGCCACGATAGCTTGCCTGTCATGTCTGTCATGGCTCGTTGTGATTCCAATGAGACGGGGTAGGATTATACGCATGAGCTGATATTGTAGACCAAAGGCCATTGTGAAATTGATGCAAAGCATAGCTAGGAGGGAGTCAAGGCAAGGTTTTCCACCCTTATACATCATTAACTTTCGTTTATCCCCTTTTAAGAAGGTAGGTCTAATTGGCTTGGAGATCGACCTCCGCATTTTGGTGATGGATAATATGGTAAAAGGGTTTTTGAGTAAAATCATTAAGTGATTGAGAGATTCATAGGAGCAATATCTTCATATGTTGATTCTTGGGCCATGATTTGTGACAAAGGTATTGAATAATTAGGAGCGAGTCTCCTAATATTACAACGTTAAAAATTCCCATACTCTTTGTAGGAGTAGGCCCTGCAGCAGGCCATGCGACTCAACCTGATTGTTGGTCATGCATCTTAGACGAAGAGAGTATCTTATTTCAAGTTTGTCTTTGGGGTTAGACAAAACCCCTCGTGCCACCCCAAAATCCCTATCATTGGGCTAAGAGGCGCTCTATAGCCGAGTAAGGGTAGATGTGGAGGTGTAATGTACGTATGTAAACAATTTTAAATGTTAACTCAATTAAAAAATAATAAAAAGTTAAAAGTAACAATAATAAATAAAAAGTTAAAAGTAATATAAATCCTAGTATCGAGGATGAGAGTGTAAACATTTAAATGTTGGCTCAATTAATAACAAAAAGTTAAGTAATAAAAATAATAAAATTCTATTTGTTATATTTTGATTTTGTTATTAACTTGTGAAGGGGCTTCGTTACAACACCATGAGCCAATACCATGGCTTATCAATACCACATGCCTAAAAAACCATAACTTATTTCATAATCAAAATATTTTATAACAATATGACAAGATTTTTAACTATGGATATTCACCTCCATTATAGGGTAGTTATTATTAATTTGTAAATATGTTTTGTTACAATACCATGGGCCAATACCATGGCTTATCAATACCACATGCCCAAAAATCATAACTTATTTCACAATCAAAATATTTTATAACAATATAACTAAGATTCTCAACCATGAATATTCACCCACACTTTATCATGAATATTATTTATTTATAAATAGAATTTGTTACAATACCATGGACCAATACCATCAATTATCAATACCACATGCCCAAAAAACATAACTTATTTCACAATCAAAATATTTTATAACAATATAACAAGATTCTTAACCATGAACATTCACCCCCCACTTTATCATGGATGTTATTTATTTATAAAAATGATTTGCTACAATATCATGGACCAATACCATGACTTATCAATACCACATGTCCCAAAAACATAACTTATTTCAAAATCAAAATATTTTATAACAATATGACAAGATTCTCAACTATGATATTCACCCCCACTTAACTATGGATATTATTAACTTGTAAATAGGCTTTGTTACAATACCATGACTTATAAATACCATGGCTTATCAATACCACATGCCCAAAAATCATAACTTATTTTGCAATTAAAATATTTTATAACAACATGACAAAATTCTTAATCATGGATATTCACCCCCACTTAACTATGGATATTATTAACTTGTAAATAGGCTTTGTTACAATTCCATGACTTATAAATACCACATGACAAAAAACCATAACTTATTTCACAATCAAAATATTTTATAAATATTTTATTTCAATTTAATTTCATAACATTTTTAATGAAATCAAAAAAAGAAAAAAAATTATAATTACTTTTGAGATATATCTAAACCCTTCATCCTAGCGATTTCTTAAATTATTGCCATAGAAATTAAATCAATGTTTTAATAAATTTAAAAATGAGAATACTTTTATATATAAAGATGTGAAATTTATATATTATAAATAATATTATTAAGACCCAACATAGATCCATCTTAACTAAGGATCTACGCTGAGCAAACAAAAACTACTAATAATACTAAAGGAAAGATAGTGGATTATTTTTTAAGTTTTTCATTATTGTATTTTCTTTGACATGATGATCCAAAATATAGGTTTAATATTTTACAATCAATTGAGTTTTTTTAATTTAGATAATTTTTTAAACACAATACATTGGGATCAAGTTTAAGAGAGAGAGTGAGACAAAGATGGAGGGGAGAGAGAGAAGGAAAGAGTGAGGGAGACACAAAGGTGGAGGGAAAGAGGGAGATAGTGACATAGTTGGATGGAAAAGAGAGAGAGCGATGAGGAGGTGAGCTGGGAGAGGGAGAGAGAGGAAAAAAGAAAGAGAAGGAGAGAGATGGAGTTGGAGGGGGAGAGAGAGGGAGGGCAGAAGAAAGACATAGAGGGAGAGAGAGAGGGGGGAAAGAGGGAGAGTGTGTGAGGAAGAGGGAGGAAGAGAGAGATAGATAAATATGGAGAGAGTGTGTATGTTTTGGGGGTGAGATAGAGAGAGGTAATACGAAAGAGACACTTAGATACAAATATATATATATATATATAACCACCCTAGATCTATCTTAACCCCAAATCTATCAAGCTCATAGAGAAATCAAATTTTTGGAGATACAAACCTTTCTTCAAGTTTTGCACTCAAAAAGAGGTTTGTGCCACAAAGTTTTTCTTTCTCTAAGCAAATGAATCTAGGCTAATACACTTAATAATGATTAATAATAAATTAAAATTATAAAACCTTTATTCTAAAATAAACACACATAATTAAAAATATTTTATAAAAATAAATCTTTTCCATAAAAAAAATCAAATAATAATTACCATCCAAATAATTATTAATAAGAAATTAAAATTATAAAACTCAATTCCAAAATAATTACATTTATTAACACAATTACATTAAATAAATTATTATTTTTAAAATTCAATATAAAAAAATTAAAATTATAAAAACTCAATTCCAAAATAAATACATTTATTAACATAATTATATTAAATGAATTATTATTTTAGAAATACAATTTCTTAAATAAATAAAATGAAAATTAAAGTATTGATGATGATGATTAATTAGACCAATCTTTAGTCCATAAGACATAAAGAAAAAAGTTATTTAATTTAATTTAAAATTTTATTTCTATACTCAAAAAAAACTTGGAGAAAAAGTGTTATATATAATTAATTAAACTTTAAACTCTCTTCTATTATAAAGCGAAACCTACAACCTACAAGCACAGGGTTCCGCGTGAGATCAGATTGCACCGTCTAAACTACCCCTTCTGAAAATTAGACTAAAAAAATTTACTTAAAAGGTAACACTAAAAACTACTAATTTTGAAAATCGTGTTATTCATGTTTTATTTACAAAAATGCACATTTTCCGCATATTATGAAAATCTCTATTTAAAATGTAAAAATACTAATTTGCGAGAAATTAAAAAAATTTAAATTCTATTGAGGTTTAGGGTTTGTTTTTTGAATTAGGGTTTCTTCCTCGGCCCATCAACGGCACGCCCGGAGTTTTGTAATATTTAGTAGTGCTGAGGCTGTCTTGGAACTTCGAAAAGCATTGAGTATGCCCAGATCTGCTCTCAAAATGCAAGATTGTGACGTTAAATGACAAGCCGTTCATTTACATTTGGGGTGGGTATAGGTGTGTTGTGACTGGTGCCATTTTTTCCTTCCGTGGAAAGACGGCAATGGGCTCTAGCAGTCCTGGAAATCTCAGGAAAAAACCCAGGAGGAGACTTTTCCTGAGACAGTCAACTTCGTGTGGGAATTACGAGCGATTCAAAAGTAATGATGGCCAAGACGAAATGCAGAAAAGGGTGTTTTCAATATCCAGCCCAAGAAAGGGTATAAGGAGGCTTTCCACGAGGGATTCAACAACTGCGATCGCGAAGGCGAAAAGCAGAAAGGTGCTTTTAATATCGAACACAAGAAAGCCTCATCAGAAATGTTCTCTGAGCGATTCAACAACAGCGATGGCAAAAGCGAAAATCCTTCATAATGGCGTTCCATTGATGAAAAAGAGGGAGAAAACCAGCCGTTTTGATATTTTCCAGAATTTCAGATATGTTTTTGAAATCCAGCAGCTGGATAAGGCGATCCATGACTTTGTTCAGTACCAGATATCTGCCCAATTGTTTCTTAAGTCGAAGAATCTTATGTCAGAGCTTGAGAGTCTTCGCCATCTGTGCGAGTTGGGGGTGATGGATGAGAGAACGGTAAATGAGACAATCGCGCCGAAGCTGACTAATAATCCCCATGAGAGTGACATGATGCTAGAACAAATAGGTCCAGATGATATGATCAGTGGAGCTTTTGATGAAATCCCTACTTGTAGTTATAATGGCTTAGGTAAGCCTGATTTTGTAGTTGGGTTGGAGAAATATTTTAATCTGAAGACGGTTCTGTTCCAGAGAGAGGTGTCCGTGTTTGGGATGCAAGGTATGGCGCGTGTCGGCAAAACAGCTATATCAATGGCTATCTGCAATGAGGCATTGGCTCAAGAAACTAAAGGTAATTAGGGTTTAGATTTATTCAAAGATTTGTTTTAATCTCCTGAAAGGCAACTTGTTTGCTCTTTATTAATTTACTTTTGTTCAAATTATGTAGTTTCCATCCTGAGGAACTGTTCTTTATGTAAGCAGTGCCAGGTGTTTGTCGAAACGATATCTTTTTCATCAGAGTCTCAGTCTCCAAATATCCGGCCCTAGAAAGGCTCACTGGAGACATTCCCTCAGCGATTCGAGCCCAGGAAACCACCATCGAGGATTTTCTTTGAGCGGTTCAACGAAAACAACGGCAAAGTAAAAAAATCAGAACAATGCTTTCAATATCGAACCCAGGAAATCCCCGCTGGAGACTTTCTCTCAGTGATTCAACAACCGCGATGAAAAGTCGAAAAGCAAAATGATGTTTTCAATATGCAGCCCATAAAAGACTCATCAGAGATTTTCCCCGAGCGGTTCAACAATAGCAATGACGAAGGCGAAATGCGGAACGATGTTTTCAATATCCAACTCCACTGCATATTTTTGCCGGAGAGATCCGCAACGGATCTAGCAAGAACAAGCGCCCGGTTTTTGTCGGTTGCGCTTTCTTTTGCTAGATCCGTTACGAATCATTCTTCGTGTAAGATTTAAGTGATTGAACTACAGTGATGATGAAGTTGAGATATGCAACGATGTTTTCAATATCTTGACCAAGAAAGCCCTATTGGAGAGCCACAGAAATTATTGTATATCCTTTATTTAATTGGATGAAGTCTACATGATTATTTTTGCCAATTTTGCCATTACTACCGCTATCTGTAGCTTTGTAGCTTTGTTTGATATTAGTTTCACTTGAAGAAAGGTTGGAGCCATGTTAAATCTGGGCATGGTTTATTTATAAGATCCAGACGATGCATATTTGATCATAAAATGGTTCTAGGTTTGGAGGTCGTGAAGCGTAAGGCTTCGCCGTTCTCACTGTGTGGTTTAGCAGGTTTGCACTAACATTATAAGAAGTTAGGATCTGCCATCTGATGAGAAGAGAGTTGCTTTTTTCCTTGTAAATTGCAATTTTCAGTTAAAGCGATTAATGATGAACCCTTTGGTTAAAAGTAAGGAACCATTTGGAGCTGCAACTAATCACATCGAGTTTTGCCCTCAAGTTTCTTATTCTCTGCTTGTTCAACACATCATTTTAGCCTGTCTCAATTAAAAAATTCTGCCTTGATTTCACTTTTATTTACCTTCTATTCATTTTCTTTCTTAGATTTTCATTTTATTTTCAATGTCCATTGAACATTGTTAATTTTTAGTATTAGCTTTTGATTGTTAATTTTTCAGTATTAACTTTTGAGATGGATTTCAGCAACAAATCTGTGTCAGATCTGTTCCTGGGAGACAGACTAGCTCCTTCAGAGCGCGAACTCTCAAAGGCAACGATCTAGTGGACAGTCTGCACTTTCTACCGGCCCTTCATCGCACCAACAGACTATGTGGAGTTTCTTCAGCGTTCATTCAGCCTCGGATGATGTCACGAGAGATGAGTTTGATCCTCAGACCCATTAGCTCCTGGATCTTCTTCTTTGCCAGGGCAGTCCATGCATTGTATCTTTATGTTCCTGCATTATACCTTTTATATTCATGCATTGTATCTTTATAGGAGACTGACTGGTTCTCCAGGATTGTATGGACATCATTGTACTCACCAGCTCCTTTGACCTACTGTGTGGTCATTAGTTGGACATAAATATAATTATCTTATCTAGATATAGATGACTTCATGCGAGTCTCTCACTTGTCACCCTTTACTATGTTTTGCTATGTTCAATTTTGAGTAATTTCAATCTACTAATTTCGGTGTTCCACAGAGACACACCTCCCATGTTTTCCATGCTCTGGGGTGGGGGATGCCTAGGGAAACATTTCACCATGACTCCCGCAGATCTTTTGTCTAACAACCTCTGGAGATAGAAAAAAATGGATAGAGTTTTGTGGAGTTTAGGACCTTGAAGAAAGTAGAATTTCATATCCCATTCAGAATTTAGCAGACTTAACAGTGTTCAGGATTGAACAATGATAAATTTGTATGTGAGATGAATTGTTTTTGGGATTGTATCATATTTCTATTTTTATATGTTATAATTTTCGAGACATGGACCCCTAAGCTAGGGACTCTGATGTCCCCCCTGTACCTCCTAATTTTTTCTAAAATTTGGGGGTGCTCCCACACATCCACTTGTGCGTCTCCCTGCTCTTGGAGTCCTTTATTCCAAAAACTTGGTGGAACATTAACTATTTCAGACTTCTGTGTCTACTATTTTTCTTAGTACTAGTTACATTTTAAAATAATGAATTTAAATCAATGTATTAACATTCTACTATTTCTGTTTCATTTATGATTTATGAATCATTGTATTTCATTATGGAATCTGAATTTAAATCACGTCTGTAACATTTACAAATTTGATTATCAGTATTACTATTTACACTGCACAATGATGAATTTGCATGGGATGAATTGTTATTGTTGGGATTTTGTCATTATTGTTTTTAATTTGTATTTTAGAAATAGAGATGCTGTCATTCCTGGGTTTCTCTGGATTTCTCTAAAATTTGGTGGTGCTTCCACACGCCCCCTTGCTTCTGTGATCTCTGTTCCCAGAAACTTGGTGGAATGTTGACTTATTTGGCAACTAGTATTATCAATCAAGCATATGACTTGATTTATGAATCATTGTATTTCATTACTGAATCTGAATTTAAATCGTGTTTGTAACATTTACAAATTTGATTATTACTATTTCGCTGTTTACTATTTACACCGCACAATGAAGAGTTAGCATGGGATAAATTCTTATTGTTGGGATTTTATCATTATTATTTTTAATTTTATATAGTTAGAAACAAATACACTGACATTTCTGGTTCCCCTTGGATTTCCCCAAAATTTAGGGGTGCTTCCACACCCCCCGCTTCTGTGCTCTGTGTTTGGGGGTGCTCCGCCCTGCTTCTGTGCTCTCCAACAAGTTTTATCAATCAAGCAATGTGCCTTGGTTGTAGATGGCATGTTTGTCGGAGTTTTACAATGTAGCTGTGACACAATTAAGGTAGTAAGCGGGTTCTCTTCAACGGATGTGGATGAAAGTGAAGCTTTGGGCCATGGGGGTGATTCACATATGATAATTGCAAGGATGAATGCATTTACAAGAGAGGAGTATCAGAGAAACCCGAAAGAATTGTTTATAGGGTTTTTGCAATCTTGGGGTGGCTAAAACCACCCTGTTTTAAAACTATGTACTTTAAGCTTATTTTATGAGATTTATTGAATTTTAATTTTCAGGTTTGAATTTTGGCAAACTTTAAAATTTTTTCAAGTTTGGTGAACTTCATTGGACCTTGTAAGTCATTGATCAAGTCTGTAAATCAAAACCAGGTTCTCATAACCTCATGTCACAATTCAAGCTTGTAGTCTATCCTTTTAATTTCCATGTCCATAGTAACATTTTTAATGTTGATTTCTTACTATTTTATCCTAATTTTCATTTTAAAGTTTATATATATAATGAAACCTAATGTTTAACCTCATCCAAATCTACTCTAAACCCAAATTCGAATCTGAACCTTGTGACTTAGCTCTAATCTAACACACACCCACTTTGCTTTTACGCTTGCCCACTAACAAATCCTGTATTCCTGTATTGATAGCTTTTTTTCCTATGGAGAAGGAAAACCACCGAAGACAACTTTAAAGACCACCGAAAAAATCCCAAGAGGAGATCAGATAACAACTGCAGAAAACCAAGCGGTTGTAGGTTTCACTGCTTGCCTTTGCCCCTGGTGGTGGTTGTAGGTTTCACTGCTTGCTTTTGCCCCTGGTGGTGGTTCCTGGTGGTGGTTCTGGTTCTGGTGAATCGATGGAAAGAGGGAGTATCCGTCCAGCAGATTGCCTAACAGAAAATAACCAATATGTGAAAACTTTATAGGAAATAACTTTACATCATCCAGATCTGTGTGTTCATTCCATAACCTCTCAGTTTCCCATATAAATACTGGTTCTTTTGCCATGGAAATTCTAAAATGTGAGCATGGTTTGATGTGGATTGGAGGGGCAGAGTCCCACAGAAGTAGTAGCGAATATGAGGCATGAAGAACAACGGCTGCCAAATCCAATCTCGAAGGAGGCAATGGAAAGAGGAGTACTTGTCAGGCAATCTGCTGGAGTATCCGCCAGCAGATTGCCTGACAAGAAAACAGATTGCCTAAGGTCTCTGGTCCATTTCGTTCCATGCCTGTCTATTTGACTGCAATTATTTTTTATTTGAAAATTGCTTTCACTATTTCCGGGCTTGGGTTTAGGATCCCTTCCATTAGGCTAGTTCGGGGTTTGAGCTGGGCCAGAGTGGGGTTGCCTGGTTGTTTCATGGGTCAAGCTATTGGTTGCATTTGCATTCTTGCATTATAAAAAGCACACGAGAAGAGAATTATGAGGAATCTTTCCATGACATGGATCATTCTTGTTATAGAAATTTATCATTTTTCTGATTTGGTGATCAGTTAGATTAATTCTACCAAAATGCCTTCGAGAGTTTCTTGCATAAAGTGGCAGCAGTAGTTTTCTCATTTTAAGAAAATATGTTTAAATAGAAAACATCATTGTCATACCCATGAGTCAGTTCCTAAATTACAGTTCAAGGACTCTGAAGTATACCACTCAGAGTAAACCAATTAATTCTCTGTCCAATTTCTTCATAGTGGCTTGAACATTTGTCGTATTTGACATAGACAACATGTGCTATTTTAAAAGTTTATAATCTATGCTAATATCTTTTAACCTTTGAAATTTCCCTTGTATGACTGTTAAGAACTGGAACAATTTCTTCAAAGTGGCGTCAACATTTGTCGTATTTGACATAGACAACATGTGCTATTTAAAAGTTTATAATCTATGCTCATATCTTTTAACCTTGAAATTTTATCGTTGAAATTTCCATTGTAGGACTGTTAAGAACTGGAATCTGATTGTCAGAGGATCTTATCTCGAGTGGTTTGGTGAAAAATTTGTTTTTCCATTTCCGTGGTTTCAAATCTCTGGAAATATTTTTTAACTGACTCATTTGCTGCATTTATGAAATAATTGTATGTCATGAAATAGTTGTATGTCGTGTAATGATACAGCTGATCTTTCAAAATTACCGATTCTCCAGAAATTCTCGTTATGGTAAACGAAAAAAACTGGAATCTGATTACTCTGCAGTCTTTAGATTCCAACCTGTATTTGTCAGTGCGTAGTTCTTTTATGTCTGGGAATTTGCAATTTTAGGTTTGTCTATAATCGATAAAGCTATGTTTAAGCATCCACTGTTTCGAACTTCCAAGAAAGAGTCCCTTTATCTGCACTGTTTTGAACTTCTAAGAAAGAGTCACTTTATCTGTGTCGCAGTCATAATATGTTGTAACTGACTCATTTGTGGCATTTATGAAATAGTTGTATACTGTGTAATGGTTACAGCCGATCTTTTAAAGTTATGGATTCTCCAGAAATTCTCATTCTAATAAAAGAAAAAAAAACTAGAATCTAATTACTCTGCACTCTTTTAGATTCCAACCCTGCATTTTTCAATGCGTAGTTCTTTTAGGTCTGGGAATTTGCAATTTTAGTTGTCTATAATCGATAAAGCTATGTTTAAGCATCCACTGTTTTAGACTTCCAAGAAAGAGTCCCTTTATCAGTATCGCAGTCGTAAGTCCATACTATTAATTTTTTTTAATGATACTCTTACGCTCTATAAATGTTTTTATGCAATCTATAAATGTATGGAAGGGCCGATAAATGTTTTTATGCAATTGCCTTGTGCTAAAACTTAAGTTGATATATTTTAATCTTCCTTCAATATACTATAAAAGTACAGTCTGGATGTGAAAATGGAGGGAACTATGTTGCAAGCAAAATACAGTTTTTAATATAGAACTTAGATTCCAACCCTGCATTTTTCAATGCGTAGTTCTTTTAGGTCTGGGAATTTGCAATTTTAGTTGTCTATAATCGATAAAGCTATGTTTAAGCATCCACTGTTTTAGACTTCCAAGAAAGAGTCCCTTTATCAGTATCGCAGTCGTAAGTCCATACTATTAATTTTTTTTAATGATACTCTTACGCTCTATAAATGTTTTTATGCAATCTATAAATGTAACTTAGATTCCAACCCTGCATTTTTCAATGCGTAGTTCTTTTAGGTCTGGGAATTTGCAATTTTAGTTGTCTATAATCGATAAAGCTATGTTTAAGCATCCACTGTTTTAGACTTCCAAGAAAGAGTCCCTTTATCAGTATCGCAGTCGTAAGTCCATACTATTAATTTTTTTTAATGATACTCTTACGCTCTATAAATGTTTTTATGCAATTGCCTTGTGCTAAAACTTAAGTTGATATATTTTAATCTTCCTTCAATATACTATAAAAGTACAGTCTGGATGTGAAAATGGAGGGAACTATGTTGCAGACAAAATACAATTTTCAATTTTGAACTTTGTCAATGGGCGTTGGTATAAAGCATAGTAGCAACAGTCAAATTCCAATTGAAAATGAAAAAAGAATGTAACAAAAAATATCCAATGCAGCTCCAGTACTAAAGCATACACCCCATAAACACGAAAATTTGCATTTCGTTCTAAATTTTATAAGAATGTCAGCTTCAAGCGATGTATTTAATTTCAGCCTTGTTTTTAATTTAAGCCATTAGTTTATAATTATAGATGTATTTAATATTTTTCCAAAAGTATTTTTGAGGTTTTTGGGTTTACAGGTCCATGGGGATCAAGTACATTATTTATATTATCAAAGTCAATCAAAAGGAAGTTGCTGATATGGGATCTCTATTGTATGGAAAATTCGTTGAATTTTGTACGAGTACCAAATTTCCATACAGCAAAGGTCAATACGGCTGAATCTTGCGGTGCATGGCAAGAAAGAAAAAAAAAAGTGTGTATATACATTTAACGTTTGGGAATGGTGAAAATACAGTCTGGCCATTGGTATTGTGGTGTACAACAGACTCTTGGTGCACATAATTCTCGATCAGGGTTAACCATATGAACATGCATTTTGCTAGTACCGATCTTAACCATATGTGGGTTTGAATTTATCTTCAAATATGGTCTTTTTTGATTTGTAATTGCTTTCTAATGGCATTTTGTTAGTGTTTCGGGGTTAGTTTTTGTTTCTTTGTTTTGTTTTGTTTTTTTTTTTCGTTAAATAAAATATATCATTCTGAACAATTTGGGGACACACATGAATGGATTTTTCTTACTATGGTTCTGATTGTGTTCAGGAAGTAAGGTGTTTAAAGTGCTGCAAATTGATGAGAGAGTTACCAAAGTTATTGCAGATGCCAAGAAAGCGTTGAAATAATAGAGGACATTCAAAAAATCATGCATAAATGTTTTTCTCATAGATGTATGAATGCTTTTTTTGTGGGTTGAATTTTCTAACATAGGAAAGGAGCCAAGAATTGGAAATCAGGTCAGGTTTGTAAGAGGTTTGTACTGGGGTGACACAGGTTTGATTCCAATTATTACTACTATAACTTTTAGTTATATCTATATCTACATGGTTCATGGGTTAAACAGGGGATTCACATACTTGAATATAATTTATAACATGACCATTGTCAATTGAGCTATTTTCTAAAGACAGCAAATTGTGATTGTTAGTGTTAATTTTGATAGGGAGAACTTATTGCAACAGCTACAATTTTTTCAATGTCATCTAGTCATGTAGTAAACACGTCGAGTTTGATTGACATTGGCATGTGTGCATTTCACATTTCAAAGTAACAATTACAAATAGTTGTCATCTTAATAGAAACCATATTCTTTCAAAATAGTGTGCTTGAAAATGGTGAAATAGTTATCACTGAACTTAATGGGAGACCATGCTCTTTCAAAATAGCGTGCTTGAAAATGGTGAAAATAGTTGTCGTCTTAATGGAAACCATGTTCTTTCAAAATAGCGTGCTTGAAAATGGTGAAATAGTTATCACTGAACTTAAAGGGAGACCATGCTCTTTCAAAATATTGTGTGCTTGAAAATGGTTAAATAGTGTCGTCATTGAACAGAAGACCATATTCTTTCAAAATATTTTGTACTTGAAAATGGTGAAATACTTGGTGATAAATGTTAAATGTAAAATTTAAAATGGCTTGACAAAAAAATATTGAGACACATTTATTTATGCTTGCCAAATGTTTTGATTGGAAAAGTGTGTTTTTCTAGTGTTCTATTTGCTTCAAAATGGCGAAGTGCTTCGCATGTTGTTGACTGTAGATTTGAACTATGATGTGAAGTTTAACAACGAAGAGGGAGACTTACGTGTTTTCATTGTAATCCCTAACTGTCTTGATCTATTCTTTAGTTGAAGAGGAGATAAATAAGGGCATGTAAAGAGTAAGTGAAGTAAGGGGAATGTTGTCTAGAAATGGAGTGACCTCTAATAATAAACTCCATTTGCACCTAAAAAGGCAATCTTATTGAAAGAGCAAATAATGTTCCAATTGAAAGCATAATTCTTCAAAGTTTGGATTAGAAAATGATAGTTCTCCACTCTTGAGAGTGGGATCCAACCCTAGCTTAGAAATACGTTGAGGGTGGGATCCAACCCTAACTTCGAAATACATTGGGACCATCTATTTGTAAGTGATAGACAAATCCCCTAAACATGTGCACAATCTATGAGGTACAAAATCAGCCCCAAGCCTCAATTCCATAAAGAATTGCAAGTTTGACGATCGTGTCCAAAAGGTGCACCTTTATAGGGATGTTCTTCAAATACAATTGAAAACATTGGCACTTGAGAAAGGCCAAGGAATCATACCTATTGTACAATCGAGGTTCGAAGGGGAGCCTTGTTGAAAGAAGGGCATGTAAGAATTAAGACGCTAAATATTTGTAGGCTCTGATAACCACTATTTCACACCCATGGAAATGGAAATTCTCTAGGGATTTGTTTGAGCTGTTGAAAGTCACAATCTTAGTTATTTAAAGGTCGATTGCCATCTTCTTGTGATTGAGAATGTTGGTAAGAGTATCAAACCACCTTTGAAGGCCCTCACGGAAGGAAGACAAAAGGAACATGTTGTTCACAAGCACAAGCATGGTTATAGATATAGCTGAAACTATCTTCCACTTGAGTGGTGTGCCTAAGAAAATTCCCTAGCATACATATGCATATTCTAAACAATGTGGGAGAGAGAGGGTAGCCCTATTTGACCCCATTGTGTCTGTCATTGTCTTACAATATTTGGTAGAGCCTGAAGATGGCTAAAGTGAGGGATTTGGTGAGAGGCCAATGTCTTACAACCTTTTGAATTGGGATGCTTTCAATTGGGGAAACTTTCATAAACTGTGGGAAAGGTGAATATTTTGGTACACTACCATCCAACATTGAGTGAAAATGTGGTCCATTGTTTAGTCACTGAACCAAATACTTACTTGCACCATTAACTCAACCTTGAGTTTGTTTCCCCGGATGTGAGTGCTCAGGTGGATTAATACGTGGCAAGGGATGTGGGTCGGCGCGTGGGATATTACCACCGCCACCCTTTCCCTTGTCCTTGCCTTCATTTATTTCGCTGCTGTCACCTGCCCTATTGCATTTATGCAGCGCAGTCGTCCAAGCTCGCGCCCTTTCACCTTGATTATGGCTTCCTTTGGAAGCTTCACCCCTGCTATGTTGCCTCTGCACTCTTTTTGCTCCCTGGTCGTCACAGAGCACAGCTCCAGAACCTGCACTAGGTGTCGATGCTCTATCTCCTGCTGTATTGAACTCGCCCCGAGTTATCATCGTCTCGCAGAGCTCCCATTGTCAACGGGGGCTCTGGCCACCCACTGAGTCTTTCTCTGCTTTGCGAGCCCATCCTCCCTTGACCCTTGTTCCTTACCATTTTGTTAGCCATTTTCATCACCATGCCCTGAGTACAATGCCCTGTCTGCGTCAGAGGATGCGATGTCGTCGAGGCACTAGCCGTGGTTGTCCTTCCCACCAACCTTCCACCACCTCTCCGGGCTCTTCGTCTCCTCCTTCGGAAAACTCTTTGGGTCGATACTCTGTTACTAGGAGTGGTCGTGGCCTTAGCATTGGGTGTGGGCTTTCTCATCCAGCTAGAGGCTCGCCCAGTCTTGTCTCCGGTCACCTGCACTTTGCCCAGCGTCGCTTCCCTTGCTCTCTCAACAAGTCGACTATAACTGCCACCATTACTATTGAATTCAAGGAGGAGCCCCCTGAATCGAATTTAGTGCCTCCAAGTGCTGATATGGAGCATAGGGATGCTAAACGGCCTAGCTCTCCCACCATCGGCGGCCAAAAATGAAAAGCGTTAGATTGCAGTACTTTGCAGGATAATAGAGCTGACGCTGGTTCGGGCGACACCAAGCGAGGCTGCCACAGTGCTATAGGAGAAAAGCAAGACGAGGACGACCCTTATGCCTACGCTTGTCGCGTGGTCGAGGAATCTCCCCCCTCCTCACAAGATTCTTAAAATGGTTAGTCTCCTTCACAGGTTTTTGTTTGGGCACCAACCCAAGTTCGTTATGGTAACTTGCTCGCTGCTATTGTTAGTTAATTATCAGAATTACAGTTGGTCTATTAGCTGGTTTCCCCTTCGTGGGCGGCTTGGTCTTTTGGTTGGGAACAATTCTTTATGTTTATATGCTCTTCACCACTGTTTTTTGGTTAACTGTCGACGTTTCATGGCTGGTTTCCCCTGCGAGGGCGACACTTTCTTGATGGTTTGCTTGATGAATTCTGTTAAAGTAGCTCGTCTGGTTAACTTTTTTGGTCATGTTCGCTGTATTAGAATGCCTATTCCATGGGCTAGACCCGCTGAGGCTTCGGCCTCCATGTAACCTTTTTGTATATTAATAGATTAGTCTTATTCAGAAAAAAAAGAAAAAAAAAAGAAAAAAGAAAAAAAGAAAAAGAAAAAGTTATAGAATTTGACAAAACGTGCCCAATCATGATGGTTTTGTAGGTGTTTGGATATGAACTATTACCTTATTTAAAAATTGGGTGGATGTTGTTATAACCATGGTGGGGGAGAAGCCTAAATAAGTCCCTTAGCTGAAGAGAACAACAACGTGGGATGTGAGATGTAAGAGAATCAAAATCATGCTTGATAGAGAGTAGCATGTCTTTAAATGTTGTGTGGGCATGCAAAAATATGATACTAAATTAAAAAATGAATCGAAAATAGTGCACATTCAATGTTGTGTGGGCATGCAAAAATATGATACTAAATTAAAAAATGAATCGAAAATAGTGCACCTTTTGAATGTAATCTTGGCATGGGAATTGTGAATACAACTTGAGGTAGGAAAATTAAAATTCACTTAAAGATGATGAATAATAAATAAAAAAAATGAAGAGAAAATAGTGCACCTTTTGAATGTAATCTTGGCATGGGAATGGTGAATAAAGCTGAGGTAGGAAAATTAAGACTTACTCAAAAATGAATGACGGTAAATGCCAAGAACCGCAATATTGAAGCTTTGATTTCTTTAATTGATAAAGTCAAAATATGTTATGAGAAATAATACCCAAACCTACCTCCAATAATATAGAAAGACAATACTATATTAAGGCTTAAAAACTGTTTTGCAATTGGTAATTCCTTAAAGGAAGGATTTAAATTTTTTGACTTTAAAAGTCAAAATATGTTATGAGAAAATAGTACCCAAATCTGCCTCTAATGATATAGAAAGACAATAGGCTTAAAAAGTGTTTTGCAATTGGTAATTCCTTGAAGGAAGGACTTTGACTTTGTGATGAACACGGGCCTTTATTTCGAAAGGCATGAATTTAAACATTGTTTGGCCATATCTTGAACCCACCCTTCTCAATGCTAGATTGTGTCATGGCTTTGGAAGATTGATATCAATTTTAAAACGGAAATATGACCAATGTACATAAAAATGTTAACTAAATTGTAAAAAGAGATATTATCAATTGTTATGAAATTTCTCTAAATGTTTGATTATAAAATGGTAATGTGTTTCACATGTTTTTCTTCTTGAATTAAGTATTATTTATGAGATAATGTGGTAATTAAACAAGTGAGATAATGTGGTAATCAAACAAGTGAAATTACTTGTTTTTATTTATTGTCTAGCATTTGGCTTATAGTAAGATTTTTTTTTAGGTCATCTTATTTGTTTTTATTTTTTATTTTTACAATTTTACTTTCTTGGCTTTGGTGTGTGGTAGGATTATTTTTAAAGTCACTATTATCTTGTTTGTTTTTAATTTCCACAATTTACAACTAGACTATGTTTTGCAAGAGATTGCTTGTATTTATTTATTTTTTTGCCTTTGGTGTGATAGGATTATTTTAAAGATCACTATCACCTTGTTTGTTTTTAATTTTCACAATTTAGAACCTCATTATATTTTGCGAGTTTTGGTACGTGTTCATTTACCAAGTTTTCAAAAATAACAACCAACCAATTTTACAATGCTACCATTATATTGATGGATAACCTTATCTAGCTTTGTTTTCACAAAATATTATGAAACTATATTTATTAAAATTTAGAAGTGCTATTCATATTTGCAAGGAACTCCAAATAGAAAGTACCTTACATACAAAATCTTTTAATTTTTAACACTTGAAAACTAATATCAAATAAATTGGATGTTTAGTAAATATTTCTTAGGTATGTTTGAATGTCCTTAATCCTCATTTTTCAAGTGCATTTTTGATGAATAATTTTTTTTTTTTAATGTACAATCTAGAATATCAATTCTCGAGCTCTCATAGGGGATACAAGTCATAATAAAAATAATACATTGATTTAATTGATATAACTAAGGTAGAGTATGATCCTAAAGTTACAAAAAAACTCTTATCAACCATTTAATATACATAAATATTTCAAAATGGATCCTTTAGGGATTTCATTATGTTTTTCTCAATTGTTTAAGGAAAGAAAAGCCATGCTTGCCATCTCCAACACATTAGAAAAAAACATTTAGAAAATCCCAAGAAAAACTCTTAAGACATCTTAACCATATATGTTTACACTCCTTAAAATCTATTCCCATTCTTTCTTGTAATTCAAACTCCCTTAAACACTCCATGTGGCATTGATCGACCAACACAACTTTGAAAAGGGGAATACCAAACCATAAGTGGGCACAACCATTCTTCGGTTGGATCTAATAGAGAGATTTCATGATACTTGAAAATGCCTCTTAATTGTGTTGATAGTGCCTTGTTGCTGGTAGACTAGGAAACTTGAGGAACTACTTGTCACTCAATGTATACAAAGTTTAGGAACTTTGAATAATTGAATATTGACTATTTTGAATTTGACTCTAGATGAATAAAAGCACATGTTTACCATCTCACTTAACTCTTTGAACAATTCGGATTGGATTTATGCATCAAGATATGAAGGAAGAGGTTCAAACTAAATACCTTAGCGATCTTAATCTTTGGGACCTTACCCATGTAAAGGAGCCTTCACACATTGTGGTGTTGATTTCCACCTCCCAATATCTTGACCAAATTCTGTTGGGTGCGGAGCTTGATTATCTTATTTATTTTGTATCACAACGTTGGACCCTTGTTCTAAACGGGGAGATAACGCTACCTGTAATTAAACACCGCCAGGGGGGTCTAGGGGGGGTAAAAGTATTGTAATTTCTAGTCAATTTGGGCTGTTCATTAGGCGAATGATCTGACGGTAGAAGTTATGTTTAAGTTAAGGTTTTTTGCCCTAGAAGGCAACCCCTCGTTTTGTATGAGGGTATTGCATTACGGCTGTGTAATGTGTGTGTATTCTCATAGAGAGACAAATAGGGAGATTGTGAGAGAGAACAGAGGATATTACAACAGATCTGTTGTAGGTTGTGTCTCTTCATTTTGCTGGATAATAGAAATGAATGAGTGGCTGTTTGGGGTGGACGTAGCCCCAACTGGGTGAACCATGTATATCTGTTTCTCTGGTTTTATGTGTTTTGTGTGTTTGTGTTTTCCGCATATTTTATGTGTTGCATTGCTCTGTAATATATAATATTCTAACAACTGGTATCAGAGTCGAAGGTTTGTTTCGTTGATAAACTCGCAGGAAAGAAGGGTTCCTGGTTTGAGTGGGAGCAATGGTGGAAGATGGTAAGTTTAGGGTTGAGAAATTTAACGGCCAAAATTTCTCACTGTGGAAGATGCAGATGGAATATTATCTGTATCAGATTGATTTGCACTTACCATTGAGCGGAAAAACAAAAAAATCGACGACTATGACAGACATAGAATGGGAGATTCTCAATAGAAAGATAATAGAAACAGTTTGGCTGTGCCTCGCGGCGTCAGTAGCCTTCAATATTTCGAAGGAAACAACAACAGAGGGTTTGCTTAAGGCATCGGCGAAACTATATGAAAAACCCTCGGCCTCAAACAAGGTATTTTTTATGAAACGTTTATTTAATATGAAGATGTTGGAAGGTGGATATGTTGCAGACCATTTAAATGATTTTAATACGGTTACTAGTCAGTTAAGTTCTGTAGGGGTAAACTTTGATGATGAAGTTAGGGTTTTGTTATTTCTGTGCTCATTGCCAAAAAGTTGGAATGGTTTAGTTATGGTCGTTAGTAACTCTACCTACGGATCTAGTATTTTAAAGTTTGATGATGTTTTCGGTGCTATCCTTAGCGAGGAAATGCGACAGAAAAGCTCCGATAAGACATTGGATAATGCTTTGAATGTAGAGTCCAAGGGAAGAAAAATGGAAAGAGGAAAGAGCTCGAAATATTGCAGTAAATCAAGGAAAGGCAGATCCAAGTCCAGATCAGAGATAGTGTGTTGGAAATGTGGAAAGAAAAGACATCTGAAGAAACACTGTAGATCTTGAAAGGGAAAAGGAGATGCACAACAAGAAAACAATCATGAAGCAAATGTGACAAGTGATGTGCAACAAGATGCTTTGATTATTTCTTTCGAAAATGTTATTGATTCCTGGGTGGTAGATTCAGGGGCCTCATTTCATGCCACACCTGAAAAGAAATATTTTCATGACTATGTTCAAGGAGATTTTGGACAAGTCCGTTTGGGTGATGATAAACCCTGTAAAATTGTTGGAATGGGTAAGGTTATTGTAAAACAATAGAATGGAAACCAATGGCTATTAAAGAAGGTAAGGCATGTTCCAGATCTGAAGAAAAATTTGATTTCAACTGGGTAGTTAGGCGGTGAAGGTTGTATGACAACTTTCACAGATAAAACTTGGAAGGTCATCAAAGGAACCCTGGTATTAGCAAAAGGCGAAAAGGTTGGTACATTTAAATGATGCAATCGTACTTCTAACTCCGTTAATGCTTTAACTTCCAAAGGAGCAGATGCAACATTATAGCATCATAGGCTCAGACACATGAGTGAGAAGGGGATGAAGATTCTTCACTCAAGAAATTTGTTGCCAGGTTTGAAAAATATTGATTTGGATTTATGTGAGAATTGCATTTATGGAAAATAGAAGAGAGTCAAATTTCTCAGAGTTGGGAAAGAAAATAAGAACGAAAAATTAGAGCTTGTGCATACATATGTATGGGGACCTACTCAGGTATCATCTCTTGGTGACTCGTTATTATGCTATTTTTATTGATGATGCAACTAGAAAGATTTGGATTTATTGTATTCAGAATAAATCTGATATATTTGATACTTTCAAGAAATGAAAGCCTTTAGTTGAGATTGAGACATGAAAGAAGTTGAAGTGTCTCAGATCAGATAATGGAGGTGAATATTGCGGCAAAGAGTTTGATAGGTAATGTTCAGAGTATGAATTCATAGAGAGAAGACAGTTCCAAGAACACCACAAGAAAAACACTGTTATCGATGAAATAGGTAACCACACTATTACTTACTTTTTTTGGTAGCATAAAAAGCACCCGATTTTGAAAAGTGGTGATGCAAAATCACCTTTTTTTTTTTGAGCACATTTTTGACACACTAATATTTTTATTTATGAAGTATAAATATTTGTTTTAAAATGTTAGTGATTTTCATGCTAATTTTGAAACGTATTGATGCAGCATCAATTTTTTTTTTTTTTTAGAGCAGTGATTTTCATGCTAATTTTGAAACATAATGATGCGGCATCAACCTTTTTTTTTAGAGGTGATTTTCATGTTGATAATAAAACACAAAACTTAGATTAAAAAATATATATAAAACCAATAAAAAAAACCAATATAAATGTAAAAAAAAACAAAATTAATTCAGAAAAATAAAAAATTTAAACAAATATATATATATATATATATATTCGAAAATTATATAAAAAAAGGACAAAATTTGAAAAAAAAAAACACATAATTTAAAGAGAAAAAACAAAAATTAACCAAAAAAAAAACATAAAAAACATTTTTTTTTCTAAGCTATTAAAAAAAACCATATAATTAAAAAAAAAATTTAAAAAAAATTTAAATTACAAAATTAAAATTTAGATTAAAAAAATAAAATACAAAAAAGAGAATTAAATTTAAAAATTTAAATTAAAAAAATAATAATAATAAGAAAAAAAATACAAATAAAAAAAAAAAAGAAAAAAAAAAGAAGAAAAAAAGAAAAAAAGAAAGAATAAGAAGAAGAAGAAGAAAAAAAGAAAAAAGAAAAAAAGAAAAAAAGAAAAAGAATTAAAAAAAAAAAAAAATCATTAAAAAACAAAAAAAAATTGAAAAAAAATCGCGTGCAAATAATTAAAAAACAAATATCCATAAATTCACTGTTTTTTTTTTATAGATGAAACAATTTATAAATTTTAAAAATGAAAAATTAAATAAATTAAAAAAAAATAAAAATAAAAAATTAAAATTTAATAAATAAATTTTAAATTTTAAAAATAATTAATTTAAAATATTAAATTGAAAAAAATAAAATAAAAAAATAAATAATTTTTTTTTAAAACAAATTAATTTTAAAATAAAAAATTTGAATTAAAAAAAAATAATTTAAAATTTTTTTATTAAAAAAAAAAAAGAGAAGAATTGTTTGATCGTGGTGGCGCCGCCAATTGGCTCCCGTCCAGCGGCAAACTTCCGCCGCCACTTGGGCGAGAGGTCGATTGGCGGCGCTACCACGATCAATTATATATATATATATATATATATATATATATATATATATATAAAATTATTATTATTATTATTATTATTTTTATTTATTTATTTTGTTTTTGTTTTTAATTTATTATTATTATTATTTTTTCTCTAAATTTTGTTAGTAATTATTATTATTATTTGAATTGATTATTATTTTTTTTAATTGATTTTTATTTTTATTATTTATTTTTTTAATTTTATGTTTAGTTTTTTCATTTAATTTTTTAAAATTTAGTAAATTTTGAATTTTGTATATTTTTTTTAAATTTGTTTGAATTTAATGTTTTTTTTAATTGTTTTTATTATTATTTTTTTAATCACATAATATATATATATATATATATATATATATATATATTTCAATTAAAATTGTGTATTTAAAATTAGCTGTTTTCTTCTTCTTCTTTTAATTAATTTGTTTATTTATTTATTTAATATATATATATATATATATAATTTTTTTTTTTCAATTTTAATTGATTTTTAAAGTTTTTTAACTTTTTATTTTAACGATATATATATATTTAAAATCTAATATATATTTCTAATTTAAGTTCATATATATATATATATATATATATATATATATATATAATTTAAATTTAATTTATTTTTAAAATCTATTTGTTTTTTTAATATATATTTTTTTAAATTTAATATTCTTATTGTATTTTATTTTTCATTTTTAATTTTTAATTTTTTAACTTTTGATTTCAATAATGTTTTTTTTTTTTTTTTTTTTTTAATTTAATATATTTCTTTAAATTTAATTTTAATTTTTTCAATGTAATAAACATTTTCTTTTTCTTTTTTAAATTTAATTTCTATATTTTATTTTTTATAATTTCTTTTATTTTTTATTTTTAATATTTTTATTTTGTTTTTATTTTTATTTTTTTATTTCTATATATTTTGAAATTTTAATCTTTAAATTTTTTATTTTTTATTTTTTTCCTTAAATTTTAGGTTTTTTTTAATGTTTGAATTAAAATTAAAATTTTTATTTTTATTTTTTTATTCCTATATATTTTTATATTTTAAGCTTTAAAATGTTTTTATTTTTTAAATTTATTTATTTTTCTTAAATTTTAGGTTTTTTTTTAATGTTTGAATTTTAAAAATTAAAAAATGTTATTTCTATTTTTAAAAATGTCAAAAATATAACACAATTTTTTTATTATTATTCTAGCATCAAGTGGTTTTGTTTTGAGGGTGTTTTTTTAATCCTTTTTTCAAGAAACATTTTTTTTTTAGCATAATTTTATAAAATGTTGAAATTTGACCTTAAAAAAAAACCAAGTGCGTTATGGAATAAACTTTTTTGTTTGTTTGTTTGTTTGTGTTTTTTCATGTTTTTTGAGTCTTTTTGGGCTAGAGTTCTCGTTTTGAGGTCAGGTTACCTATTTCATTGGTAACAATGTTGAAAATGGTGTGTCAGAAAGGATGAACAGAACAATCATAGAGCGTGCAAGGTGCATGAAATTGCATGCAGGATTGTCTTTACAATTTTGGGCAGATGCTGTAGATACTGCTGTTTATCTAATAAATAGAGGGCTTTCAAGTTCTTTGGATGGTGGTATCCTAGAGGAAGCATGGACAGTTAAAAATGTAAACTACTATTTTTTAAAGCCTTTTGGTTGTGAGGTCGTTGTCCATATTAATAAAGAAAATAGAACAAAACTTGAGGCAAAATCAAAGAAATGTACCTTTATTGGATATGTTGTTAATGATTTTGGTTATCACTTATATGATTATGAATATCACAAAATAATTAGGAGCAGAGATGTAATATTCAATGAAAATGTTTTGTATCAGAATCAGTTGTAGGAAAAGAAACAGGAAAAATAAAACAAATAATACACAATTCTTGATGAGATCACAGAAAAAGTAAAGGTACCTGAAAATAATAATAATCAACAACCACAACAACAAAAACCACCACAACAACAACAGGCACCTCAAACACCTGAAAGTGGTGTCACAAGATCTACCAGTATAAGTAGACCCCCTGAACGATACTCTCCTTCATTATATTATTTATTGTTGACTGATCTTGGTGAACCCATATGTTATGAAGAAGCAATGCAGGTTGAAATCAGGAAAAGTGGGAGCTATCCATGAAAGAAGAGACGGACTCCTTAATACATAACCAGACTTGGGACTTAGTCAAGTTGTCTACAGGTAAAACAACATTGCAAAATAATGGGTTTACAGGCTGAAGGAAGAAAATGGAGGAAAACAGAGGTACAAAGCTAGACTTGTGGTGAAGAGGTTTGCACAGAAGAAAGGTATTGATTTTAATGAAATATTTTCTCCTGTTGTTAAGATGACTTCAATTAGAACTATTTTAAGTCTTGTAGCAGCGGAAGATTTTCATCTTGAACAGTTAGATGTAAAGACAACATTTCTCCATGGATATTTGGAGGAAGAGATCTATATGCAGCAACCAGAAGGATATGAGGTCAAAGGGAAAGAAAAATTAGTGTGCAGGTTAAAGAAGAGCTTGTATGGCTTAAAACAGGCTCCAAGGCAGTGGTATCTAAAATTTGACAGGTTTATGTCTGAACAAGGTTATACTAGATGTCACTCTGATCATTATGTTTATCTGAAAAAGAAAAATGATGGCAGCTATATTATATTGTTATTGTATGTAGATGACATGCTTGTTGCAGGGTCTAACATGTAGGAAATAAATGTGTTCAAAAGAAAATTGGCAAATTCATTTGCAATAAAGGGTTTGGGAGCTACAAAACAAATCCTTGGTACGAGAATAACTAGAGACAAGAAAAATCACAAGTTAACATTGTCCCAGAATGAGTACATACAAAATGTGTTGAAAAGATTTAATATGTAGAATGCAAAACCAGTTAGTACACCTTTTGCTAGCCATTTTAAACTTAGTAAGGAGATGTGCCCCAAGACCCAAGAAGAAATGGATTATATGTCTAATGTTCCATATGCATCAGCAGTTGGAAGCTTAATGTACAAGGCCTGATATTGCACATGTAGTGGGAGTTGTAAGTAGGTACATGAACAATTTAGGAAAATAACATTGGATGGTAGTGAAATGGATTCTCAGATATTTGGGAGGTACCGCAAATCATGCATTATGCTTTGGTGGTTCAAACATTGCTCTACAGGGATATGTTAATGCAGATATGGCAGGTGACATAGATAACAGGAAGAGCACTACAGGGTATGTATTTACTGTAGGTGGAACAACTGTGAGTTGGGTTTCAAAAATTCAAAGTGTTGTTGCATTTTCAACAACAGAAGCAGAGCATGTTGCTACTACAAAGGCTAGTAAAGAAATTATTTGGTTACAAAGGGTTATGGATGAATTAGGTAAGACGCATGATATGGGCATGTTATACAATGATAGCTAAAGTGCTATTCATCTTGCAAAGAACTCAACATTTCATTTTAGGACTAAGCACATACAACTCAAGTACCATTTCATATGGTCAGTGTTGGAATATGGATAGTTGAAGCTGGGAAAGATACACACTAGCCAGAATCCTGCAGATATGCTAACAAAAGTTGTAACCATGGAGAAACTGAGATTATGCTCAATTTCATTTGGTCTTCAGGTATGATGATGAATATGAGAAACAACCAGGTCCAAAGTGGAGTCATTATCCAAAAAATGAAGCAGTGGTGGAGTTGCTACAATCAGTATCCAAGTGGGAAATTGTTAGGTGTGGAGCCCGATTATCTTTTTTTTATTTTGTATCACAACATTGGACCCCTGTTCTAAACAGGGCAATAACACCGCCTGTAATTAAACGCTGCCTGGGAGGTCCAGGGGGAGTAAAAGTATTGTAATTTCTAGTCAATCTAGGCTGTTCATTAGGCGAATGATTTGACGGTAGAAGTTATGTTTAATTTAGGGTTTTTTTCCCTAGAAGGCAACACCTCATTTTGTATGAGGGTATTGCATTGCGGCTGTGTAATGTATGTGTATTCTCAGAGAGAGAAATAGATAGGGAGACTGTGAGAGAGAACAAAAGATATTATCGCGGATCTGCTGTAGGTTGTGTCTCTTCATTTTGCTGGATAATAGAAATAAATGAGTGGTTCGTTCAGGGTGGACGTAGCCCAAACTGGGTGAACCACGTATATCTGTGTCTCTCTGGTTTTATGTGTTTTGTGTGTTTGTGTTTTCCGCATATTTTATGTGTTGCATTGCTCTGTAAGATATAATTTTCTAACAAATTCATCTATGTCACCTCCAAAAAGAAAGAGGGTTGATCTATATAACATGGTGCTTTGATCATTAGGCCTATCATTGTCAACTCAATTTTATACAACTTGGTTATCGAAATAATGGGTTTTAGTAGTATGCCTTGGCTGCGAGAACACATAGAATGATGTTTTCGTGACTTTGGTGACACAAATGTATAACTTTGTGAAGATTCAAATGAAATGCATGGGAGGTTCTAACACAACAAGGGGAATTGAATGAGCCTCTTAGAAGCTTGTAATAATACGTAGCTTGAAAAGAACATACGAGCATAAAAGAAATCATAAGTTAGCCTGCAAAACTGTTCACATGGTAACCATGATTGAAATACATAACATCACACATTCAACAAGATTCATACTAATGCAAACGAAATAGTTCATAAGCATTAGTGTAAATGAAATAACATATATTACAAACATTATTCACAACATATGCATGAAGACCCGAAATAGTTTATAAGAGTTAGCGTAAATGAAATAAAATATATTTCAAACATAGCAAGAATAGTCCTACTATATTCACAACACATGCATGAAGATGTGTCGGCTCTAAGCTTTTTAAAGTGCATACATATACAATTGACAAACCACTAGTCCCAATAGTGGAACATGAAGCCAACACCTGCTCCTTCAGAGAAAGGTACTCCCTTTATGCTAAAGGAGAAGCCAAGTCTCTCAACAATACTCCCAAGCTTTCGATCCTAAGCCAAAAGGCCTTTACATGACTAATTAGGGTATATTTATAACAAATGGGTTGACTATTCATCTCTCGTTGTACCCATATAAGACAAAAATGGGTAGAGTCAAATAGACAACCTAATAAGACAAATATAATGTTAATTCTGAGTTTGGGGAAACTCTAGCTCGACCACCTAAACTTGTAGCTTTTTAGTTACATAATGATACCATGCTTTGTACTATGTGATGAATTCCCCAAACCTTGAAACAGGGTCGGGCTAGAAGCAGACTCTAGCCTCCATTGCATTTGGGTACATTGTCTTGGAGCCGGTCTGAGTCTTCTTCCTTAACAGGAGCAACATGGTATTGATCTGGACAAGGCCACCAATGTACGTCTACATATTATGCATGTTCACCTCCAAATATTCCTTGGTAGTGATTTTCCTAAGTTGGTCCAAGTATTCTTTGACCTCCTGTCTTACCTTGTTCCTGCCTTTGGCTTTCGTGAGTGAGCCAACTGAAGGGATATTGTGTGGTTTCACTATGAAATCCACACTATTATATAATCGTGCATAAGAGGCTTGAACATTGGCGATGAATGAGTCGAGTTGTTTGTTGCTCTGGATGAACATATGAACCTCTGCTTTCTCTAACTTATTTTATTGCTTTGTCTTTTTCACCAAGTTGGGAGGTGCACCTTTGTATTGCATTTCCCACTCATGCACCACAACAATAGTTTTATGAACAACCTTGAGAGATTCGGCATTCTCTTTTCACTTCTGCTGCATGTCGTGTAAGCGAACAACTGCTTTATGCATGGTGACAAGATCCTTGTAGATGTTCTGCATGGTTCCTCCCAATGATGGTTTTCACCAAGTATGGTTGTTTTAAGTTCTTCAATATACACTTGTGCTAGAGTTGCTTTCTGGACCTTTGCCTGGAGTTATTCAACCTGTTGCATTGCAACCTCTAGATTCTTCACCATTTGTTTTTTCTTAGCCATCAAATACTCTATATTTAGCTTGCAACCTCTAGATTATTTTCCATTTGTTTGTTCTCAGCCATCAAATACTCTGTATTGGCTTAGAAGCACCTACAAAGGCCAAGTTGGCTGCGAAAATGGCTTGTGGATTCTTGCTACTGTCCATCACGATCATCTTTTCTTTAATAAAATAAGGATGCACGAGATCATCCGGGAAATGTTTCTTCCTTGCATGTATGATCTTCTTTTGTATCTCATCATAGGTTAAAATGTGTATGTCTATCATCGGAGCTTCGTTAAGAGGAGCAATTTCCTCTACCTCGCTTGGAGCTTGCTCTGCTGTCAGAGGAGGGGGAGACTAAATAGTGATATGTTGCGTGCTCGACATGATTTCAACATCTTGGGTTTGCATCTCCGACTCTACCTCCATGTCTTGGATTGCTATTAGTTCTTCAATTTATTGAGCAAGTTCCTTATCTTGCATTTTCTTGCTCTCTTCTTCCAGTGGCCAGTTTTGTTCCTATTATTTGACTTTCTCCCGTGTTTCTTCCTCCTCTTCTTTTCTCTACCTTTCTTCTTATAGTATTTTCGGCTGTTGTTCTTCCTTCTGCTTTAGTTCTTCCTCTTTCTCCCTCTTTATTTTTGCTACTATGGTCGCTTTCAAGATTATGGGATTTTCTTTAAACTTGCGCCTTTGCTCCTCTGTTAGACAATGCACAACCTTTCTCTTGCCCTTTCCGCGCATTGGGTTGCGCCTTTCTGCCGATTCTTGCTTCTAGAGTGACTTATTTATGAGGAGTAACTTGTGATGCCCCTATGAAGTTGACTAGTTGGCGAGGCTTAGCTGCATTGTAACAATTCTTTATCCTTTCCTCCTTAAGTATGGAATAAGTCTCGCTGGGCCAAGTGAAATGAATCCTTGCATAGTGTTTCTTGCAAATGCCCCTAGGATCGTACGGGTTAAAGTCCATGCAACCAAATGCAAACTTCTCTATCTCTTTTCCTTTGGTTTCAACAACCTTTAGATTATTGATTTCGTACAATCCAATCTGCAAAGGAAGAGTGGGTTAAGGTGCTTTCTTCTTCCTTTTCAATACTCCTAATAAATTTTTGGAAAGATGACAAGATACTTCTTGCATGACCAATTTGTCGGTGACATAACTCGGTAGCAAATGTGAAGACTTCTGACCACTAAACACTCTGAGGTAAGTGCCATCTAGTGAGGAAAACAAATCAGCCAACTCTGACATTGCTTCCATTGCCTCATGGGACATGCAAGGTGGGTCTTCCTCAAAGATCAACTTGTATAATGGAACGAGTAAGTGATCAATCAACTTCTCCATAACTCCTTTATAGCTACACTGTAAAATCAACTTACAATAAATGTGTACAATAGGATCCCTCGGTGACCAAGTACAACTCATACTAGGAAATAATTTTGAGTGCATATCACATCCGAAAAATAAGCATACATGTAGAATTTGGCTTGCTTACCCTTAGGAGGGTTCTTAACATTAGTCACACGAATTCTCAATTGTTGAGCTAGCAAGTTTGACTAGTTGAATGGATTTCTTCATTCACAATCTGATGCAACAAGAATGCCCAACCTTGCAAATAAGCAAACATGTAGAATCTAGTTTTCTTACCCTTAGGAGGGTTCTTAGCATTAGTCACATGAATCCTCAACTATTGAGCCAACAAGTCCGACCAGTTGAATGGCTTTCCTTCATGCACAATCAAATGCAGCAAGAATTCCTAGCCTTCGGGAAAGGTTTCAGTACTCCGTTGACCATAGATCCGAAAACATAGGACTATCAAGTATGAAAATCCTTCTTGAGAGATTTCGTATTGTAGGTATTGCTGGGTGTCTGACGAAACTTGGATGGCTCTTTCACCCAACCTTTGATGACATCATTTGTGGTCAAGTAGCTGGTGACTGCATAAAAAGGGGAATCCATGTAGACTTCTGGAAGCGACAAATGATACATAAGTTGAAAGTCATGTGACATAAAAGAGGCAAGACTTTGTCCATTGACACTGTTGAGAGTCATGGTCTTTGCATATGTGTGTGAAAAAATCCAGTTGACAATGTATGTGCAAGGGAAAGCTGGATACCTTCATGCAATCTTATGTAATCCTGACCTTTGGACATTGATGTAATCATGTCTGTCCTCCAGATTTTCTTTGAAGCTGGTTGTTGAGAAAATATCTTTCACTGTATGCCATGTAATGTCTGAATCCTTCTCAATGAGTACTTGAGTGTCTGAGAGAACTGACAAAGTAGCAAGAACACTCAATTATCTCACCGATGTTGCTCTCATTGGTGTCTTTTGAGGCAGATCTCTTGGGTGCCATGATGATAATCCAATGATGGAGAGAGATGACCTCAAAAGCTGCAGTACCTATATGACAAAATTAAATCGTGACAAACATAAATTAGCTCAAGAAAAAAATTCTGTTCAGCAAGATCAAGGCAACAACTCACACACTGAGAGGAAAAATTGCGGAATTCTGCGCTGAAGGTGGGAGAATAGCCTCATGAACTATGCATTGCGTAGTCTTAATAGTCAAGGAGGAAATTAGAGGCTTGAGACTGCAAAATGAGCAGTCCTAGCTGGGCAGAGTGAGGGAAGGAACTTCACATTATGTAGCCCCAGTGGCTAGGCCCGAGGGTTGAGGATTTTGATTGCGCAATGCACAATTAGGCAAGCCAGTGACTAAGCATTGCACAGAATCATAGGCCAAACTTAAGGCTTGTCTCTTGAAGATGTGAAATGCGCAGTTGGGGAAGGTAACTGCTGGCCAATATTGCACAAATATGCTGAGAAAAGAGAGAAAACATTGAAAAATACGAGTGTTGGGGCAAGGAAGAAAGTAGATATGGCTAAGGGGAAGATACATTAGTGGAATTTGAGTGCCAGAAACCAACATGCAAGAGGAAAAATGAGCATGAAAATCATGACCCAACAACTACTGGGGGGAAAAAAGCAAGAACTCAATCCGACACTTGGAAAAAGTGAATTACAAACCTAACCAACACTTTTACAAGCTAATATATGTTAAAATTATAGCTACTATGAAAAGAAATAAGCAAAACAACACTCATAGAAGCAAAAACAACAAAAGCGACAAAAACCCACACATGTAAAACTTACCCGGAAAAGCGCTACAAACTCAACCAAAAGTTCTTTGATTTCCTTGAGAATGTTAGAGCTCCAAAATCGAGCGTGCAAATGAGCGCTAGGAGAATTTATTAAATAGATCTAGACTGGTTAGGGTTTATGACACATATGCCTAAAATCAAGGAAAAAACGCCACTTGTTTGAAAGTCATACTTAGTAGGTTAGTGGACTTCACTGGATATTAATTGGGCAACTCCTATTTTTTGGGATGCCAACTTTGCTTTTTCAAGAAACTATTTTTTCACAATGGCAAGAAGGATTGCACAATTCCTAGGGTCAAGGGCTTGGGCAATTCCTTGCCTCAGTGAATTGCGCAATTTATGAGGATAAGGATAAATTTTTCTTAGCTTTTGGGCTCAAGGGTGGCATGCCTTCCAAGATTGCACAATTCATATCCTTAAGGCTGGCCTCCTTTCCATGATTGCGTAGTTCCAAGAATGAAGATCGACAATGCTGCAAGGTTAAGGTAGGGAATGTCTTGTGTTAGAAAATTTTAAGATCAAGGTTAAAACAAGACATCACAAGCACTGCATGGAAAGATAAGTCTTTATCATAACATGAATACTTGACAACAATGAATGATAGACTCCTGTAGACAGAAGGAATGCTCCAAAATCGAAGCATGGGAAAAATCTGGTGGGGGGTTGTAGCAACTACAACAAACCCTACCATAATTTTTCTGGTCCTAAGGAGCAAAGTATGTATCCAACCTTATTATATTCATCTTCTCTTTTGCTAGATTGGAATTCTTTCTATAAACCATTTTATCATTTGAACCCAAATTTACACCTTTGGACCCCTTGGAATTGTCTACATGGCATCCTCAAAAGGAGGAGAACTGTTAGGGATTTTCTTATCTCTACCCTAGTTAAATATTCACTAGAAAAAATGACCACATCTTTTCAGTAATGACATCTAAACATAAGATTTTCATAGTCCAATAAATGATACCCTTGCTTTAATTCACATTCGAAGATAATTTTTCTTGGAATCTCATATACTAGTAATGATACAATCAAGATCCTTGGAATTCCTTATGAATACAGGGTTTGAGGTTCCTAATTGAAAAGACCCAATCTTTCCCCAATAAAATTTAAGATTTTGTGGGAGAAAAACTATAGGGGTAAACATGGGAGTCTTACACATAGTAATGGAATTTCTTGTGCACCTTAGAATCAAACCAAGGTCAAACCTTGAGAGTACCAATGGTATTTGTCTAGCTTTCATTCTACTTGGAAGATATTTTGAATATAAAGGAGAAGAAACCCCACTTAATAAATGAGATCATGACTTTGTCCTTAACCATTGAGGCCATGAAGTGCCAATACATTCAACAAGGTGTAACACTTTGTCCCTAACCATAGAACCCAAACAAAATTAGGAGGAGGTGGTCACTACGCAGACCCAAATCCCAAGGTGTAGTTAAGGGAATGATGTGAAAATTTCTGAATGTTACTATTATGCAGAAATCTATTGTTAGATCTGGTTATGATCCTCCTACTTAATTAAGTTATTAACTGAAAATTTTAGATTAATATCAAAGAAAAACACATAACAAAATTTCACCAATTCAGATATAGAAAAAGTACATGCACACATAGACGAAGTGACACAGTGATTTTATGGACAAATAGTCCTCGGAAAAACCCAATGTGGGAAAACCGGTCTGCTGGCTGTTGGAGGGTTTTATTATTAAGAGTATTTTTGAATACAACAAATCTGGGTTCCAGATCTGGAAAACTAGACAGAGATAAAATAGATTTGCAACTCATCGGCTGTTCTGAAGCCAAAATAATGACTGAACCACACCCTTAAATGGAATTTCCAGAACTCAGCCAAAATTAGGCCCTAGAAACCCCAACGCTGCCCCTTAAGCCCCTGTGTCAGCCTCTGACGCCCCTGCGTCCCTCAATGCTGGCCCGGAAAGGGATGTGTTACTCCAGATTGGGTGACGCAGTCCCTAAACTACCCCTAAGGGTCTTTGCGTAACACCTGAGGGTTTCTAGCCGACTTACGCTGCCTTGGGAGGGATTGCGCAACACCTGCGTAGCTGAAGCTGCCTCTACACTGCGCAACTGCTGCCCTCTCTACCGCTGCTTCTCCTGCTTCTTTCTGTGCTGCCTCTCCGAGCCGATCTATGTCTCTTGCTAATTATAGAAACTGGGATTAGAACATCGCCTTTGTCTAAACTCCCCTCTCTGCAGATGAAACACTTATGAGAATTCTTAGCAAACCTGCCCTAGAATCTCAGCTTAGCTTCAGTGCTCTGCCTCTGTGTGTCTTTACAAATGACCCCAAGCCTTTTCTTTATACTTTTCTCATTGGGAAACCAATGACCATGATTAGATTTTGAATCAATGGCTAAGATTAAAAGAAATCTTCATCCGTGTGAATTAAGACAATTTCATCACATGTTTAATTTAATTAACTTTAATCCTACGTTTAGACTTAGGAAATACATTAAAGTAGTTAATTAATTAAATATCTTCCAAACAAGATGAAATTTCCCAAATCCCTTTCTGGGTCTTGTAGATCAAGTGTACTCTAGTCCCTCCACAAAATTTGGGCACTAGAGCACAACTAATGCTACCCCAAATACAAAAAATCTCAACACTCCCTCTTAGCATCAGGAGTGTGCTCTAGCAATACATCACACTATGCATTACAAGATTTTGGGCACTGGTTCTATGCTGCTGATGCTTGGCCTGCTGCCACTCAACTTTGTACTGCTGCTGCCATTCTGTATTGCAGCCCATGACGCTGCCACTGCCACTGCCACATCTATACTATAGCTCCCTCTCAATTTGCTGCATCTATGCTGCTCATAGCACCACCACTGCTGATCTGCTACATTGCAACTTCAGTTGTTGAGAGAAACAACTGGATCTTCTACCCTATATTTGATAGACATGTCAGTTGGGCTGCATCCTCATCATTGAAGCTCCATAGGCTACTGATCTGTGCTGGCATCTGAAGGATGATTCACAACAACAACTCTGCACTGTTGAAGTCACATCAACCCCTTGTTCTGAAATCCCTGACACTGCTGTTGTGTTGCGTTGTCCTCTTGAAGCCTCCATGTTTATGCAACTCTACTCTGCATAAGCATCTCTACTGTGCACTACTGAAGTCACATCAACCCCTATGCTGCTACTACCTCTATGCTACTGCTACATCTGCACTAGGCTCCTCCTTCCAACCTTTAGATCTGCCTCTGCTTCATCCGTGATATATGCACCCACTGATCCACTTGTCCTGCTATTGTCTGAAGGCTCCCATAGCTCAGATGTGATCTAAGAGATGAGCTGCTCAAGGATCCCGCCAATCATTATGTAGTTCCTCTACAGATCCATGTCGCCCCACTTTCGTGGTTCATGAGTGCTCATGGTTGCATCATCTTTCGACCCATCATCCGCCACAACAGCCTTGGAAGAAGAAGCTTCATTGTCCTTTTTCTTCTGAGGACAATTGCTGACAAAATGTCCTAATTCACCACACTAGAAGCACTTGAACTTTGATAGATCCTTCTTCTTCTTTCCTTGTTGCCTCTTTGATGCCAAGGCTGCATCTTCTTCATCTTCCTTCTTCAATTTTCTTAATCCAGAGCTGTACTGCTTCTTGGTGATTCTGCAGAGTTCTTTTTGACGCATAATTTCCCATAAGCTGTCCTAATTTGGGAGGTCCGCTTTGCCCAAGATAATTTGGACAAAGGTTTTCCACTCATCTATGACTACGTTGAGAGTAGTCTTGACCATCAACTCATCTTCCACCTTAGCACCCATTGCAGTCAACTGATCTCTGATTGACTGCAATATGAAGACGAAATGTTCCATGTCTTCACCCTTGGTCATCATGAATGACCGCATCTGATTCTTTAACATCATTTTCCTTTGGACAAACTTTCCCTCATATAGGGAAGTTAAGGCCTTCCACATCTCATTAGTTGTCTTATTTTCAGCTATATGTGGGACAATATGGTCTTTAATTCCATCCATGATTAGCCGCTTGTCACACCCAGTAGCTTCATTATGCTTCCTTAGGAGAACTGCATCAGTCGGTGTGGCCAGAGTTTTTTCTACATGGTCTCTTAGATGATATGCCTCTAGGAATATCAGGATCCTAGCCTTCCAAACTCAGAAGTTGGAAAGGGCATACAATTTGTCCTGATCACGCAATCCATGAGGAGCCATCTGCTCATAAATGTGTTAGAGATTCCTTTCTCTTTGCTAGAGAACTGGATCTAAGGCCCTTGGAAAAACATGCACCTTCTGCTCCCTCTGACAACTGATTTCCCTTCTTTGAAATCTGCCAAATCAACAATGATTTAGCTCTCTTTGATCCTCTGATCAATCTGGAATTTTCTTTGGCTAGAAACTCTTTGAGAAGTTGATTTCCTCTCGCTCTTTGTCACTAGTGCTTAGGCTAAAAATCTGAAAACTTTAGAATTTTAAACCCACCAGTACTTACTGAATTTCTGCAACTGTGCTTCAGGCTCTTTTGGTTTTGATAGCTTCAGATCTGCGTCACACTGGCTGGCTTCAGAAAATCCTAGTGCTGCCTCTATGCTGTCTCTGCATAGTAAGTGCGTAATCTTGTTGGGAGACAATGTTAGACTACGTCACCCTGCCCTCTGCGTAACTCTGCTTCTTTGAAAACTACGCTGTCCCTTCAGATCTGCCCAACTGCTGCTTTTCCTGCTGTTTTCTACAGCAAGAACCTTCAGTCTTATGCTAGCGACCCTCCTAGATTTACAATTTCTCAAATACCATGTGAAAATTTCTGAATGTTACTATTATGAAAAAATATACTGTTAAATCTGGTTATGCTCCTCCTACTTAATTAAGTTATTAACTGAAAATTTCAGATTAAATTTAAAGAAAAAAACATAACATACTTTCACCAATTCAGATCTAGAAAAAGTACATGCACACATAAACAAAGTGACAATGATTTTTTGAACAAATAGTCCCTGGAAAATCCCAATGCGGGAAAACCGGTCTGCTGGCTGCTAGAGGGTTTTATTATTAAGAGTGTTTATGAATACAGCAAATCTGGTTCCAGATCTGGAAAACCCAATAGAGATAAAACATATTTTCAACTCACCGGCTATTCTGAAGCCAAAATAATGACTGATCCACACCCTCAAACGAGATTTACTAAAATCAACCAAAATTAGGCCCTAGAAACCCCAACGCTGCCCCTGAAGCCCTTGTGTCAGCCTATGAAGCCCCTGCATCCCTCAACACTGGCTTGGAAAGGGCCACGTTACCCCAGACTGGGTGACACAGTCCCTATGCTGCCCCTAAGGGTCTCTGCGTAACCCCTGAGGGTTTCCAGCTGACTTACGTTGCCCTGGGAGGGATTGCGTAACACTTGCATAGCTGAAGCTGCCTCTACGCTGCGCAATTGCTGCCCTCTTTGCCGCTTCTTTTCCTGCTTCTTTCTGTGCTACCTCTCTGAGATGATCTATGTCTCTTGCCGATTCTAGACACTGGGATCATTTCATCCCTTTTGTCTAAACTCCCCTCTCTACAACTGAAACATTTATGAGAATTCTTAGCAAACTCGCCCTAGAGTCTCAACTTAGCTTCAATGCTTTGCCTCTGTGTGTCTTTACAAATGATCCCAAGCCTTTCCTTTATACTTTTCTCGTTGGGAAACCAACGACCATGATCATATCTTGAATCAATGGCTAAGATTAAAATAAATCTTGTTCCGTCTGACTTTCATCACATATTTAATTTAATTAACTTTAATTATTTCATTTTCCTAAGTTTAGATTTAGGAAATACATTAGAAAAATTAATTAATTAAATATCTCCCAAACCAGATGAAATTTCCCAAATCCGTTTCTGGGTCTTGTAGTCTAGTCCCTCCACAAAATTTGGGAGCTAGAGCAGAACTAATGCTACCCAAAATACACAAAAAAATGAGACCTTTTTTTTATCAGGTTCCTTAAAACTTTACATAGATAACATTGTTGCGTGTGTCTTGACAAGATGATTCCAGCGATATAAATTTTTCCTCAATCTGATTTATGGGTTGAAAGTTATGGCCTCTTAAAGATATGCCCTTTTTACCTTGCCACATCATTTTGACCTCCACATGGTAGGCACATAGTGGCCCTCGTGGTAGGTGACTTGGCAGTGCTACCACCATGGACAGGGCCACGTGGCAGGTGGGTTAATCGAACTAGTCGGAGGTCGGTCCTCTTTTGCAACTCACATATTTTTTTTTAATGCCAGGCTCAACCCTTGACCTCCAACCTATGGGTCAAAACTTTAAATTTAATCCATTTTTCAACGTTTTAACAACATTCCAGAGATTTGATTTCTCCACGATTTTGTTTTTGGGATTTCTCAAGATTTTTTGACTGCTGGTTCTAGCACTCATATGACAATGAATTTTAGGCATAAATTGGAAAACATTAACTCAATGGAATGATTCCAAAACAATATCACTTTCAAGTGCAATCCTGTCCCAATATATAGATAATTGGAATAGTTCATTGAAAAAGCAAGAAATTTACTTTCCTTAGCTCTATCAGTCCTGTCAGCTGGGAAATAAGTGAAAAAGGATTCAACATCACATGCATATACATATGTTCAAGTGAAAGAATGCAATCACAAGGGCTGGAAACAAGCCTCCTTCCCTTCAATTTTGAATAGATCAACAAGTATACAACACCCTATGCCAAGACCTGCTCAACCCTTCAACATTCAATTAACGCAAGATGACAAACCATTCCACAGTGACCATTGAATCCATTGAACAATCACTTCACTAGTGCAACCCCAACACTATCATAGAAAATTGAATCCTTAAAACATGATATTAATGTAGACGATTAAAGCATGAGATTATACATTCACACCCTCATGTTGGTGACAATAAAAAATTTACACATAAACACAAGTAAACCAAGACTTGTCATGCAACCATTCATTCATAAATTAGGTTGGAATTCATAAAATATTATATATGATAAGAACTTATCTTGGATTTGGATCACACATGGGCAATTGAATTTGGGACTACAATTCTCCACCCAACCATAGAAAAGCTTCAACCATGCTACTTGTAGCTGTCACCCCCTGTAATATCATCTGGTTAACATTTTCCCTCTTGTAAATAATTGTAATTATTTTAAAATGGTTGAGAAAGGGACATAGATTCCATTTCTTGAGGAAGGGGGTTACTTGAGAAAATGGTTGTTCTTTAAATACCAGTCATGGTTGGTTGAAAGGAATTAAATGTGTTGATTTCACATTGAATTTAACTGAAATAGGAAGGATTGGTCCAAGTGTCCTTCAACTCAAACAAGCAACAAAGAAAATGACAAAAAATTAAGAGCAGCATGGGCTGCACTATCAAGTCGTGACTGCTATGCGACTTGTGGGAAGAACGAAGGAAATTAGTCTATTTGGGGGGAATGGGACATTCAATCGTTGGTGGATGCATAAATGCTCCCTCTTGGTCTCACGTGCACAAGCAGGAGGTATTAATAGTGAACACAACAATCAAAGCTACTGCGTGAGAAGGCAAAGATGAAAGAGAGATCAAGTGGTCTCTAGCATAGAATTGAATCCTGAACAAAGAGCACCGAATGAGGAACCTTCTGAGTGAGGCTTACTATGTGAATTATTCAGAGATCATGACTTTCCTATAAGGTTGAACTAACCACTAGAAGCTTGTGGATTGCTGAACCTGTTAGATTTGGAAAGAATCAATCAGGTGTTTGTGAGAGATGAAGAACCACTGATAGTTTCCTTGGGGCTGAATTTTTGGTGCTTGACGCACTAAGGAACCACCTAGAGAAGTGATTTCTTTATCCATTAACAACTTACCACTGATGAGCCTTCCTGATAATGGACTCTCTTCTCCTGAAAGTGAGTTGAAGTTCTCTGCATTGTGAAATTTTGGCATGACAGTGTACATGCCTGTATAATGTGAACTCTAATGAGTTTAGTTGGTGACTGAAGGCAATAATGACCTTGTGACATTGTGTCTCAGTTGTGTTGGTTGGATGAAAAAACTGAGAAGCACCCCACCTCAAGCTTTGGAATTCGACTCTGGGGTTACAATTGCAAGTAAGGCTTGGCTGCAATTGTCTATGGTTGGGTGGAATCATCGTCCTAATCTTAGTGCCAACTCTGGTATTAATCCAAGGCAAGTGTTTGTAAATGCATTCCTCATTAGTGAGCTCATGTTGAGTTGTCAACCATTGTTGTATTTATTGTATGAATGGCTCATGGACCAATAAGATTGTAATGGTGAAATTTTAATGCATATGGGCACTATTGTTGTGATGTTGTACCAATATTCTCTATGCAAGAAACATTCATACATACCCACTTGTGTTGGTGCAATATGCACCTGGTAACACCATTTTGTGTGGTATAAGCATTGGATGCTCGCTAGGTGGATTTAGGCATGTAACAATAGATATTTGATGACCTAATGTGTGGTTCATGCTTGGAATTCCCATCCTTATTAATGAAATTCTTATAACCTCATAATATTGTTAATCATGTGTCTGTATATATGGTGTATGCCAATGATCGAGCTGAAAAGACGAATTTCCTGTTTACTTGTGGAATGCTGATCTTCTTGTGGCCTTGTTGGCACTGTATGATTTTTGGTTGCTTTTATAAGTCTACAATGATTATTTGTTCCTCAAAATAGACCAGTATATCTTTGAGTTAAGCTAAATTTATTCTCGATATGATATTTGAGGTCCCAAGGGACCACATACCTCTTGGAGACTCAATGGAGATAAGATAAGATAAGATAAAATAATTATATTTATGTCCAAATAATGACCACAAAGTAGGTCAAAGAGACTATTGAGTACAATGATGTCCATACAAATTGGGAGAACCAAACGGTATCCTATAAAGAGATAATGCATGAATATAAAAGGTACAATGCAGGAACATAAAAATATAATGTATGGAATGCCCTGGCGGAGAAGATCCAAGAGCTAATGGGTTTGAGGATCAAACCTATCTCTCCTGACATCTGAGGTTGAATGAACACTGAAAAAACTCCAGAAAGTCTGTTGGCCTGATGAAGGGCCAGTGGAAAGTGCGGACTGTCTGCTAGATCGTTTCCTGCAGGATTTTGCGCATTACTGAGGCCTGGAGGACCTAGTCTGTCTTAAAAGAATGGATTTGAGACAGATTTGTTGCTGAAATCTTGTGTGGCAGGGTGAGGTTCCACATATCCTCACTGATCTAGAGAACATATATGAACTGATATCAATCGGTCTCTTGGTGCCCCTATCTGAAGGTAGTACCCTGAAAAATGTTGTGATCCTCTGTGTGGGGCCTGGTTTGATGGGAGGTTGAAGAATATTTGCTCGAAACTTGACAGTCTCCTGCATATATAGTGCCAAACATCTCTTATCGGGATACCTAAAAAAGTCGATGAGGGTCTGAGAATTTCTGAACAAGCAATGGAACCTTCTCCTCTGATCTCGTAGTAGAGAGGTCCTTGGCCTAAATGGATAAGTCCCTCGCCTGAATCAACAATTCCCTGGCCTAGAGGGACAAGTCCTTGGACTGCGTCTTGTATTTTTGTCATCAAGAGCTCGAAGATGGTAAGCTTAGGAAGGATAACACTGGAATGTGCTTCATAAATCCATCATGAATATGGCAGAGCTTTGGCGCAAGTTCAAACATTTATAGAGCCATTAGGGTCAAACTATGGTTGGTCTCTACATAAATGGCTCTATGTGGGTTATATACGACCTAAGTATCAGAAAAAACAATCGTACCTCAAACAAGTATATGAAACTGTACGTATAGGTGGGTTTTCCTTATCCTATTCGTGGCTCAAGCAAATCTCATTATAGTGGAAGAGAATGTGCGGGAGGAGCCTTATCATTAATGAGCTCCCTATCTCCAGTGCCCATGGCTAAGCATATAACCATGGGTTATGACCTAAGGCGATCGTAACACATAACCAGGTGTGAGGTCAATGTAATAAATGACCGAGATTGAACGAGAATGATCGACGACTGGGCAGGCTCAGGGTGATGTAAGCCTGGAGGTTATGCCCCACCATACACATTAGCTCAAAAATCTGACCTCAGAGCAACTTGTGAATGCGCAAAGTGGGAAGGGGCTGGGGTACAGACCTAGGTAACATAAAATTTGTCGACAACTAATGAACTATCTAATACTAAACACATATATGTATATATGTGTAATGGCTCAAGGGTGGAGGGTGTGTGTGTGTGTGTGTGTCTATATATATATATATATATATATATATATATATATATATATATATATATATATATATATATATATATATGCACATTGATGGTGAGAACCAAAACCATGAACGAGTTGGCTGTAGGTTTTCCATTGCTAAGTGGCGTCAGTTAGGATAGCTATGTGAGTGCCATGTGGTAAGGTGACGATGTGGCACCTTTGATTCATCAAAAAATCAAATGGCCATATCTCTACATTCAGATTTTAGGTTGAGGTAAAGTTTATATTGCTAAATTTGTCTTGATAAGACAAAAGCAACAATGATGCCTAATTAAGGTTTTGAATAAATTGAAAAATAATGAAATATTTAGACACCATTTCGATAAAAACACCTTAGATCTTTGTAATATCTCAAATGTTAAAATATTTAATAGATCTAACACACTTTAGTGTTTTGATTAGAAATAAAATTTCAGTGAGAACAAGAACACAAAGGGATCTAAAAAGGCAACCACTTTATTTAATTATTAACTATAAATAATACATGCCAAAATGATTACCATAGAAACCCTTGCCAATGGCATGCAAGGCTGCTCATCAACAAACTCGAACAATTGAACTTTGAAGCACACTTGTGGACCCTGGATGGATCCACCAGAAAAATTACACCCACAGGGTTTTCGTCCCTGGTATCAAACTAGAACTGGCCTTGCCAAGTTCTCAACAAAACACAAATAGATAAATCAGGATGATCCCAATGTCTAGATCATATCCTCTTTTATAGGCTTTATGGGCTCTTTAGAAACTTTATTTTATTGTTTTCCCTCGGAAAGTGGAGGAAAATACCGTCGACAAATATCATGGGAAAATACCATGGTAAATACCATGGGTAGATTCCGCATATTTTGACCATATCAAGAAAAGGAAATATTACAAATCCTCCCGCGCAAAGATTTCTTTCCCTCAAGCAATTCACTTCTATCCAAAGTAGAGGCATCTGTACATTGATACTAGGATCCCATACAAATAAATGTGTTATCCCATGCCTCCATGATAAATGATATTCAATGGATCCTTCAATACATGGATCTCAAACAATCCTAATCCAACCCTCAATTGATCCACATAGATCCTAATTCCCCTAAGTCCTGGGAACTATGGGTTATGATACCATCTCGACCCTCCATCACTTTCTGTGCCTAAGAGCCCAAGCTGCAATATGCCCTTGGATAAGAGTTTCCTCCTAGGAATCATCCCATAAATAGAGTTCCAACTCGTAATCTCTCGCCAATCCATCCCTTGGGAAGGATCTAATGCATGAATGCTTGCACATGGAGTAAGTCTACTATGTTGATACTTCTCGATGCTCAACTCATGCTGCTCCACTCAGTCACCCAACATGATCCATTTGAAGAACTCTACCATGCTCGCCCTAATGTATAAAGGTGGGTTGGTAGTGCCACAAGCCCTATATATGTACTCCTGTAGACGGCTGCTCTCAAACTCCCAACTATAATCCTTTCGTTGCCTTGTGAGGGGCTTGAGGTGTTCCTCTACACTTGAAAACTTGGTCGCTAACTCGACACATACCCCTATGAGCTCCTCAAATTTTCTATTCTCCTATAAGACAGTCTCTTGGGCTCTCTAAAATCTTTGCTTCAACATCATAAGATATGTCTTGAAATGCTTGATATTTTCCCGAAAGTCCTCTACTAGTAATTTTGGTGCCCTACTGAATGTCTCTATATCTTTCTGCACCAGATGCCAAACTATCACAACTCCAAATTGAGCCTTTGACTAACTCTGTGGAAATGGTTCATCCTGTGCATTATGTCTATCATGTTCCTCCTCGTGATCATGCTCATCATGCTGGTTCACTATTGTTTTCTCTTCACTCAAGCCTCTCTAGGCTCCTCCATCTATGAAGATAATATGTTTTTCTTCCTCTCCGACTGTCGAACATAGATGCATCAATGGACTACGATCTATAATTGACTGCTCATATTCTTTATGGACATCCTTCTGGAGACCTATGGACTCAGTTGTATAGGAGTCTACCTCATCAATACCATTAGGTAGAATTTCCTCATGCACTTCCGAATGCTTGTCATCCTGCAAGTCTCCCTGAACAATATCACATTGTTGCTCACCATCCTAAAAATCAATAAACCCAAATATTGAAGACTCCACATGATTTGAAGGAATCTCCTCTTGTGCTATTCTTGTTGCATTCTCTCTATCACGTGGACATGAATGGTTAAGTTCCCAATATCCCTTGCAGATCAAAAATAGTTCTCTCCTTATTAGTTAATTCTTGTTGTAGGTTTTACTACCTTTGTTCTTTCTTCCTCCATCAATCCTCTTCAACTCCTTCTTCATCAACACTCTTCTAAGAAATTTTATGTTTTGCATGACCAACCTTTCTACTAGATCATAAGCGGATGGTGGTACAACTAATTCCTTTCTCCATATAGTCAATAGTTTGGATCTTAGTATCTTACAGATGTCAACATCTCCTTCTAAGAACAAGGACACAATCTTTTTCATGCTTTTTTTTACAGTATCTGGATGAGATGATGTAATGTTGCTGTAAAATTTTTGGAACACATGAAAGATTAAGTCGTCACATTCTAGATTCAACATGAATGTGCCAAAGATGATTTTTCCATTAGTTCCAATATTTTACAATGCTTCTGAAAGGCAGGAAGGATCATGTTGTTCAACCCATGAAGGGTTTCCACTATAAAATACAATATCTCCTTCATGAGATCATTATTGTAAGGCGGTAGAGGCAATGTTAAAGCTATGACCCTGCTAAGACAAGAGGAAATTGTGAGCATGACCTCTTCAAAAGGATGCTCCCAGAGTTTGGTTTGTATCAACACAAACATGGATGGCTTGAGAGCCCAAATGAGTTTCTTCCATTCTGGCTACCGCACCCTCAATAGACACATGTCCCTCCAACTTACTAAGGTATATGACAGAATTTTTTCGTTGCAATTTAGATCTAAGTGTGAATAGCTTAGATCCTCTTCCCTATCCTTCCTCCACCTCCCATTGACACTTCTACTACAGAATGGAATAGCCTCTTTTTGAGAAAGGTCTACTGTTTTGACCATTATTTTTTTCTAAAGAGGTATTGGTGCGTAAAAGGCCATATATTTTCTCTAGTTCATCAATAAGTTTTTGGTTGTTTTCGAGGATCTCTTCAAGACCCATCCTCAAAGAAAAGAAATATCAACCATCATATATCCCAAAAGGAATTAAAACCCCTCCTTTTTTTTTTTTTAATATGATTATACTATCAAACCCCTAACTCCTCTCAAACCCCCTTATAAACCCTTATACCTCCTTATAATTATACAAAAAATCAAACTCTATACATACATACATATATGTGTGTGTGTGTTTATAAAGACTTATAACCCCTTTTCTATATATATGTGTGAGAGAAAAACCTTCCAATTTTAGTTTTCCCTACCTAAAAAAATGTTCAATGCCCAATTGTAGTCAAACTGATTCCATTGCTCGGTTGAATGAGATGCAACGCTCGCTTCCAACTTCTCCACGTTGGTCGTGGGGCTTCTCAACCCACAATGACCCCTGTGAGACGATGCCCACCACTATTCAACGTTGACTGGTCCTCCACTGCTGCGATGTGGTGAGTGTGACCAATCACCAGATCTTGGATCTCCGGTGCAGGTATATGACTCCTTCTGCCTTGGCCCTTTTCTCTTTAGACTTAGTCTTGACAATTCAACTTTCAAGTTTCAATGAATCTCCTGAAACAATATGAACTCGCCCTGTTACAATGCTTTAATATGCCTCTAGAACTTACACTAGAAAATTTGGCGGAAATTCCGACGACCAATTCGTCACTATTCCGACACATAGTCGTCGCAAGAGAGACAGTTCGAGGGTGGGAAAAACGTGGTTTTCCATACCGTCGCAGTTCCGGCGCAATTAAAAAGTGTCGCACTATCGACACTTTTTCCGTCGCTTCCAAACAAGCGTCACTCTTCCGACGTTTCCCAATCCGTTGCACTTCCGACCTTTGTAAATTGTCGCACTTCCGACGAAATGTGGTCCGACGTTTTGAATGTCGCTCTTTCGACGTTTGTAAATTGTCACAATTACGACGAAATGTGGTCCGACGTTTTGAACGTCGCTCTTCCGACGTTTGTAAACTGTCGCAATTCCGACGCAATGTGGTCCGACGTTTTGGGCGTCGCTCTTCTGACGTTTGTAAATTGTCGCAATTTCGATGAAATGTGGTTCGACGTTTTGAACGTTGCTCGTACGACGTTTTTATACTGTCGCTCTTCCGATGTTTTTAATCTGTTGCAATTCCAACGCTTACAAGACGTCGGTATAGCGATGGCGGGTTCAATTTAAAAAAAAATAAAAATGAAACTTTAAAAGAGGAAAAACGCTGTTTTGAATATATTATATGAAGTAAGTCAGTCCATGAAGTCATTACATTTTCACATCTGAAGATTGGAACCCAAATATCCATCCAGAAAAGTGGAAGTCCCACCCCAGACAATGATAGAAAAATACCCCATGTCACATAGAGGGACATGATATAAAACCCAGTAACGATCCACATGGAGATTATCGACAATCTGAGAAAGCATGCAAATATGCCAGAGGCATCTATAAGAAAGTGAAGTAGCAGTATGTAGAATAGTAAAGCAACAGATAGAGTACCGATGTCCATTGTTCCAAATACAAATTAAAGTACCCAAAATCCTTGAACAGAGAAAAACGCTAATAATGTGAGGAGTGTGATATGTCCAAAATATAAAAAGACCATCAGACCATATCAATAAACCAACAACATAGACCAGCATCGCTAGTTTTGAAGGCAGAGTGATAAACATTAATCATTTTTTTTTCACAAGAGAAAAAAAAGTTGTTTTGAATATATTATATGAAGTAAAACAGTCCATGAAGTCATTACATTTTCACATCTGAATATTGGAACCCAAATATCCATCCAGAAAAGTGGAAGTCCCACCCCAGACAGTGATAGAAAACTACCCCATGTCACATACAGAGACTTGATATAAAACCCAGTAACGGTCCACATGGAGATTATCGACAAATATGAGAAAGCATCCAAATATGCCCGAGGCATCTATAAGAAAGTGAAATAGCAGTATGTAGAATAGTAAAACAACAGATAGAGTACCGACTTCCATTGTTCCAAATACAAATTAAAGTACCCAAAATCCTTGAACAGAGAAAAATGCTAATCATGTGAGGAGTGTGATATGTCCAAAATATAAAAAGACCATCAGACCATATCAATAAACCAGCAACATAGACCAGCATTTCTAGTTTTGAAGGCAGAGTGATAAACATTAATCATTTTTTTTTCACAAGAGAAAAAACGTTGTTTTGAATATATTATATGAAGTAAAACAGTCCATGAAATCATTACATTTTCACATCTCAAGATTGGAACCCAAATATACATCCAGAAAAGTGGAAGTCCCACCCCAGACAGTGATAGAAAAATACCCCATGTCACATACAGGGACTTGATATAAAACCCAGTAACGGTCCACATGGAGATTATCGACAATCTGAGAAAGCATCCAAATATGCCCAAGGCATCTATAAGAAAGTGAAATAGCAGTATGTAGAATAGTAAAGCAACAGATAGAGTACCGACGTCCATTGTTCCAAATACAAATTAAAGTACCCAAAATCCTTGAACAAAGAACAATGCTAATCATGTGAGGAGTGTGATATGTCCAAAATATAAAAAGGCCATCAGACCATATCAATAAACCAGCAACATAGACCAGCATTTCTAGTTTTGAAGGCAGAGTGATAAACATTAATCATTTTTTTTTCACAAGAGAAAAAACGCTGATTTGAATATATTATATGAAGTAAAACAGTCCATGAAGTCATTACATTTTCACATCTGAAGATTGTAACCCAAATATCCATCCGGAAAAGTGGATGTCCCACCCCAGACAATGATAGAAAAATACCCCATGTCACATACAGGGACATTATATAAAACCCAGTAACGGTCCACATGGAGATTATCGACAAATCTGAGAAAGCATCCAAATATGCCCGAGGCATTTATAAGAAAGTGAAATAGCAGTATGTAGAATAGTAAAGCAACAGATAGAGTACCGATGTCCATTGTTCCAAATATAAATTAAAGTACCCAAAATCCTTGAACAGAGAAAAACGCTAATCATGTGAGGAGTGTGATAACCATCTGCAGAAACCCAGGCTTGCTTGTAAGATCAGGCTCGCTTGATTCCAAAATTGGTAACCATCTGTTGCATCCAAGATGTAAGGTTCAGGCTCACTTGTTTCCATTAGTAGCCCGCTACAACATCCACCCTGTTCATAGCAAAAAGGTTCCTGTACTAGATATACAGAGAAAGAGTATAATACGTAGACCATATAAACATGGCTGTGTATTTCAAAAAACAGGTTTAAAATAGAAACATGGCAACATTTTTTTTTCTAAGTAAAGTTAATCTATTAATAGTGGGAATAAAATTACACTGAAGTCAAAATCATTGCTCAGACTCATGGAAAATTTGTCATCAAAAAATCAAAAAATTAAGAAGACTGCCCTCATACGGGGAAACCAGTCTTGAACGTTTAATTTACAGAATTCAAAAATATTACAAAGGTCCAACACAGTAAAATAATCTAAAAGCAACCCAATTAAGTGGGTCGTGAAGCAAGAAAAACAAATTAACCAAACTACTCCTCCGGCTCCTCGACGATTCGGCACCATCCTTTGGAAGGTCCAGGATCGCTAGGTGCTACCTCCACATTCATGCCACGGCTCCCCTCCTGAAGGTACGAATGCTGGCCGGCTTTTTCCGAGCTCAGACCTGCCGGACAGGTGCATTCTTCCTCCGTTTGGGCCTCCTCGTGGAAAACCACAGTGACTGAAGTTGTAATTCGTGGGCGGTTGAGAGAGCAATTAAAGGAAAATTGCGCAGTGCGCGTCGTGGGAGAAGGTGAACTAGCGGTGAGGTAACAAGGAGTAGGGGAATCCATACAGTGGCCAGATCCTACAACCCGACCCCGCCCACTCCTAGTATTTAAATAGTGACCTGCGTAATAATCACTGGACTGGCCGGAAGACAACTCGGTTGAGGGGCTGGAGGGAGCGCGTAGGAGTTGACCTCTAGTGCTCCCCCTGCGGCAACGCATCCTTTGACGCACGCGAGGCATGGGTGCAGTATCACTAGCAGTGGGCACAAGAGGAGACGGAGAAGAATAATTCCAAGAAACAGAGGAAGACAGACAAGGACCAGACCGAGAGAAATGCAGATATGCAACAAGGTCTACGCAGCAGTTCAGCTGGCCACTTCTCCTTCTCGTCACAGTGAGCAGGCAGTGTAACCCAGCAATCGGCTCGTCTGAAAAACCATAGCGAAATGCCCTTTTATCGACCCGACTGCAATGCAATCGAAGGATGCCTGTCATAATTAATCTCTGATCATTAATGAGAACCGAAGGCTGGATCATATTGGAGCATGCGGAATCACTAACAAGAGTGGAGGTCTGATCTTGAACAATGTTAAAACTTAATGCAATTAGATGTGAAAACCTTGGAACTTAATTGAACAACGTTAAAACTTAATGCGATTGATATGAAATCGCCACATCCATGTCCCATCGCCTTAAACGCCATTGAATGCACCCGCAACCGGGATCAGGGCAAGTTCTGATTGAGGACATGTGGCATAAATTGATTGGAGCGGATCTTTGTTTGGGCCGCTCGCGCAGTGGAAATCTGGACCAGAAAAAGATTAGGGCGAATTTTATAAGAAATTCGCGTCACAACTCTCCCTCCGTACGCCAGCCCAACTTCAAACCCGAAAAGATTAGGGCGGAATTCATTTGGTTTTCGTGTCACAAAATTGGCCGACGTCAGCAGGCTATTTTGGAACGCGAATTTGGTTTGAATTATGGTTTATCGCTGTTTGAAGTTCGACAGGCTCGACTTAAGAACAATTTTGTTTGATCCCATCTTATAAAATTTGTGTTGGTTTTCTTTGATAATACACATATTTATAATAAATCATGGAAATACCACACTATTAAACATGTGGAAAAGTTATATAAATTATTGAGAACAATCATTTTTATGTAAAAATATCCAAATGTGCTTTTGGGAAATAAGAATTCGAGTATTTGGTTCATATTGTTTTAAAGGAAGGAGTGAAGTTGGAGCCTCAAAAGATGCAAGCTATTATAAAATGACCTATTCCTAAGAAAATCAAGGTTCTTAGAAGATATTTTAGACTTACATGATCAGTATGATGATAATTATGATAATTTCACAAAACAATCACTAGCTATTTTGAGGGATGAGATATTAGAACTTCAGCTTGATGAGGATTTTTTAAGAGCTTTATTTCTTCTTTTGAAATCAAGAAAATGTTCTCCCAAACTGAAAATATGTGTTCTTGAGATAATTTCTGAAAATTATGAAAATGAAATCAAACTTTTTCATTCTCAAATTCAGTCATACAATTTCCGAAATCCTAAAGAATTCTTTGAAAATCTTCCTTCTCCTAAGCAAGAGGAAATTGTACTATCTTTTTACTTGCATATTGAGGATGATTATTCTTTCAAACACAAGACAGAAGAAATAGTTTCAAGGCTTAATATTCATAATAAAACTGAGCAACCAGTTATTGAAGGCCTAGACGTAAATAACATACATCATACTTTTATTGATCCTATATCAGATTATATGGAGAATATTTTTAGCCCAAATCTGCAAACATGTTTTCTCTATAAGGATCAAATACATCAAAAGTGGCCTTTACACATCATATCATTTATTATAAAGGCACATGATCATAATATACTTCCAATTTTGATCACAAGCAATCAAGTTATCCATTTATTGTTACAGCTAATTGATTGGCTTCATTGGCATTTTTGTATTACCTGATTCAATAAGATTTTTAGTAGATTGAGTAGGTAGATGAGTGTGTTGGCCGGATAAATCGTTCTTGCGGACAAGACCGATCTCCCTAGTGTTAGAAGACAATCTAGCAACAAACGAACAACTAAGTTTGTCTTTCTCTAAATATATTCGTTTTGCAATTAAATGCTATGAAGGTGTAGATCCTACCTTAGATCCAAATGCTTATTTGCAGTCGTAAAGCTTCCGTCGCATCAAGAATCCTTCCATCGCAACAAGAATCCTTTTGTCGATCTGCAATCACAAACAATAAAATATCAGTAGCACCTGTATAACAAATAATTATAAAACATACCTATCATAGTGATCAAGGAATCTATGAAATAAATGATCAAACGACAGCTTATTGAAATAAACAATCGAACGACAATTTATTGAGTAAAACAGAACTTGATTGTATTAATATTAAAATATACAGAAGAACCTTACAACCTTAGCCTTGATGTTCGAAAGGCCTTCCCGGGGTTCGAAGCAGGAGTCTCCTCTACTTTGATAAGTCTTGCACTCTTCCTCCAGGAGCATAAAGAGGTATGTGATCTTTCCTCCCAAAATCTCAGCAGAAAGAAGACTAAATCTCAACAGCAATTTGACTCAATCACACATAAAGCTTGAACTCTAATCCTCAATCTCCAAAATCTCAATCTCCAAAAAATTCTTAACCTTTTCTTCACTTCACCCTTTTAGGCTACCCAATGCCTCCTTTTATAGAGCAGATGAGGAGGTTAGGATTCCACTTTTTAAGGGATAGAATCCTCCTTCAAAGGGATAGGCTCCTCACATCAAGGGATTAGTTCCTTAAGGTGTGGGATACATGCACCTTACTAAAGCATACTCATCCCCAAAAAATCTCATCTAGAACCTTCTAGAATTGACCAAAATTTAATTTTTTCAGTTTAATTTCGCGCTTTTTTGATTGTACAGGGGTACCGCAGGCATTACACTAGAAAAATGCGTTCTAGAACGCAGTTTATCTTCACATTACCTGCGTACCCTAGCTAAAAACGCAAGAAGGTCTCATGTTACCTGCGTACCCTGAGTTTCAGATATTTTTAGGGTTTTTCTTCTAGTTCTGAGGCTTGGAATGAGGAACAAAGGTTGTAAGACTTGCAAAGGAGGCATGCATGAGTGTTTAATGAGCTCATATAGTCATCAGAATGTTAGGGTGACATTTTTTAGTGTAACAGATTGCCCCCTAAAGTGCGAAGTCTGAAATAGATGAAGATGAAGTCTGTCATATATGAAGAGTGAAGTACTTTATCATTTCAAGGATCATCCTGTGGACACCCCGGTCGGAACCTGTAAAAAAATTCAATGAAAAATATATATATGTAATCATATCATCACTGAGGTAGGCATTCCCATACTCAGATCAAAACTAACTAGAAACTAACTCTAAATTGTTTTGATACAGGAATGATTTTGAATACATCACAGTATAGACATGTGTAGACACAGTATGGACGCAGCCATCCGTTTATGAATAGTCCACTGTATAAATGATAACAAAATTCCTCGCAGCCTAGATGGTAGAAACTAGATCCAGGGTCTTGATTTCTGCATCTTGAACTAGTACGATTCTATCCATGTGAATAAATGTGTTGAAGTCGAACATGGTAGAAACCACTTGATTACCAGTCAATGATGTAAACTGTTAACAAGTGTGAGAGTAACCACCAGTAATGTCAATGGCTTTCAAAGTACCCAGTACAATCCATGAAATGTAAATGAATGAGCTGAAGTCGAACATCTCACGGAATCATTCGATCGGAGGTCAATGATGCAACCTGTCGTCGAAGGCGAGAAACCTGCCATTAAGGCATGCAGATTTCAAGGTACTGACGATTTCTAGATCAACTTCCTAGATAATGAGCTGTCGTCGATAGAAAGTGATCTATCGTAGGCAAGCCCACAACACGAAATCATAGATCAAGTTTTGAATAAATATATTGGCAAGGACTGACTCAGGGATGGTCAAAATGGATGACATATATTTTGCAGATGAATGGTTTATTTGAACTGTCCTCTTGAACACATAACGACACTGCAGATGGTTTGGTGACAATTGACCCAAAGCTAATACCTAGAAACTGGCTGAAGACTTTCAATGTGGTTTGATTAACTGTTAGGTCAAGGATTTCCCAACCCAGGTGAAAAAAAAGTGTCGTGTTCAAGAGTGGTTAACGGCTTTCTGAATAATCAAAATGTAACAAACAGGTTCGTTTTTCGCTCTTTTCCCCCACCATTTCTGGCAAGTACCTCTTTATTTTTGACAAGCTTGAGGAGGATAACATTTGCTTGTTTATAAGCTCATCCTTCGGATGAGTCCAACTTAGTTTAAGATTTGAACCCTAAGAAGGAGTGGTTTGTTCCTGTTTGAAATTGAACAGGTCCTTTACTGTTAAATTTTAACGAGTCCAGTATAGGAGAAACTCGGTGTTTTTCAATTTTAGGGAGTCAGAAGAAAAAACTTAAGAAAACTCCATGGGTGTACTTTTTCGTAAATTTAGTCTCTCGAGCCCGAGAAAGGATAAAATAATGCGGGAGAGAACTCTATTGACCGTAATTAGTCAATGTATACCTTTTTCGTAAATAGTCCATTTCAGTCCGTAAAAGGGGTAAACTTATACTGAAGGGACGATCATTCATTTACTTTAACGAGTTCGAATAATCAAGTACTCGGCAATCTTTTCATGTTTAGAGAGTCTGAAAAGGGCTTAAAAGAGAACTCCATGGTTTCGCTTTTTCTGTAAGTTTTAAACGAGTTCGAAAAAGGGATAAAAATGTACTCATGGTTTTCACTTTTTCGTAAGTTTTAACGAGTTTGAAAAAGGGATAAAAATGTACTCATGGTTTTCACTTTTTCGTAAGTTTTAACAAGTTCGAAAAAGGGATAAAAATGTACTCATGGTTTTCACTTTTTCGTAAGTTTTAACGAGTTCAAAAAAGGGATAAAAATATACTCATGTGGCCGACTTTCAATTTAATTTACGAGCAGGAAAAGATGGAAAGAACTTGGAATTTTCATGTTTTTTACGAGAATGAAAGATAGCAAAATAATCTCGGGATTTTCATGAGTTTAACGAGTCTTGAAAATAACTGAAATTGATTCAAGATAGGTTTCATTTTTACAAAAGCTTGAAACAGAGAAAAACTATGCTTCAGAGTGGTTTCATTTTTACACAAGCTTGAAACAGAGAGAAAACTATGCTTGATTCCCCCTAAGCGTAACTACTAGAGTGCATGCCCCCCCAGCTTCATTTCATTCAACTAAGTACACTGCTGGTAATTAATAGATGGATGGAATGAAGGTTCATTTACGAGATTATATGAAATACCCGACCTAAAACTGTAAGAAAATTGTGCAAAAACTGAAATAATTAACCTAAATATACGACTTAACATTTATGAGATCTAATCAAAGACTCGACTCAATTAGGGGAGGATTTGTTTCATTTTTTAACGAGCTTGACACAGGAAAAGAACTATGCTCATGGAAACGTGTTTCATTTTTTAACGAGGTTGACACAGTAAAAGGAACTTTCCTCACCTACATGTTTCATTTTTTAACGAGGTTGACACCGTAAAAGAAACTATCCTCGTATCTACTTTCTACAATCTACCTATATAACCTACTGATTCATTTTTTAATGAGGTTGACACAGGAAAATAACTATCCTCATACCTGATTCATTTTTTAACGAGGTTGACTCAGTAACAGGAACTATCCTCTGACCAACTGATTCATTTTTTAACGAGGTTGACACAGGAAAAGAACTGTCCTCATACCTGATTCATTTTTTAATGAGGTTGATTTAGTAACAGGAACTATCCTCAGACCAACTGATTCATTTTTTAACGAGGTTGACACAGGAAAAGAACTGTCCTCATACCTAATTCATTTTTTAATGAGGTTGATTCAGTAACAGGAACTATCCTCAGACCAACTGATTCATTTTTTAACGAGGTTGACACAGGAAAAGAACTTTCCTCACACTGACTGATTCATTTTTTAACGAGGTTGACACAGTAAAAGGAACTTTCCTCGGACACATTGATTCATTTTTTAACGAGGTTGACACAGTAAAAGGAACTTTCCTCAGCCTCACTGATTCATTTTTTAATGAGGTTGACACAGTAAAAGGAACTATCCTCGGACTCACTGATTCATTTTTTAACGAGGTTGACACAGTATAAGGAACTATCCTCGCACTCACTGATTCATTTTTTAATGAGGTTGACACAGTAAAAGGAAATTTCCTCAGAAACTACTTATTTCTAATCTATTAATCTACTCTAAACAATCTATCTATTGATTCATTTTTTAATGAGGTTGACACAGGAAAAGAAATGTCCTCATCGCCGACTGATTCATTTTTTAACGAGGTTGACACAGTAAAAGGAACTCTCCTCACTAGCCACTGATTCATTTTTTAATGAGGTTGACACAGTAAAAGGAACTATCCTCGAACCACTGATTCATTTTTTAACGAGGTTGACACAGTAAAAGGAACTATCATCGGACCATTGATTCATTTTTTAATGAGGTTGACACAGTAAAAGGAACTATCCTCGGAAACTACTTATTTCTAATCTACCAATAAGGTTCTTCTGATCTTTCCTCCCAAAAGCTCAACAGAAAGAAGAATAAATCTCAACAGCACTTCGACTCAATCACACATAAAGCTTGAACTCTAATCCTCAATCTCCAAAATCTCAATCTCCAAAAACTTCTTAACCTTTTCTTCACTTCACCCTTTTAGGCTACCCAATGCCTCCTTTTATAGAGCAGATGAGGAGGTTAGGATTCCACTTTTTAAGGGATAGAATCCTCCTTCAAAGGGATAGGCTCCTCACATCAAGGGATTAGTTCCTTAAGGTGTGGGATACATGCACCTTACTAAAGCGTACTCATCCCCAAAAAATCTCATCCAGAACCTTCTAGAATTGACCAAAATTCAACTTTTTCAGTGTAATTTCGCGCTTTTTTGACTTTACAGGGGTACCGCAGGCATTAAACTAGAAAAATGCGTTCTAGAACGTAGTTTATCTTCACATTACCTGCGTACCCTAGCTAAAAACGCAAGAAGGTCTCATGTTACATGCGTACCCTGAGTTTCAGAGATTTTTAGGGTTTTTCTTCCAGTTCTGAGGCTTGGAATGAGGAAAAAAGGTTGTAAGACTTGCAAAGGAGGCATGTATGAGTGTTTAATGAGCTCATACAGTCATCAAAATGTCAAGGTGACATTTTTTAGTGTAATAGAGTGCCAATAAGCTCAGAATTTTGAGCATTTTTTTTTTAGTTTTCAATTTTCAGCTAGTTTTTCATTAAGTTGGTTTGAAAAATTTTGTTTGTTGTTTTAGTTTCAGATCATATTTTAGTTTGCAGAAGACAGAAGACATTTACAGGTTCACCAAGGTCAATGGATGAGGACAACTGACCCGCTGTTCTTGACTTTTCACCAGGAAAAGCCATCCCCATGTGGAGCCAGTGTTAGACTCCTATACCAATAGGTGTCATATTTCATGATTGACTTGATGGGCTATGTAATATGTTCAGACCTTTTCTTGTTGCAAAGGTTTTCCATATTATCAAAAAATAAAAAAAATTTAAAAAATGTAAAGAGGGTATACCTTAAAACAAAAATCAAAGGGTAAAAAGAATAAAAATGGCCAAAAAAGTAAAAGAAAATGAACCCCACCAAAAGAAAGGCCAAGGAAAGTGTGCAAGTCTAAATGCCACTACTTTTTGCTCTTATGTAATCAATAAAATTGTGTGCAACTTATATCCTATGCCACAATTTATGAATAGTCAAACAGTTTAAGCTTGGCTATTTCATCTTTCAATTTCATGTTTTAGAGATAGAGAATAAAATCTGACCAAACTGTTTAATCTTGACAGATAAGTAGATAGGTAGAGTAAATAAAAGGATCTCAATAGCTTAATCTGAGCCCTTGGATGTAATAAGGTTAGACTTAGATAGATTTCTACATGTAAAAGAAAAGAAAGTGTGATAAGGGTTTGCCAGTCTAAGTGCACCCTAATAAAGAAGAAAAAATGGTAGAGTAAAGTAGGTAGGGTGGGTAGATGATGTTGCAGAATTGCATGTGATGGACAATGACTCTAAATGTGTTAATATTTACTTTCATCACAAAGTGCAAAGGCAGACACTATACTGGAAGAAATTCAAAGCAAAGAAAAGTCAAAGTTATTAACTTCCCTTCTCATCTTCCCCTAAATATTTCACTAATTTCCCCTAAGTACTAAGGTATTTGAAAATTAGAGAGGCTCAAGGCATTTCCTTAACTTTTGGAGGGACCGGACCCTCGGCCCAATAATTGGAAAAGCCTAAGTACTTGAAGTCATTCTTCATAACATTCACTCATTTCTAAACATCTTTTCCTAAGTAAAATCCCATTTTACTTAGGAAAATTATGCATTATTTCATAAAAAACCCTCAAAATCACATTTTATTCTAAGTCTAAGTGATGAAGTGATTATAATGCAATTTGCTTTTAAATCTTCACTTTCTTAGTTATATTAATGCATTTTGAGTTTACATTGTCCCCTTGTCATATTAACATTGATTTTATGTATTAAATCCTTACAAAAATAACCTTCTCCTATTATATATAACTCCTTTTTATATAATATCCCCAAAAACCCATTAATAAATTTTAGCCAAAGTTATTTATTCCCACATGTTTAAATAAAAAACCCACTTTATGCCCCCTTTGGCTAAATATATCGTAATATTAAATTCCGCCCCCTATGGTAATTAGATTAATCTGAATTAATTATCATATAATAAAATTATATTGAAAAAATAATTAAAACATGTTTTATTACGTGTTTTAATACAAAAATAATTCTTCCCCTGTGTATTTTAATCCCCCGACTCCCTTTCCCAAGGTTAAAACTATAAACCCTTTGTAAAATCTCCAATACCTCCCTTAACCGCTAACCTTGGTTAAATCATTTCCCGATCACTTTCCTGCACTTTTATAAACAAATTGATTAAACCTCACGATTAATTAACTCCGCCAATCAGATTCCCCCCGATGAGATTAATTAACGTTTAATTGCGTCGGGCCCTCCATATTAAATCCCCGTCACTTCCACGTCCCCATCGCTGTTCGATCAACCCATCTGAGATCAACGGTTATTAATGATATCGCTAGCCATCCGCGTTTGAACAATAACGCGCGATGGCCCGACGGTTTTCAAACAATGCCATGCCACACGTCAATCATTCTATGGAATTGCTCGCCCTCCGCCCAAAACCACTTTTCCCCAAAAGAGGTGCGATGGAAACTGCTTACCGCTTGCCTCCCGTGACTCATCCTTCGTACCTACTGACGTCATCCATTAAATAAATAAAAAAAACCCCGTCACCCTTTGGACTTTGTGAATAAAACAATTTTCCCTGCGTCATTTTCATTATTCTGTGAACGACCAAAGTCTCATGCAGAGAATTTCAAAAACAAACTGTCAAATGCCATCAACTGTATTTTGCTGAAGACAATTGCATACCAGTAATCCAGAGTTCGTACGCCATAGCCTATACCTGTTTAATCACTGTTCATCTCCCAAAAAACAAGTATTTACCCCAATTCCCGTTAAAACTCTGTGAAATCCTAGCTTTTGTTTTAAATTCCACACGAAAGACAAAAACAGAGTTCAATTTGGTCTTGTTCAATCCCCAGAATTGTAAATTGCATTCCCAAAACTTGTAATTGTGTTTGTTCTTCACAAAAACCCAAATTCATTTCTGAATCCACAAGAACTAGAAATGGAGGTTAGACTTAGATAGATTTCTACATGTAAAAGAAAAGAAAGTGTGATAAGGGTTTGCCAGTCTAAGTGCACCCTAATAAAGAAGAAAAAATGGTAGAGTAAAGTAGGTAGGGTAGGTAGATGATGTTGCAGAATTGCATGTGATGGACAATGACTCTAAATGTGTTAATATTTACTTTCATCACAAAGTGCAAAGGCAGAAATTTAAGAGGGGGAAATAATACAACGTTAAAAAGAAAACCAGAGCACACATCTACAAATTACCTCCTTAGCTACTGTCACACCATCATTAACTATTTTTGGAGAACCATGCTTGCTCTCCAAGACAACATTTTCCCCTTCGCCCCAAGGGTGACTCCAACAAGATCAACAAGTTTGTTCACACCGCCTGCAAGACAAATTAACAATGCTTTCAGTAAGTGTGCAATTGAATGCCAGACCATATGCCAAAACAAACCTCCATGAAAAATTAAAATAACATATTAAAATTGAATATAAGTGGACAAGGAAAGATCCACCGCAGTGAAGTTTCACGTGCATGTGACCTTCCTTTAAACATAATTTTTTCTCTGACCTGCAATTTTTTTGTCACTGAGCCATCCTTGTTGAAGTACAACTCCTTTTCCATAGCTCTTGTATTAACTACCTTCTCTCTGTCGCGTAATCTTAGAGTCCCTCTTCTGCTTGAGCGATTAAAGGAAATGGGTGAAAAAACTGAAAGAGAAGATAATTGTGTGCCATAATTATCAAACATTGCACCCAACTTCTTCCCCTTTCCATTGTTACCCAATGAGGTAGATGTGGAAATTGTTGTCATACTGCCCAAAGCAGAGGCCATCTTCTCTTATCCTGAATATAGAATTACAAGATCTTCATATTAGTATGAACCTTAAAAAACATGACTCCCATTGCTAAAAATCACTTTTAAGTTGTAACAGGAAAACTAAACAACTATCACAACTTTTGGCAACTTCTGGAGCATTAAGAGAGAAACAACCAAAGATAAATACAACCACAATCCTCATTTTAATGAGACCGGACTATATATTTGCATTAAGATAATAGAAATAATCACGACTATATTAAGGCCAGCACAAAACAATCTTTAACCAGTGTCTCTCGCGGCCTTCAGGTTGCCATGCTAGAGGTTGCATATTTTTAATTTAAATTCTCGACCTCTCGTGCCCATCTATGAATGCATCCAATGGGATATCTACATCAAATGCTCCTTTATATCCCCAAAAACAAATTCCCTACTACAAGAGCACCAGTATTGATGGATCACCTCACACCATCCCACCCACTAGAAACGGTGAAAAAGGAAACCCGAGAAAACTTCTGAAATATCTCAAGATGACTATATGGGTGGTTCTTATGAATCAACCAACCATTCATAACATGCTCATCAATCCAAACCATGAGCATTATGTGACAATATTCAAGCAGGCACTGAATCGGATTTCTGAAGCTATGTTAGAGAAACCCTAAACTCTCACTGAAAATAGGTGAAATGTGGCACCACTCAGAGATTGACATGTGCCAATTGGTACAAGTGGTAGAAAATTGGCATGCTTAAACAACGAGGTGATGCAGGAATGACATGAAGGAGAAAATATCAAAAAATCCCCAAATTTGGAGAACTAAAGCTCATCACCAACCTGAGATTGACAATTTTACATGATGTAACCTATGAAATCGTAAATGGAGAAATCATAGTAACAATAAAGTAACCTATGTAAAAATAAAGTCGGATTCATCCTGGGAGTGGTAATGGGAGAAATCATAGCGAACAACAGGAAACATGCAGAGTTGCTTACAATCAAATAGATGAAAAAACACATACAAAAAACCTAGATAATAATCATGAACAAGCTTAATATTGAATTATGAACCGTAAAGGAACTTACAAAATGTGACATTACGAACCTGGTCAAGCGCACAAGCAAAAATATCCTGGACATGACCCTGGTTGACAAGTTGTATTGCTCATGATGCAAGAGGATTTGTACCTGCACCGCCAAGTCAATCAAAATCCATCATTATCTATACAATAAATACAAGTAATTGATGTAGTATTTTTTACTCTAAGATGCATTCTTATGATAATGTTAGAACATATGTTGAAAATGTCAAAACATACCTCAATAAGCTCCTCTTCGTTTCAAGAACAATTTATTGAGTCGCATGAACTTGGAACAAGCCTCCCACGATCTGAAAGAGTAGCAACTAAGTCAACAGTGACTTTTTTGTTGCTACGCTGGATCAAGGGAGGTTTGCTCCAAGATTAAATCGCTCCAATAAATTATTCTCTACTAAACAGGGCCAACCACGTGAAGGTGGAAGCTCTTATGGCCCCCCCCCCCCCCCTCACATCACTCTCAATTCCCCAATACCCAATCTATATTTCATTTTTTACTTTCATGAGCATAAAAAAAAATATTCAATAACTAATAAAAAAAAATTCAACAAAAAGTACGCAAGGAAACATTGCAATTAATGCTTGACATAAAAATAGTATGATAAATGAGTTTTTTATATAACGCAAAAAACGTTCCAAGTATGGTAACGTTTGTCTTATAATAATACAATATTTTACATTATCAAATTTTCTTTTTCTTTTTCTTCTTCCTATTTCTAAAGCTCCTAATTACATCATCAATATCATCGTCCTCTGCTCCTGTTTCGTGCCTTTCGACCTGCACTGCTGACCTAGTTGCGTAGTCACGATGTCTAGTCTCATCCAGTGACGGAGCATCGCCTACAAAAACAGATAATATTAAATTTTAATTTTCAGTTTTTAAATATCATTGAACTAGTTCGGTAATATTAATAAAAAAAAATGCAATGAGATTATTTACCTCGTGCACCAGTTGTCGCCGTTGACCTAGTTGCGTAGTCACGATGTCTGGTCTCATCCAGTGACGGGGCATCCAGTAACATTGTTGAAGCTGATGGTATAGCATTGTTGGAGACAATGTTGAAGGGCCTTGAAGTGAAGCTTTTGGAGCAACTATTGAAAAATCCTTAGAGCATTTAAGTAAGGCACTTTCTATCTTCCATCACCTTTTTCCTTTCAATATCCTTTAAACGATTTTGTTGATATTTAATGTTTGAAATCACGTTATAATTCCTCGATTATATGTGTTTGGGGACTTTCCCTTTGAAATTACCCAAAAATACCCTGGCAATTTTATCTTCAGGATGCATGTCTGACCTTATTGTTCAATATTTTGATTGATAGTAGTAAACATAGAGAGTTAGGGGGATCTTGACTTGGTTTGGTTGGGCCATTAGATCCCTAACATCTACTAGGGAGAACCCCCCTTGAGTTGGAGGAGAGCTAGCCTGAAGTGAAAAGAGGTTGGTGAGGTGACAATGGGGCTATTTAATTACACATGGTATCACACTTTAGCTTTAGGACTTTATCTTGAGAAGTGCGAGATTTTGCTATATCAATTCTCAAATTGTTTACAACATTATTGTTAAGAACTAATAAGAAGTGATGTTGAGGGGTTTTTGGGTATAAGAAACAATACCATTTAAAAACTAGGGTTCTTAGTCCTTGGCATTCCTTCACCTGGGCCTAGGGGCACACTAGAATAATTTCACACTAAACCATGTAAACTTAAAAGTAACTTAACAGATCCATAAAGTAATAATAATCATAATTCCTAATTTCCTATTGTACGATATGATGCAAATTATTCAAACATGAAGCAATGAAGACATGCAATGTCCGAATTTCAAGATTGATGAACCAATACAAGAAGTTAGAAACTACAACTTTGATTCAATACTCCGTGTCCTAACTCCAGGAAGGAATCTAGTTTGTAGTACAGAACATGCATCGTGTATTATCAATTCTTAATTGACAACAACTAAAGGTCATCTACCTCATCAATTCCTTCCCATTTTGTGTTTTTATGTTATATTCTTTATAAAAGTGTCAAATTTCTCTCAAAGTAAGCAACCACTGAATAAAATAAAAAATAGTTGAGATATGATTGAGAAATGGTCATTTATTTCTTGAAAGGATCTTCACAATTTCTTTGGTTGTTTTTCATCTCAAGAAACAAGAAATGACCTAAGCAACTATTGTGATGTAATATAAGAAACAACACGGTGCAATGGCCATTTTCAAAGCCAAATGATGTCCATTGAGGACATGGCCTTTATTTGGTTCCTGTTTCATAGGAGTTTCGGGTAGAAATGGAACTTTGTTGTACCATTTCCAATAGTAAAAAGGGAAAACCTTCTTTTTCCATGGGAAATAATTTACCTTTCCTTTTTTAAGATAATCTAAATCACAAAAAATATGAACTATACTGCACACATTCTTGGATAATGTGAAAGTGGAAAAGGAATACCCTACACAAGTGATTCACACATGTACATTTGAACACTAATAGATTTTTGTAGTTGAAATGCAATGCTTGTTTTCATTTAAATGTAGGGTTTTTAAAGCAGGGAGAAATAATGGCTGCCAAATTAATAAGCGTTTCTTTGGGAAAAATTTAAATTTTGTGTTGGGTGATGAAGATAATAGAGGGTATTGAATCTTGATTCTTGACATCTAGAGAGAACCCTACAACCTAACACAATCCAATGGAATTGACCAAAAAAACCCAAATAGAGTCAACCCTACTATAGGAGGAAGGGCTTGTAGTAAGAACTTACCATTTTGCAAGAGCTGAGGGTGAATGTTGTTCTGCAAGAGTTGAGGGAAAATGTTGTTCTGCAAGAGCTCAGGGTGAATGTTGAGGGCGAATGCTGTTCTGCAAGAGCTGAGGGCGAATGCTGAGGGCGAATGCTGTTCTACAAGAGCAGAGGGTGAATGCGCGCATGATATCAGACGTTAATGTAGCACATATGTACATTTGAACACTAATATATTTTTGTAGTTGAAATGCAATGCTTGTTTTCATTTAAATGTAGGGTTTTTAAAGCAGGGAGAAATAATGGCTGCCAAATTAATAAGCGTTTCTTTGTGAAAAATTTAAATCTTGTATTGGGTGATGAAGATAATAGAGGGTATTGAATCTTGATTCTTGACATCTAGAGAGAACCCTACAGCCTAACACAATCCAATGGAATTGACCAAAAAAACCCAAATAGAGTCAACCCTACTTTAGGAGGAAGGGTCTGCAGTAAGAACTTACCATTTTGCAACAGCTGAGGGTGAATGCTGTTCTGCAAGAGCTGAGGGCGAACATTGAGGGCGAATGCTGAGGGCAAATGCTATTCTACAAGAGCTGAGGGCGAATGCTATTTTGCAAGAGCTGAGGGCGAATGCTGTTTTGCAAGAGCGGAGGGCGAATGCGCGCGTGATATCAGACGTTAATGTAGCTATTGCGACGGATACGAAATAATAAAATCATTTTTATGTAGCGCGCATATAAGTTTCGTAATTTTATGTAGCGCGCATATAAGTGTCGTTATACCGACGGCGGAAAAAGCGTCGCTATTGCGATGGGTGCCTACAAATGTCACAATTGCGACACTTAGACATTGTGTCGCAATTGCGACGTTTGGAGGCAGTCGTCGCAATAGCGACACTTTGGGCCATAGTGTCGCAATTGTGACGTCTTCCTCCAAACGTCGCAATTGAGACACTTTGTCTAAGTGTCGGTATTGTGACACTTTTCTATAAACGTCGGTATAGCGACGGTTTCAGGTGGGATGGAAAAAAATTGGGGAAATTTCCGACATTTGGTCAAAAGCGTCGGAACCAAGTGTCGGAATTTCTGCCAAATGTAGTAGTGTTAATAAGAGTATGATTATGAATTTCACCCAATGTCAAACTCAATCCTCAGGAAAATCGACTCCACTGGTGGGGTTAGACTCGACCTCCTTAGAATGATATCAACACCTCTCAAGATGGAAACTTGGCCAACAAACTTCAGTGTGACAAATTTGACAATATGCCAGTCATGGATTCATGACAAAACACCAACAGTATCAAATCCCGCAATAATCAAATTTAATATGATATGGTTTAATAAGACTTCACACCCTTATTTCCCTTGAAATATGTGCTGGCATAGGATCTCTATCAACACAGCTACGTGCATACATTTTTGTGCAAGTGACACACTTGCCTTTGAATGAATGAATGAATGAAAGAATGAAATTTTAACGTCCACGAGACTAAAAATAGTCTATGGGACCACCAGCTTTCTTGTTTTTTGCCTTCTGTAATTCAATCTTTTTCTTAATCAAATTGATGATGAGCTGACCCAACCTTCTAACAGTTCCATCACAGAAAAGACAATGCCAAGGAATTGATGCAAACATACTGCGGTAACCGTCCCTGATGTCTTTGAAAGCATCACATTCCAAAATGAAATGTTTTTTCTGATTCCACTGCCCCAGAGGTGAAAAAAGTACATACCCTTTCTTCCCAAGCTTCTTTAGGTATCTTCCACCATCCCGTTTCACACCGAAGTTGATGTGAGTTAGTTCTTAATTGAGCAATAAGAACCTTTTCTCTCCACGGAATGCTAGCTCCAATGTATTCTTTTTGTTGGAGATCACAAGTGGGATTGAATTCCTAAACATAATACTTCTTCTTTCTACCCAAATATTTTCCCCATATACCCTTACGAAACTTCTCCAACACAAAATTATTTAACTCCTTGCTATTTTTGGGACATGCATTCAAGTAAATATTCCATTTTTGCATCCATTTGTTGTTTTGTCTCATCCATGATTTCTTTCTTTCACTCATACCCTCATTGAAAATTACTTTCAGCCATCTACCTCCTCCCATTTGCTCAATTATTTTTAGATACCTTATAAGACGCACCATGGAAATTGCTTCGATGGGAGCTGCCCCTGTTTCACTCAACATTATTTCATAAGGAACCAAACTTTTTATTTTGAACTTGCTCATAATGAAGCATTTTTGAATTTTTTGAATTTGTTTCCATTTTGAAACAGGGATGCTGCATTCACACCCATATAATATCACTGGAAAAACTAGGAGTCCAAAAAGTACTTTGATCATGTTCCAATCCCATAACTCTACCTCTATACATCTATTTTGAAGTGCATATAATGATTTCAACCCTCCTAAAATTATTTTCTTTCTGCAATCATCCCAATTAAGATTGTTGTTGAAATCGATCCCGAGGTACTTGTATTCCTTTACTTCCTCAAGAATGTTGCCTTAAAAGAAGAACGTATGTTGGATTTTCTTCCTTTTATTAGAGAAAATAATTATTTTGGTCTTACTGGTATTGAATTGCATCCCCACTGCTTTACAAAAATTCTCAAGGGCATATAGGTGCATCTGCAATCCATGGGTCGATTTAGCAACCAACACAAGATCATCGACATATAGAAGAAGCTTTATCACAAACTCCCCCAGTCGAACACCATCCCCACCTTGAAAATTTAGCCACACTTCCAGTTTGTCAATATATAAACAAAAAAGGGTAGGGGATAAAGGGAAACCTTGCTTGACTCCAATGTCACTTCTAAAAATTTCTGAAATGCCTGCTGAAGTTCTAATTTTGACTTTCAACTCTTCATAAAGCCTATGGATGGTAGCTCTATATTGTAAATGAATTTCAAGTTCTTCCATTCTATGCCACAACTTATCTCTAGGGACAGTGTAAAATGCCTTTTTGAAGTCAACAAAGCAACAAAATACTTCTTCTTTTCTCCCCCAAACCTTTTCAACAATGTGTCTCAGTGTGATCCCATGATCCACTGTAGAATGCTTCGGCCTAAAATATGCTTGCCCTTTTTCCCTCTTTTATTTTACTTCTGCCCACTTACTGGTTCTATTTTCTACCATTCCACTGAAAAGCTTTGCAAACAAAGGATTGATCATAATGGTTCTATAGTTGGAAGGATTATTAATGTCTCCGCTTTTAAAAAGGGGAATTGCTAGACTAGTTGTCTAATCCCTTGGGAATCCTTGCTCAATGACGTTGTTGAATATTTCCATGATGTGGGGTGCCAAAATGTTCATTCCCCACTTTAGATATTCTGCTTGAAGTTCAACCAAGTTTTTTGCCTTCCCTGCTTTGAACTTTTTAATTCCTGCCTCCACCTCATGTACTTTGAAAAGCTTTGTAGATGTGTTGATCCTGAGAGGAGGCTCAACCTCTAATTCTTTTTTATAGAGTTGCCTTGCATAGTTAATCCACTCATTGGCTGTAATTATTTTCAAATTGCTTCTTCCTTGTTTGAATTTCTTGCAAGAAACGTTTTGGGTTATTCTTGCCTAGATATATCAGCTCTTCCCGCCTTGTTTGCATGAACTCGTATTTTTTATTTTTTAAAATCCGCTTATATAACTTTACATTCATCTTCCCCTCTCCATTTTTGAACAGTCATCACACAAAATCACATTTCATCCTCTTTCCAAAACCAAAATTTGACACAATTGTTATTTATTCTCAATATGTCCCTTCCTTATACAAGAGGTTTATGCTTGACTCCCTCATGCACAACCCAGATAAACTCCACCAATTTATCTTCCCTCTCCTCATTTGAATCTATTGACCATTCGACTTGGTCTTGGCATAAAATTCAATGTTCACCCCCTCCGATTTTAGATTCAAGTCGGCTTTAGGCCTTCATAAGAAATTAGTCTTTAAATTTTGGCCACCACAATTAATTTTGTTATTATCTATTAAGCACTTTGGTTCTCTTTGTTGAATGAATTCGACCCCTTAGGAAAGAACAATTTTACCTACAACCTTCTCTGCTAATTCAAACAAAATTTGGCCTCCTGGAGATTTTGAAAACAAAGATCTTGGTATTCCTAAAATGATACCCATGCAAATAATAGCCTCACCTCCGACAATTAGTTTGGTGATCAGGGATATGAGATGCGCATAATCATCGAGTTTGACTACTGCGATCACACCCTTTCTTGGCCGCTGCGCCCCGGTAGGGTCATCAAAAACCAAACCTTGAATGGGGCTCGACCCTCCTTTCCTCGATTCACCGCCTATGGCTTCAGAAAACGCATGCATTCAAACACATGGTTTGGATATTGTGTCGATCCAATGATATGAATCAGATCTACTTCTTTGAATGATCAACAAACCAGTGCAAGAAATTTCACTTTTATAATAAAATCAGTGGCCTTTCGAAATTCCCAACGTAGGTTTTGGTTTCCCTGCAATTAAACCCATGCCCTCAAAACAAAATAATTTTAGTGAGAAACCCTTGACATATATAGATCTAATTCACCAACTTAAAAATGAGAGACCAACTAGGGTGATATCAAATACCACTGAAGATGGAAATGTTGGCAAGGGTGAGAATAAATTCCACCAAATTTCCTTGCATGAAACCCTCTATCAAGATGACAGGATGCACAACTCTGATACCATTGTAAGAACCCAAATGTTAAAATTTTTAATAGATCTAGCACACTTTAGCGTTTTGATTAAAAATAAAATTTCAGTGAAAACAAGAACACAAAGGGATCTGAAAACGCAACCACTTTGTTTCATTAATAATTGCAAATAATATAGACCAGAATGATTAACATGGAAAACCTTACTAATGGCATGTAATACTGCTCATCAACACACTCAACCAATTGAACTCTGAAGCACAGTTGTGGACCCTGCATGGATCCACTAGAAAAATTACACCCACAGGGTTTTTCTCCTTGGGATCAAACTAGAACTGGCCTCGCCAAGTTCTCAACAAAACACGAATAGATAGACAAATCAAGATGATCCCAATGCCTATATCCTATCCTATTTTATAGGATTTATGGACTCTCTAGAAACCTTTCCCTCCGAAAGCAAAGGAAAATATCATGGGCTGATACCATGGGAAAATACCATGGTAAATACCATGAGTAGTTTCCATTGATTTTGACCATATCAAGAAAATGAAATATTACAATATTGGGTAAGAATAGTAACCACCTCCTCATAACTTGTGTTTTAGTGAGGGTTAGGGAGGGAGTGTGCTACACCCAGAGCCATATTCTAGGGATTGAGGTGGCCTTTCTCAAGGGAGTAAAATCCACTTCCAAGTGGAACAAGGACTCCAAAAGTCCTCCTACCTCCACCCACCAAGAACTAAGAAATCACCTAATGCACAAGGGATCCATAGGCCTACTTCCTCCACCCTTCAACTATTTAATAGCTACAAACACACTTCAAGGAATCTAAAGGCTTTACCTCCACCCTGACAGCATGCCAAACAATGATTCCACCCAATGAAGGGAATCTAGAGCCCACTGCCGAGAATCTATTCATAAACAAGCAAAGGAGACTCCAAAGCTTCCCCAACCAAGAATCTAAGGCCTAAATCTATGCCCCGGGTTGCTAAGGGAATCTAGAGAATGCCATCTCCACCTTCCATCCCCCAAGGAATCTTGAGATTTAACCTCACTTGAAGGGAGTCTGGTTATGCTCTCATTTCTTAACCAAAAATATAATTTTTTTCGGAGAGTAGTGAAAGAGGCCCATGTCCTCCACGTTGTTGTAGGTGTCACTGATTTTTTATTAAGTCCATGCACACTCTTTACCTCTACTAATCACAACGAAATCTCTTTGTGCTCTTCAGTGCGCGTGCCCATCACCACTAATGGTCTTCACTCGTGTATTTCTATGCACACAAGTTCAAACTATACTCACTCTTGTGCACAATAGTTTTGTATGATCTTCTTGAGCGCAATGTTGAGAATTCTATGCAAAAAATCCATAATAATTTTTAAGTGCTCATGCCTTATCTACACTTCTAGAAAAAAAATGTTTACAAAACTCTTGTGTCCTCTTTCTGTGAATGTGCGTGCTCTTTTGCATGCTCAACCCACGTAGTCCTCTCCAACGCACATTCTTTTTTTCCTTGAAATCTTCCCCACTTCCTACACAATTGCTACCTATTAATTTTTTTTGTCCTTCCTTGTCTTGGGAAATTTCCAAGCGACATGGGCTATGTCCCTTACTTGTAGTGCATTAAAAGCACAACACCTGTCCCTTTTAAAACACCATACATATTCATTTAATACTCAACAACCAACCTTCAATGGATGTTCCAACAACAGTCTGGTTTCTTCCTTCAACAAGTAAGCTAAATTTCCCAAGAAATAGACCTCCCTCAGTCCCTTGGAATCTGTGTCCCTTTCTTAGCCCATTTTAAATATAAAATTTCAAATACAGAAATAAAAATATTGACATGGCATGCATCAGTAGAATACAAGCTAGGTTGTTGCATAGGGCTTTGAAATAAGGGTTTAGGGACTTGGAAATATCTTAGTAGAGCTTTATTGGATAAATCCTTTGAATCCTTGATGAGCCATTCCTTCTTAAGAGGAAATTTCACTAAACCCCTTTATCTAATACATATGTATCTCCTTCTTGCTATAACCACATAAAAATCTACATTGCTTCTTCCTCGTCCATTGCATTCTCAATCAATTAGTGGGTATTGGCTTGTATGGGGATGAATAGTATAGTGTAATGTGTAAGGTATTTTGGTATGTATTTTCATTCATAACATCAGACATGAAGGACATACATAGCATATTTGATACTTCATATCATCATCAACTTGTGCCAAATTATAGATTCAATTACATTGAGGAAGACAAGGATCTATCTCCCGAACAACTATAAAATTATCCTCAACCAACTCCACTTCACCCCCAATTTTTTTTGGAAAGCCTTCATCCCTAAGAAATGAGTGTTTGTAATAACCATTTTCTTTGCTTGTATTGACTACACTTTTAGCCTATACAATGCTACAAACTAGCCAAACATTCAACTCAACCCAAACCTATCCATTGTTGCTTATTTTTCTGATTGTCTAATCTTGAATACCACCCTTAAGCATCAATCCAACAAATCTTGGAATGTGGAGAACACCAAAGGTGAAAATTTCAAACAATTTAGCTATGGAATCTTAGCAACACATATTGCTAACCTATTTTAGTGAAACATGGCTTTCCTCCTCCTTGAATCTCCCACACCATCCATATCATCTAAAAAAACATAAACCAAAATGTTCCATGTAACCATTACACTATTATGGTTGAGCATACCTTGTTTAAGATGCTCGAAGAAACCTTAGACATTCATATCCCCAAATGGGTAGAGACATAGAGGTAAAGTGCTAAGGAACAAGAAATATTAATGAAGAACCATTGTACCAATGATCATATATTTACATTAACTTCCATAATCAAGGATGCCAAGGATAACAAAAGTAAAGTATATTGTTGCTTAATTGACTTTCATAAAGAATTCCTTGACACCTATTCACTTACAATATTAAGTCTTTGGGTCTTCCACCCTTTGTGAGCTCGCTTGTGATGACACTTTAAGAGATCACTTTTGGAAAGGTACATACAAGCACTAATGAGACATAGGAGGTCTCGAGTAATATTGGAGCGAAGCAAGGTTGTCCAATCACTCCAGTTTTTGGATTCTACATTGATGAGCTAGATGCAGTTATATAAGATTTTAATGGGTACCACAGATTGTTGCTTACTCTTCAATGTATTTATATCCATTCTCATATTTGTAGATGAAATTATCCTTATGCCCTGCCCAATCAATGGCCTCTAGAGACAACTTGAAATCTTAGCTCCTATGGCACACAACAACATCAATTTAATCTAGAGAAAACAAAAGTCATGGCCTCTAACATCCCTAAAATGGAGGAAAGCAATGCGATGAGATAATATATGATATGAGATGAGATATTCTCTTCATATCATGTATATTTGGGAGTCATCTTCTTTGGACCATGCTAGTCCAACCTCAGATGTTAGACTAGGCAATTTGAATGTAGCTCTAACCACCCTTGAAAAGTAATGTTTTCAACATCAAGTCAAGGACATTCGATTGAAGATATGACCCTTTCACTTATTGGTCCCTCCTACCCTCTTGTATGGGTATGGGGTTTGGGGACCACACCTTTGAGGAGTAGTTCCAAACAATATGAAGGAAGTGCTTGTCACAATGTTATTCAAACATCTTTATGCCAAGAGGTCAATTCTTCATGTTATCATTCTTGTACAATTTGGCATATTTCTTTAGTGATATTTCATGTGGTGATTATGATACATTAGTTAAGACAAATGGGAAACTCATATAGTTTCCTTCTTATATATCCATATCTTTTTCCAATTTTTTCTAGCTTGTGTGGTTAGTTATCTTCTTCACCCACATTCAAATGTTGCTTGCGACATTTTTACCCCTTGTTGGTTGATTAGCGTTGGAAAGGTACAAAAAATGTCACTCTTTCTTAATTTCTTGAGGGTGGGATGAGATGTTTCTAAAAATTTTAAGCCAAGAGGGTTAGCTCAATTAGTGGTCATGAACTTTGATGTGACATTTGGTTATTTCCATGCTAGCAAGTTTCTAGTTTGAATTATTTTGGGTTAAGTGCACTAGTCTATGTTGATTAGCTTGCTGATGTGATTTGAAATTTTGGGGAAGATGCCAAGAGTCAATGTATTCTCTTAAGGATTCTTGCCGTGGACAATAGCTTAAGGCATGGGGAAAACTAATAAATATGGATTTTCTTATTGAGTAAGAATTCCATTTCATGGGGTTTCTCTAAGTCGGGATGCTGTCATTAAGACATTGTACATGTTTGTCACTATACGACGTTGCATCTCTACGACTGGAGGGGCCTTGGGTTTCCCCACAATATTTTCGTTGGAAAAATGTGTATCCATGTCTTTCTCTCAAGTCTTATACGGAGTAGGAAAAAACATGGTATACATTCATGTTGGTAAGGGGGAGCCTCTTCATTGGTTCAACTCATTAACTTTGATATTCACATATCACCCTTTCAAATCATTATAGTGTATGTCATTTATCTCTCTAAGGGTAAGATAAGCAAGTGTATTCATACTAAGACTTAGAAAACCTATCTTTGATCCATATGGTTTGTGTATAGAGTTACACTCTTAAAAATTGTAGCTCTACTCAAATGTGTATCTTTTGCATAGTGATGTGCTCATGCATACCTTGGAGTACACTACATTATAACTATATTGCACTATGAGGTTCCCTCTACATAACATATAGTTTTCTCCCACAAACATTGCATTGAGACAAATCACTATATCCCTCAAGAGCACCATATTTTACAAATCTACTACTTATAACCTAAGACTAAAGATCATTTTGTACTTAGATACTCCCCCAATTATCATATCCTACAATAATTATTTTGTCTTTAGAGATTCACTTGGTTCTCTCAAGATACTGATGTCTTATGAGGACTAGATATGCTTAGCCCCTTTCATCCAGGAGATGCTTAACCTTCATCGATGAATTACTAGGGGTCAGTTCCATAGATGTTTGACATGCACCAAGATGATTATGTAACAACCCTGGTGAAATTCCATGTATTAAAAAGTAAAAAACAATAACCACGATTGAGGGGACACTTATTCCAAGCCGAATTTTGGGAAAAAAAATCCTAGTGGGTGTTCATTTGGTTTATTATAGGTAAGGAAATTGGAAAAGACAAAGACAAAGGCTTTGGAAAGGCAAAATGGAATATTTGGTACATTTATGTATGGTGATAATGGAATTTAGGAGAAAAGGGAGATGAAAGTTCATATGTTGCATGTGAGGAGGAAAATGAAGGAAAAATTTGGAAAATGAAGAAAATATAGGACTCTTCTATAAAAAGGCTTCTGAGGATCAGTTGGTACCTTTTGTCAGTTCATTTTTTGAGCTCTCTCATTATTCTCCCTCTCTTTCTCTCACTCTTGGACACTTAGAGTTTTTGGAGCACTTTACCATTGGAGGAATAATAAGGAAACTATAACAGTATTCTTTACAGGTATTGATTTGCATGTATGATTTCCTTGCTAGATTTGGCATGCATGGTATTGCAAGTGGTTCTTTTTTGTCTTCGCATGGGTTTTTTTCCAGGTGTGATAGTGTATTCAACCTAACCTTTCCATTTACGGATAGCCATGGCGTTGTGGTGTTCTCATGTTTTGGTTTAGATAGATTAACGAATGGATTCGAAGCTGAGTGACGTGGATCTCCGAATGATTATATAACTGGTTCATTTTTTGCCTTGGTTTAGGGTCCAGTAATCCAGGTTTCGATTGGGGTAAATCCCAAGAGGTGGTGATTTTCTCTCCATTTCAGGCCTAGGAATCTCGGGTTTTTGATTGCTATAAAGCCTAGAGAGTATGTCTCGGTTTAGGGCCTAGTGACCCTTAATTCAGGTTGTGGGTTGAGGTAAATCCTGAGAGACTAGGAGCCAGGAAAATTCCTCACAGTTTAGGCGAAGAGAATCTAGTGATATCCATGCTTGTGTTGGCCTAGTGATAGGGTGTAGATCACGATAAAGCCTTATTTCTATTTTATGAGGATGAGGTGGTTTAGCCTTGGGATTCCCTAGTTGGTTCTTTTGGTTTGAGTCCCACGTTCATGCTTGGATTATGGCGTAATGGTGATTAGATGAAGTAATATTTGGATCAACCAATCTATGGTCGTGTGGAACGTGGAAGTCCCATCTCTAGTTTGTTTTTACATGCATTAATTAAGAGCTCATTTCTTTGGTATTTGGTATGCAAATGTATTGGTTATTATGTGGATTCTATTTCTATTGTATTCATGGTATTTATGTTGTTATTATGCTAGTTATAAGCATGTATTTTATCAGTGATGATGTATGGATCTATCCATGTTTTTACTTGTAAATGAATGCATAATGTATCTATGGTCAAATAGATTGAATTGCAACTAATGATGTAAGGCAGCAATGCTTCTTAGCAATTTTCAGATAAGTATGAGACCACTATGCTTAAATTTGTTGTTTACACATGCAGATGCAATATTTGTGACATGTTCAACAATTTTTTTGTCATGGCTAGGAGGGATCAAAATGAATTCCTGATGATTTGATTTCTTCCATACCTTTTTTCAATGTTATTTATCATCTCCTAAAGTTTCATGAAGTTTTGGGCAGTGACCTGGGATATGGGGCTGAAAAGGTAGCAAAATCCCGGAGTTGCAGGCACAAAATTGACCATTTGGGGCCTTGGTCGCATGTCTCCTATGTTGTGCTTGTAGATATAGGCTCCCAGCCACTACCTTGCCTTGGAAGCCTACGGATATGGCCTAAAAGGGTCAAAAAGTCAGTCTTCCTCAGGGGTCAAGGGCCTGGAAGGTTGGTTTACCTCTTGAGGATTTTGTTGATGTTGTGTAGGGAGTGTTTGTCTTGTTTCTGTCGATTCCACTTCCTTAAGGTCATCTAGGAGGTTGAATCTCATATTAGTAGCGTCTCATCGCATGTTTACCTCAGTTGACCGATTACTTTGGTGGATGTGGGAGAAGGGTGTTAGAGAGTGGTATCAAAGAATGGTTCAACTCTCAGACTGGATGGCTAGTGTGTTGATAATGTGTTATGTTGATTGCTTGTGTGTTCTCATTTCTATGTTGTATGTGGTTATTTCATCCACATTGTGTTTCCCATGGTGGTGGCGGTGTCGCCATGGAAGTGTTGATGATGTTGTTTTCAACATGTTGTCATAAATGTATGTCGTTCTTGCTTATGTATTTGGCATGCACACTTGCTTACATATTGTTACATGTTGTATATGCATTGCTTGCTTATGCTAGGTCACATATTGGTCATGCTTGTGGGTTTTCCATGGAAACTTGGTTGTGTGATGATATATGTTGAGTATGCATTGGTCATTCATGTTTGGTTATACATGAAGAGTGGGTGCATATGGACAATTTTGCATTGAGATTGTCATGCACTAGGTCATGTTGTGTATTTGGTATGGGCATACATTGATAACTGGACTCCAAATAGAATGAAATTTATGTGTTTATATGCATATACATTATATGTTTATATGTTTTCATGATTATATCTATACATGTATTACATTGAATGGTTGATCTTGTAGGATGAATCCTCCCCAAACTACACTAAGGTACATTGGCTTATTATGATTTTCTTTAGATGACATATGATATCTTGCAGGAAGAACATCAGAATGAGTATAAATATGGTAGATTACAATGAATATCCCTATGAGTCATATGAGCACTATGGTGGGCACTCTTCTGATTTGGCAGACACATTGAGAAGCCTAAAGGAAGAAATAAGGAGTTGTAAGGCATACATTGTGTTGAAAAGTGTAACTAGGGTTTGATCTTCATAATGACATGTAAATTGTGACTCTTGTAAATAATATAATGAAGAAAATAAATTATTGGCTTGCTTCATGGGTTCCATGAGCAAGGGATTATTGTTTTAGATTCAATGTCATGTATGACCCTTCTTGGGCATATAAAGAATGTGTAACAGCCCTGGTGAAAATTCCATGTAATAAAGTTAAAATAATAACCATAGTTGACGGGACACTTGTTCCAAGATGAATGTTGGGAAAAACATCTTAGCGGGTGTTCATTTGGTTTATTATGGCTAAGGGAAATTGGAAAAGGCAAATGAAAAGGCTTTGGAAAGGCATGAGACATTTATTGACATTCTATTTATGAAACTACTAGGAGAAAAGGAAGGTGAAAGGTCACAGGTTGCATGTGAGGAGGAAAATGAAGGAAAATAATGGAAAATGAAGAAAATAGAAGCCTCATTAATAAAAAGGCTTATGAGGATCAATGGGAAAGACTCGGTCAATTTAGTTTTGGAGCTCTCATTATTCTCTCTCTCTCATACTCTTGAAACTTAGAGTATCATTGGAGCACTCTTGGAGATTGTGGCATACTTGGAGATTTGGACCAAGAAAGAAAAGGAAAATTAGGAAAGCAGAAGAGGACATCGCGATCAACATCTACAATAGGTTTTGAGTGTAGGTACTGAGTTTTATGTATGATTTCCTCATTATTTTTGGCATGCATTGTGTCTTCATGTGGATTTTCCTAGCCTTGCCATTTCATGGATAGCCATGGTGTTGTGGGTTTGTTTCCATTGTTTGTTTCTGGTTAGTTCTCATGATTCCTTTAGTTGTTGGGTTGAGTTATTAATTCTTGGAGATTTGGTTGGAAAAACGCTCTAGATCCTGACAGTCAACTGTTGGGTTGGGTTACTAGTCTTGGAGCCTTGGTTGGACAAACTCTTTGGAGCCCGAGAACAACTGGGGTTGAGTTACTAGTCCTAGAGCCTTGGTTGGAACAAACACTCTGGAGCCCTGGAGTAGATTGGATATAGACCAATATGTGATGGTTAATGATGTACGATCATGAGGTGGAATCACTGGTTGAGGGTTGAGAGAGTTTGGTCTCTAGAGCCCTAGTTTGGTGTTGATTGATGTGTTTGCTAATCTCTCACATTCATGCTTCGAATATGGCATGTGGGTGACTTGCTGAAGTGAGATTTGGCTCAGCCATGTCTATGTTCAAGTGGAACATGGAAATCCCATTTCGGATTGGTTTTTACATTAATTAATGAAAGGTTCATTGCCTTTTTATTTGATGTGTATATGCACTGGTATATATATGGATTATATTGTTGATGTATCCATGATATTTTTGTTGGTATTGCGTTGGTTATAAACATGTATTGTGACAATGATGAGGTATGGCTCTCTCCATTTTTTTACTTGTAGATGAATGCACAATGTATCTATGGCCAAATATATTGTATTTTAGCTTATAATGTAGGGGAGAAATTCTTCTTAGCCATTATCGGATAAGAAAGAGACCCCTTTGTGTAAACCTATTGTTTATAACTGTAGATGCAATGTTTGTGACATGTTTGACGAAATGTATGTCATGGTTGGGCAGGGTATGGATGAGTTCCTGATGATGTGATTGCTTCCATGTCTTTGTTTTAATGTTATTTATCCTCTTTTGAAGTTATAAGAAGTTCTAGGCAGTGACCTAGGTTCAAGGGAAAAAAATGTGGCATAAATCCCGGAGATGTAGGAATAGAATTGGTTGTTTGGGGCCCTAGCCACTACCTTGAGAAGGCAAGCCCATGGCTAAGGGTCTATAGCCACTCCCTTTCCCTTACGTGCCCATGGATAAGGATTAAATTGGTCAAAAATCAGTTCTCCCTCAAGGAACAGGGCCCTGGAAGGTTGGGTTACCTCTTGGGGATGTCAATGATGCGATGTAAGGTCTGTTTATCATGTTTTCGTCAGTTCCACTTCCTAAAAGTCATCTAGGAGGTTGAATTTCATATTAGTAGCCTCTCGTCACATGTTTACCCCGGTTGGCCATTTACTTGGGTATATGTGGGAAGAGGGTGTTACAAAGTGGTATAAGAGCATGGTTGTGCTCTCCTTGGGTTGTGTGTGTTTGTCGTGCATACATGTCAATTGCATATATGTTCCTCATGCTTATTTTCTATGTGCTTGTTGTGTATGCATGATGGTGGTGTTTGGTTTTTGTTCTTTTTTTGTGATATCAGATACCGCATAGTGGTATCAGATCATGGTTCAACCCTTGGACTTGATGGGCAGTATGTTGATCATTTTTTTCTATTGGTTTCTTATGTTTTTCTCATGCCTATGGTGTATGTGTTCATGCATCCATTTTGTGTTGGACATGGTGGAAATGGTGTCTCCATGGGAGGTTTGATCAGTGTTGTTGTTGTCGATATGTTGTCATGGATGTATGAATGATTGTGTGTTGTTCTTTCTTACGTATTGTGCGTGCACTCTTACTCACATATTGTTACTTGTTGTATATGTAATTTCTTATGTATGTTAGGTCACCTATTGGTTATGCTTGTGTAGTGTCCAAGTATCCTTGCTTGTGTGATGATATATGTTGAACATGCATTGGTCGTTCATGCTAGGTTACATGTTGCTTATATTACTATATGGTTTGTGCTTGTGATTGTGTGTGGTCAAAATTGTATTGGTGTGTATGTGGTATGGTCATGCATGGATGACTGGACTCCAACTAGAATGACATTTATGTGCTTATATGCCTATACATTATATGTTATATGTTGTCATGATTATATCTATACATGTATTACACTGATTGGTTGATCTTGCAAGAAGTATCCTCCCCAAATTACACTAAGGGACATTGATTTATTTATGAATTGGTTTATTTGACATATTGCACATTACAGGAAGAATTCAAAGATGAATAGAAGAATGGTAGATTACAGAGAATCTCCCTATGATTCATATGAGCAACACGGTATTGGACATTCACCTGATTTGGCAGATACACTGAGAAGTCTAAGGGAAGAAATAAGGAGTTGTAATGCAGATAATGACATGCTTATACAAGCACTTGAAAAGCAATCAGAGGTTAATGCATAGGTCATAGAGAGTTGATACAGTGAAAGATGGCAGGTTGTTGGGCACTCTAGATAGGAGGAGTGATGAGCACAAGTATAATTCTAGTTTTGGTTCAGATAGGCATCATGATCGTCATCAATAACATCCTTATAGGAAGAGTGACAGGGGCTATTTTCTAGAAGAGTTTAAAAAGTCAAAACCACCTGCATTTGACGAAGATATGAAGATACCACAAGATGTAGAGGCATGGTTTCTTGGCATGAAGAATTTTTTCAGATTGCATAAGTGCTTAGAAAATATGAAAGCTAGGATAGTCACATTCATCTTCATAGGTAGATTATAAATTTGGTGGAAAGATGTGAAGAACGTCAGAGATATTTTTGAGGAGGAGTTGACTTGGAGTGAGTTTGAGAGGTTATTACGGAAGAAGTATCTATCCGATAGATACTATGATGACAGGGAAAATGAGTTTTTTGAGTTGAATATGGATTCCATGACAGATGAGGAGTATACTAGCAGGTTCTTAAAGTTACTGAGATATGTGCCTTACCTTAAGGAGGAGAAAGCTAAGATTAAGAGATTTATTAGTGGGTTGTTGATTGCATTCAAAGATAGGATTGAGTTATATGAGCCTAGATCCTTGGAGGATGCCATCCATAAACTCAAACATTGTTATGAACAATCAAAGAGTAGATAATAGACTAAGTAAGATTGGAAGGGTAATGCAAGGAACAAAGTAAAACAAGACAAGAAGCGAGAAAGGCCTCAAGATGCAGGTAATAAGGAGAATGTTGCCCCATCGAAGAAGTTCAACACATCTGGCAGAGGATAGAGGTTTTGGTCAGAGGAGCAGAATAAGAATGAGAATAGGGAGCTAGTGAGATGTTGGACTTGTGGAGGAGATCATCATAGGCTGGAATTTCCACAACATCAGGGTGACATACCACAAATCTATAGTGCACAGGAGGCATAAACAATGGGAGATGTTGGGAATATCATTCCTTGGATTTATGCAGTTGTGGACAACATGCAGGCAGATCATTTGGCTTCTATAATTCAGATGGACAGTAAGTTGTGTGATCAATTTGTTTTTATTTTGATTGACCCTGCATCTAACTACATTTATATTAATCCTAACTTGGTGGATAAGTGTGGTTTGAGTAAGGAAATGCATGCAAGATCTTGGTTAGTGCAGTTGGCCATAGGTACAAAGAAAAGAGTTCACCATTGGGTAAGAGCTTGTGCATTTGAGTTAAACGGTATCCCTACAAAAACACACTTGAACATATTGCCATTGGGTTCCTATAGTATGCTATTGGGTATAGTTTGGTTATACCTTCACAGGACCAAGGTAGACTACTATGACAAAGCTATTGAATGCTTGGATGAAAATGGGGAACCAAGAGTCTTGCAGGGAAAGAAGAAAGCCACATTAGTTAGGATGGTGACAACCATGCAAGCCAAGCGCAGTCATAGGAAATGGTGTGTACTATTTGCAATTTATATCTCTAGTGACAAAGGTAATGAGGTTCAGGATGTATATGTTGTTGGACATTGGGTTCAACGCTCCCGTGTGTTTCGTGACATAGACAAACCGCCTCTCGTGGATCCTAACTCTGGCGATTATAGCGGAGACTAATGCCTGCGGGTTTTGGTCTAACATAAATCGCGATTCCAACAAGTGGTATTAGAGCGACAGGTCTCGAGTTCGAAACTCACCTGACTTGCGTTGGGGGGGAGATTGTTGGAAATTGGGTTCAACGCTCCCTGTGTATTTCATGACATGGAAAAACCGCCTCTCGTGGATCCTAAATCTGGCGATTGTAGTGGAGACTAATGCCTGCGGGTTTTGGTCTAACGACAATCATGATTCCAACATATGTTTTGAGCATGTATCCAGTTTTTCAATAGTTTCAGGATGTGTTTCCATTGGAGATTTCAGAGTTTCCACCACAAAGGGAAGTAGAATTTTCTATTGAGTTGGTACCAGGAGCAGCTCCAACATCAAATTCACCTTACAAGATGAGTACACCAGAGCTGGTAGAGTTAAAATTGTAGTTGAAGGAAATGTTATAAAAAAGGTACATTAGGCCAATTATATCGCCATGGGGTGCACTAATGTTGTCTGTGAAGAAGAAATATGGCACTCTCAGATTATGCATTGACTACCAATAGTTGAACAAAGTGACCATCAAGAACAAGTACCCACTATTGAGGATCGATGATTTGTTTGATCAACTAAAGGGAGCAACAATGCTATCTAAGATTGATTTGATATCAGGCTATAATAAGGTATGCATCAAAGAGAAAGAAATCTATTGGATTTCATTACAGACTAGGTATGAGAATTATGAGTTTGTTGTAGTTCCATTTAGTTTGACTAATTCCATAGCTACATTTATACGTTTGATGAACAATGTGTTGAATCCTTACTTCGACAAGTTTGTGATTTTCATTGATGATATATTGGTGTATTCTAAAAATGAGAAAGAACATGATTTGGGTAAATTCCTGATACCCTTAACCAAGACCTTTTACTTCGACTAATGTGTTAGGATTACAATTTATCAAAAGCGTTAATGAACATAAATGAACATTTGCATGATGTAAAGAAGAGGAACGTAACAAGCATGAGAAACATAAGACATTGATAACAGAATTCGTCTAGGAGGGACTACGTCTCTGGGCCTCAATGTCAAGATGGTGTAGGCCACTACATTAAGTGTTTTAAAAAGTGAAGATGTACATGGATGGTGTTTTATTTGTCGTACAAGGAAAATTCCATCACACAGGAGTGGCTGGACCTCTCCATGAGATGTTCCACTACTGGAACTCTCATTCACAAAAATAACTCTTATCAGTATGACAATAACTCACACATAATGACTATGAGTATCTTGCCCACATGGAAACAAAGGGTTCTCAACCAAACATACATGTGACAATGAGTATCCCGCCAACATGGCAGTGAAGGGATCTAAAACATAATGCAAATCCATGATAGAAAGTACATCTCACATTAAGAACAAAAAAATATCTCACTTAAAACTTCAACATGGATCTGTATAGTACAATGAATCTCATAGAAAAGGGACAAATAAGTACATGAAATCAACACATCATATAACCCACACCGAAGATGACTGAATCACGAGCTGCTCTGTTGCTAGATCTGAAATCAACATCATGATCGTGGCGTCGAAAGGTGTGAAATCGACTACACACTCATCGAATGCTGACACATGCAACTCCACTTTGAAAAGTGGCTGAAAAATATAAAGCTTGGATGGAAAATATGAATAAACCATTATATTTGTGTCATCGAATAGTGCAAAATCAACTGTCAAATTTCTGAATTCTAACAAAGTGAAAATCTAGGGCAAAAATGAATCTTTTAGATTCCCCCTAGATTCCTTAGGGATGTTGCTCCATGGATGGACTGGAAATATGCAACTCAAAAGGTGAATCTGACCTCGCCATTGCGTTCCCTACAAAAAACCGTGAAAATTTACTGTAAACTTGACTATATTCCGACATGGAGAAAAATTACCTCCCCAGGAAAATTTCAAGGATCATGGTTCTGCTCCCTGTTTCTGGGCCTGCTAATGGTTCCACCTGTAATAAAAAATTCGCTGCCTCGATCTACGTGCATGCTCCTGCTCTGTGTTGGTATGGGCACACTTGTGAAAACAATGGGTTTAAGTATAATTTTGTGGGCAAACTTCACAATGAAGTCGTTGTGGCACGCTGGTTAAGTGGCACGCTAGTTAAGTTAAGCATGTGGTTGAGGAGGGGTCGGGGGGTCTGATCCCCTCCCAACATAGCTTAAAATATTTTTAAAATAGGGCACGGTTTGTTTGTGAGATTGACAGGGGCAGAGGGTCCACCAAATTGGTGGCCCACTCCCCAAAATCCGGCGCCATAATTATGTAGACCGTAAGGTATGATTGGGGTGGCAGGGTTGACCGCCGACCACCCCACCATGTATTTGGTTTAATTGTTATGACAGTTGCATTGTGTGGTGGTGCCGCCCGCTCGAGGGGATGCCACATGGCTGGGCGGGTTCGACCCCCACCGACACTAGATTTTAAATAACATATATATGATATATAGGTCGGAACATCGACCGAGGGTGGCGGGGTTGGTGGCCCGCCACACCCCAAAAATTTTAATATTTTTGGTTTTTAAAACTAAGTGGACATTTTTGAATTTTCAAATTTTTGGTCGTAGGAGTCATTTTAACAAGGCCAAAATTTTTCTCGGAACCTAGTCTGAGATTGCCGAAATCCGATGGTCGGGAAAGGTTGCCTTCCTTAAGGTTGCCCAGTCACCAAGTCAACCCAGAACTTTGACTGCTCCTGACTTTCGCATACGGGCTCGGTTTGACAAACTGTTCACACCATTGCAATCAAGGCGACGAGCTCTTCAACATGAACCTAGTTCTAGAGAAATCCAAAAAATTTTAGTTTTGAGCCCTCTTTGCCTTGTGTGTGTCTCTGGAGTCGCCTGGACCAGAACATGCAGAGCATTTGGCAGTAGTGTTAATGTTTTTGAGAGAGCATAAGTTGTATGCTAAGCTTAGCAAATGTAGTTTCATCCAGACTGAGGTACACTACTTGGAACATGTTGTCTCCAAGTAGGGCATTACAATATATCCAGAAAATATAAGGGCCATCATGGAGTGGGTAGCTCCTAAGAGTGTAGATGAGGTGAGATCATTTATGGGATTAGTGGGCTAATGTAGTAGGTCCATTAGGAACTTCTCACAGATTTATTATCCTCTTACCGCATTGCAGAGGAAAGGTGAGAAATTTGAGTGAACAGAGGAGTGTGAGGCTAATTTTGAGCAACTTAAGTTGTTGACACATGCTCGAATGTTAAATATTGCAGATCTGGACAAGGAGTTTATAGTGTGTACAGATGCTTGCAAGAGAGGACTTGGTGGAGTCCTTATGCAGGAGGGATAGTTGGTATTGTAGAAATTTATATAATTGATATGTTATATCCGAGATTCTCCTGATCACACACTATTTGACTTCATGCACAATACATAATCTCTTCTACCATTGATCATTAATTGCGGAAATAAAAACAATCGCATGCACACATTAAAACCATAAACATTCACACATATGAACATAGTATTTTATGGGAAAGCTTAAAGCTGAAAACCCCCAACTATCTATATATTATATGTCATAGAGATCATGTAACAATCATCATACAAAGCTCCTCACAAGCTCTCAGTACAATCTCCAATTTCTACACACTAATCAAGCTAGATCTAGCAAAACACATGCTCCAATCTTTGCCACCTGATAGCCTGCCTCTACTGCGCAATCAATGCTGAAGAATGGCTCATAAATAACTTCGAACCACTTGGCTTGTACTGCGCAATCCTCATTGGCATCTCCAATCACTGGTTGTTGCAAATCATGCAACAATATAGTCACAACTGATAGTCACACTGCTCTTTCACCTACCTCTTCACTGGTCTCCACTGAAACTGTCCATGCACTGAAGTTAACTGATGTATTCTTTAGTTGATTTATGAATTAATAATTAGTGAATTAATTAATAATTAATTCACACCACTCTCACTAGTGTATCAATCAGTTAGACTAGATACAACTAGCTCAACTATGTTTAACTCAGTTAAACTGAACACAACTCCACTAACTACCTCAATAACTCCACCAAACTCTGTCACATGAGTTCTAACTGAAGTATCCATGCAATAGCTCCACTTAACCCTCAGGAATAGCGTAATTCCTTCTGTCAGCTCCTGTGCCACATCTGTGCACTTAACTGAAGTGCTCCAAGAGAATAAGATAGTGTTTATAGTCCAAATATTATTAAGAGCTAATAATATTCGACATATCTATTTTTAGACTGGCAATCTAAAAATAGATTCCGCCCAATATGTCTAAAAATAGAAGTCAATCTATTTTTTCCAACTTGACCAACCATCCACAAATAGCATCCTGCAACTCATAGAACATGATCCATATGTCTAAAAATAGACTTTGCGCCAAAAATAGCCTGCGGGCCCACTTAGTGAAGGCGACTTCTTTCCACTAAGCTCATCATCTTGTTGCAATCTCAACACTCCCTCTCAACAAGATAAGGATTATCTTCCACCCCTATCCTGCCTCTGTGGTATTCGAATTTGCTCCTGGTGAGCGCCTTCGTCAAGATATCAGCATCCTGATCCTCTGTGGGAATGTATGAAAGTAACATGATCTTCCGCTGCACACAATCTCTGATATGATGATACCGGATGTCAATGTGTTTATATCTATCATGAAATATTGGATTAACCGAGAGTTTAATGCAACTCTGATTATCACAATAAATCACAGTAGGATCTAAGTGTGAACCGAACAACCCGACCAGGATCTTCCTCATCCATATAGCCTCACATGCAGCCAAACTCGCTACCATATACTCGGCCTCTGCTGAACTGAGTGCCACGAATCTCTGCTTCCTGCTGTACCAAGAAACTGTTGTCGACCCGATACTGAAAATCCCTCCAGATGTGCTCTTTCTGTCCGTTGGGCTCCCTGCCCAATCTGCATCCATGAAGCCACACAACTTCACCTCATCCGACTGTCTGTACCATAATCCATATCCCGATGTGCCTCTGAGATATCTCAATACATGCTTGCCTGCCTTCCAAAAGAGCTTGGTAGGCTTAACCATAGCTTGTGAAAGCTGGTTAACAGCATAGCATATGTCGAGTCGTGTATTGACTAGATACATAAGCGACCCCACCAACTGTCGGTAAACAGTGGCATCCACTACCTCTGCCGATGTAGCATCCTCTTTCCTCCATCCACCAGGAAGAGGAGTGTCGATAGGCTTGCATCCATGCATGTTGAACTTCTCCAGTATCTCCCGGGCATACTTGCCTTGAGACACAAACAATCCATCACTGCGCTGCCAAATTTCCAATCCCAGGAAATAATGAAGGAGGCCCAAGTACTTCATCTCAAACTCCTTTGCAAGATCAGCCTTGCATGAGTGAATCAATAGTTCATCACCCGTCAAAATCAAATAATCTACATAAAGTACAATGATCAGTAACTTACCCTCCACCACAATCTGGTATAGTTTTGGATCCGCCTCACTCTTGGAGAATCCAAGTCCAGTGAAATAACTTTCTATCCATGTTTACCAAGCACAAGGTGCTTGTTTCAACCCATACAACGCTCTTTTGAGCCTGCACACATGCGAATCGCTGCTGAAGATCTAGAAACCTTCAAGCTGCTCTATGTACACCTCCTCCTCAATAACTCTGTTGAGGAACGCAGTCTCCACATCCATCTGATGAATGTTTCACCCCATCTGCGCTGAGAGAGCAAGAATCGTCTGTATGGAAGAATACCTTACGACAGGTGCAAAGGTTTCCTCATAATTGATCCCCTCAATCTGTGAGAAGCCTCGGGAAAAAAATCTTGCCTTGTGCTTCTCCACACTCCTGTCAGTTGCTTGCTTCACTTTGTAGATCCATCTCAAACCTACCACTGATTTCCCTTCCGGCCTTGGGACAATCTCCCATGCACTGTTTCTGACAATCGAATCATACTCTTCCACCATGGTATCTACCCATGCGGGATCCTCAACAGATTCCTTGAAAGAGGATGGCTCTGTCATGATACACTTGCTCATAAGAGACATGTATCCAGTGTACCAGTCAGGTGACTATCTATGTCTGTGCTGTGATGTAGGTGCTCCTACAACCTTCTCTGCATCCTAAATCAGTCGCTCAGCTTCTGTAGTGCGCTTCCACTCTCTGATGGTTGGCGCTGCATGAGTGGTCTCTTCCACTCCATGAACCTCCTCTTGTGGCTGATCCACATCCTGAGGCTCATCCTTAGGAACTAATAACTCCTCATCTACATGCAAGTGTGGCTCCCTCTCAAGCGAACACTTCATGGATTTCTCCTCATGAAATTTTATATCCCGTCACACAACAGTCTTGCGACTGTCTGGAAAATACACACGATAGTTGTGGGGTGTATCCGTGTACCCAAAAAATATCCCAACCTCTGCAGTTGGCTCCAACTTCTTCCTGGCATCCTTTGTCACATGAATGTAAACAGGTGAACCAAAAATCCTCAAATGGGAAATATTAGGCTTCTTACCAGAAAACGCCTCCTCGGGTGTACTCATGCCAAGTATCCTATGAGGACAACGATTTTGCACATAAACCACAGTATTGCATGCCTCAGCCCACAAGTGTATGGGAAGGCCTTGATCATTCAACATTGCCCGTGCATCACCCACGATCGTTCTGTTCTTCTGCTCAGCGACCCCATTCTGCTGTGGGTTATGAGGCGCTATGAGCTCTCTTCGAATTCCTTCTACACTGCAAAAGTCCTTGAACTCACCAGAGATGAATTCACCACCATTTTCGCTCCTAAGAGCCTTCACCTGCTTCCCCGATTCTTTCTCAACCAGTGCCTTGAACTCACAGAAATTTGAGTATGTCTCGCTCTTTTTCTGCATGAAGAAGATCTAGCACTTCCGAGAAAAATCATCAACAAATACGCAGTACACATTAGCTGTCGAAGCTGCGAAGAAAGGTCCACACACGTCTGTGTGAATTCTCAGAAAAAGGATCATCGTGGCGACTATCCTTCTCAGTAGAGTGGCTGCAGTTCTCCCAAACCATCCTTATGCACTGTTGTCACAGTGTACCTTTGGGAAATGATGCATCTGTACCAAAATTTTCAAAGCACCATGTGGTGAAGATGGCCCAATCTCTGTCACCAGCTCGCCCTCATCCGGCTCACCGCTCTACGCAGCACACTGCCTGTGCTACGTGGCCATATACACACAGCCTGTAGGGTTCTGCTGTGAACCCTATCCTCAGTTTTCTTGGTTAGCACCTGCGGTTTCTTTCCTATTCAAGACAACATCATATCCCTTGTCTTCTAACATCGCCACGGAAATAAGATTCTTCTTCAATCCTGGAACATGCATCACTTCCTTCAATACGAAGGGTTTGAACTCCCTCAAAGTATCAAAACATTGCTAAGTACTAGCTGTATCTACCATCATTTCCCATCTCGATGTTGCTCAAGATCTCTCATGGGCTACATTAAACAAATATTTATATCTATCATGAAAATACACACCACTATCAAGAAACCACAATGAACCCATCACACTTGAGACCAAGCATGAAATCAGTGAAAAATCTAGCTCAAACTACGAGGCTAAGGCCTCTCTGACTGCAGATCCAGCAGCCTGCTTATTTTTCTTCTTCTGTGGACAATTAGTGGTGTAATGTCCGTGTTGGTGACAGTGAAAGCACTTCACCTTGGACATGTCCTGCTTCTTGCCTTTCGCACCGGATTGAGAAACATTCTTCTTGCTCTTCCCCTTCCTTGCTTTGGCAGCCAAAGCACAATTTTCTTCATCTGCACTCTTCGATGAAGATCCGTCCCTGGTACTCCGCCTTATCTCTTCTTGCACAAGATCCGACCAAAGTCGCTCCCATCCTGGCAATTCCTCCCGACCATTGACAGAGTCTAAGCAGATATGCAGCCCAGCCAAGGAGAGCCAAGCTCACCAAGTCCTCGTCATCTACAGTAACCCCCACACTTCCCAGCTCATCCTGCACTGGACAAACTTCGTGAGGTACTTGGGTATACTATCGCCTTTCTCCATTTTTATGTTTCTGAGTCTATCCTTGAGCGCCAACTTCCTCTGGTCGCTCTTGCTTTTGAATAAATCTGTCAAAGCTTTCCACATCAAGAATGGAGAAGATTTACCATGAAGACTGGACACTATGTGATCCTTCATACCTTCCAACAGAATCCTTCGACACTTTGCTGTCTTATTTTTCCATGTGTCAATTGCGGCAACATCGCTAGAAGCAGGTTTTGGAATTTCTGCATCTATGAACTCCTTCAACCCATTGTCATCCAGCACCACCTCCATCCTGTCCTTCCATGCAATATAATTCGAGCTGCCCTCAAGGGCATACTCCAATCGCAATCCGTTGAAAGACATCTCAACTTCGACACCAAGAAAACACTGTTGCAAATTCGAATTCCACCAGCTCAAAACTCAACCACTTCAATGTTTTGCAATTTCTCCAATGATCAATATTGCTCTGGTACCATGTAGAAATTTATATAAATAATATGTTATATCTGAGATTATCCTGATCACACACTATTTGACTTCATGCACAATACAAAATCTCTTCTACCATTGATCATTAATTGCGGAAATAAAAACAATCGCATGCGCAAATTAAAACCATAAACATTCACACATATGAACACAGTATTTAATGGGAAAGCTTAAATCTGAAAACCCCCAAATATATGTATATTATATGTCATAGAGATCATGTAACAATCATTATACAAAGCTCCTCACAAGCTCTCAATACAATCACAAATTGCTACACACTAAATAGGTCCGATCTAGCAAATCACTTGCTCCAATCTCTGCCACCTGATAGCCTGCCTCTACTGCGCAATAAATGCTGAAGAATGGCTCTGATTGAACTTGAATTGGTCCAGCCTTGCTCACGCAATCCTCATTGGCATCTCTAACCACTGTGTGTTGCAAATCATGCAACAGTATAGTCACAACTGATAGTCACACTGCTCTTTCACCTACCTCTTCACTGGTCTCCATTGAAACTGTCCATGCACTGTAGTTAAATGAAGTGTTATTTAGTTGATTAATGAGTTAATAATTAGTGAATTAATTAATAATTAATTCACACCACTCTCACTAGTGTATCAATCAGTTAGACTAGATACAACTAGCTCAACTATATTTAACTAAGTTAAACTGAACACAACTCCACCAACTACCTCAATAACTCCACCAAACTCTGTCACATGAGTTCTAACTGAAGTATCCATGCAATAGCTCCACTTAAACCTCAGGAATAGCGTAATTCCTTCTGTCAGCTCCTGTGCCACATCTGTGCACTTAACTGAAGTGCTCCAAGAGAATAAGATAATGTTTAGAGTCCAAATATTATTAAGAGCTAATAATATTCGACATATCTATTTTTAGACCGGCAATCTAAAAATAGATTCCACCCAATATGTCTAAAAATAGAAGTCCATCTATTTTTTCCGACTTGACCAACCATCCACAGCCAACATCCCAGAATCATAACAGACTGACATGTCTAAAAATAGACATAGTCTAAAAATAGACTTGCGCCAAAAATAGCCTGCGGGCCCACTTAGTGAAGGCGACTTCTTTCCACTAAGCTCATCATCTTGTTGCAATCTCAACAGGTATGCTATGAGTCACAAAATCTGAATGAGGATGAGAAGAACTACCCAACACATGATCTTGAGCTAGAAACCATCATTCACGCATTGAAGATGTGGAGGCACTATCTTCCTGGAAGGTGGTTTGTATTGATGAGTGATCACATTAGGTTTACATACTTGTTTGACTAGCCGAAACTGAATTTCAGGCAGGCTAGATGGAAGCTACGATCAGTGAGCTTGACTTTGAGATTAGGTACATGAAGGGAAAGGAGAATAAGGTCATAGATGTTCTTAGTAGGAAGGTACATGTAAATCACATAACAGCTATGAGCTCCTATGGTACATAATTACAGGACACGATGTTGCAGGCAGGTCAGTTGGATCACATGTATATGGAGATTGTGCACATGTTGCAGCAGAGTACATGTACATGTGTTGGCATAGGTACAAGTATAGGTGTTGTTATAGGTACATGCCTTGGTACAGGTGCATGTGTTGGTACAGGTATAGGTACATGTATAGGTAAAGGCAACAATACAAGTATAGGTAGTGGTATAGGTACGAGTACCGGTACAGGTGCAGGTGTGTAGGATTTGGACTATGTCTCATGACAGATGGATTGGTTAGATTTTGAGATAGGACATACGTACCAGAAAAAAGTGAGCTCAAGAAGGTGATCTTGAGGGAGTTTTATGAAAAACCATATTTGGGTCACTCAGGTTACTAGAAGACTTTGACTGCAATGAAGAGATTCTATTATTGGACGAATCTAAGGAGGGATGTAGCAGATTTTGTGGCCAGATGTTTGGATTGTTAGATGGTTAAGGCATAGTGTAAACATATAGGTGGATTGCTACATCTAATTGTGATTCCAGAGTGGAAATGAGAGATATTTTCCATGGATTTCATCACAACATTTCCTAAGATAGTTAGACAGCACGATTCCATCATGGTTGTTGTGGACATGTTAACAAAGGTTGCAAATTTCATCCCAGTGAAGAATACTTATTCAACTAGCGATGTGGCATAGGTGTTTATTAGAGACATATTCAGATTGCATGGTGTTCAAAGAAATATGGTATCTGACAGGGATGCAAAGCTCAATTTCAAGTTTTGGAAGGAGTTGCTCGCAGGTTTGGGCACCTAGTTGGCCTTTAGAACAAATTATCATCCACATACAAATGGGCAGACTGAGAGGGTCAAAGATATACTAAAGGATATGTTGAGGACAACACAAGTGGGCAGAGTATCTACCACTAGTAGAGTTTGCCTACAACAATGGGTATCAAGAGTCATTGAGGATGAGTCCATTTGAGGCATTGTATGGGTGGAGTTGCAACACTCCTATCAGTTGGAGTGATTTGGTTAACATGGTATTGATTGGACCAGATATGTTGGCAGAAATGGAACAAGAAATGCAGGTGATCAAGCAGAACTTGAAAGCAAGGCATGATAGGTAGAAGATTTAGCCTGACATGAACATGTTGTTCAAGAAGTTTTAGGTTGGGGATCAGGTTTACCTTCATATCAATCCCAAGAAAAGATCCTTGTGGATTGGATCATGTGCCATGCTAGCACCAAGGTTTTGTGGACCCTTCAGGATCATTGAGAGGATTGGGTCGGCATCCTATCGACTTTCGCTACCTTCCACGGTGAAATTCCATGATGTTTTTAATACATCATTGCTTAAGAAATATGTTAAAGATGTTAATAATGTTATTGACTAGTCTGTATTGCAAGTGGAACCAGAAGGAGAGTTCTAGATGGAAACGTAGTGCATTTTGCAAAAAAAGACGCTCATGCTCCATAATCGAGAAATATAGAAATTTAAAGTGAAATGGAAGCACTTTGGGCTCGATGAAGCTACATGGGAGATGGCAGATTAGATGCGAGCCATGTATCCTTCCTTGTTTTCCGGTTGAGGCAAAGTAATTTTGGAGTGATTGTAGTTTAATTTAGCATATGTTTTGGTGATGTTTTGGAATATGTTTTGATGTGATGGTTGAATGTATGTACATATGTATATGGATGTAAATACTTCCATGAGCTATGTTATAAAGCTCCAATAAGTGGTATGGTGTCATGTCATTATAGTTTTCATGTTGTTATGATGTTATGTTGGTTTGCTTTTCAATAGGGTGATCATTATAAATATTGCATTGAGCTATGTTATAAATCAACATGGGCAGTATGTTTTCTTTTCAGCGGTGTTTCTGAGGTATATGTGTGATTGAACACTGAGGACGGTGTCCCCCAAGGGGGATGGTTCTATAACAACCCTGGTGAAAATTCTATGTAATAAATTTAAAATAATAACCACGGTTGATGAGACACTTATTCCAAGCTGAATGTTGGGCAAAAAATCCTAGTGGGTGTTCATTTGGTTTATTATGGCTAAAGGAAATTGGCAAAGGAAAAGACAAAGGCATGAGGCATTTTATTTATGAAAATAATGTTAAATATGAGAAAAGGAAGGTGAAAGGTCACAGGTTGCATGTGCGGAGGAAAATTAAGGAAAATAATGGAAAATGAAGAAAATAGAGGCCTCATTAATAAAAAGGCTTACGAGGATCAGTGGAAAGACTTGGTCAGTTCATATTTGGAGCTCTCATTATTCTTTCTCTCTCACATACGCTTGGACATTTAGAGTATTATTGGAGTACTCTTGGAGAGTGTGGAATACTTGGAGATTTGGATCAAGAAAGAAAAGGAAAAGGAAGAAAGCAGAAGAGGAGATAGGGATCTGTTAGACTCCTATACCAATAGGTGTCATATATCATGATTGACTTGATGAGCTATGTAATATGTTCATACCTTTTCTTGTTGCAAAGGTTTCTCATATTGTCAAAAAATCAAAAAAATTAAAAAACGTAAAGAAGGTATACCCTAAAAGAAAAATCAAAGGGTGAAAAGAATAAAATGGCCAAAAAAGTAAAAAAAATGAACCCCACCAAAAGAAAGGCCAAGTAAAGTGTGCAAGTCTAAATGCCACTACTTTTTGCTCTGATGTAATAAAAAAAATTGTGTGCAACTTGTATCTTATGCCACAATTGATGAATAGTCAAACAGTTTAAGCTTGGCTAGTTCATCTTTCAATTTTATGTTTTAGAGATAGAGAATAAAATCTGACCAAACTGTTTAATCTTGGCAGATAAGTAGATAGGTAGAGTAAATAAAAGGAGCTCAATAGCTTAATCTGAGCCCTTGGATGTAATAAGGTTAGATTTAGATAGATTTCCAGATGTAAAAGAAAAAGTGTGATAAGGGTTTGCCAGTCTAAGTGCACCCTAATAAAGAAGAAAAATGGTAGGGTAAAGTAGGTAGGGTAGGTAGATGATGTTGCAGAATTACATGTGATGGATATTGACTCTAAATTTGTCAAATCTTTCTTTTCATCACGAGTGCAAAGGCAGACACTACACTGGAATAATTTCAAGCAAAGCAAAGTCAAAATTATTAACTTCCCTTCTCATTTTTCCCTAAAAATTTCACTAATTTCCCCTAAGTACTAAGGCATTTGAAAATTAGAGGGGCTCAAGGCATTTCCTTGAATTTTGGAGAGACCGGACCCTCGGCCCAATAATTGGAAAAGCCTAAGTATTTAAAACCATTCATCATGTCATTCATTCACTTCTAAAAAATATTTTCCTAAGTAAAATCCCTTTTTACTTAGGAAAATTATGCAATATTTCATAAAAACCCTATTCATTCAAGCATAAGTTTAATACATTAACCTAATGTTTTACACTTAGCGCTTCCATTCATTTTTCATATTAATTTTTAACTTTATTATTTAAATCCCTGCAAATTTCCCCTTTTTCCGTATTATTTTAATAATAAAATTCCCAAATAATATATATCCCGCCCCGTTGGTTGAAATATAACCTTAATATGTTGATTATTTAATCAAATCATAAACCCACATCCCCACCACGTTTGAAATACGTTAATTAACCCTCATGGTTAATTAAAAACACTCCTCACCAATAGAATTGCCCGCGATGCAATTAATTCACATTTAATCACATTGGGCCCTCTCTATTAATTTCCCGTCATCTTCCTTTCCCGAAAACCGTTCGATCGACCAATCTAAGATCTACGGTTAACATCCATATCGCTGCCCATCCACGTCCGAACGATAACGCGCGATGGCCAAGCAGTTTTCTGAACAGTGCCGTGCCACGTGTCGTGTATCGTATGGAATCGCTCGCCCTTCGTTGAAAACCACCCTTCCCCAAAAGATGTGCGATGAATACCACTTACCGCTTGCCTCCCATGACAAAGCCATCGTACTTGCTGATGTCATCCATTAAAAAAATAAAAAACCCGTGAACCTTTGACTTTGCAAATAAAACAAATGTACCCATGTCATTTTCACTATCTCGTGTAGTGACCAGTGTCCCATGCAACAAATTCCAAATCAATTGTCAAAGTTTGCTAACCGCCACCTTGCTGAGGAAAATTGCAGTCGAGTTTTCCAGAATTCATCCGCCATAGCCAACACCTCTTTAGTTACTGTCTATTTCTCGGAAAACAGGTATTTACCTAAATTCCCGTTGAACTCTGCAAAATCCTGGTTTTTGTTTTAAAATTTCACACGAAAACTGAAACGGGGTTCAAGATTGGTCTTCCTTTTCTCCCCTTTTTACCAAAATTGTAATTGCATTCCCATAACTATGATTATGCTCGTTTTTTCATCAAAACCTGGAATTGATTTCTGAATCCATAAGAACCAGAAATGGAAATTCCCGTGGCTCTGAATATCGCACCCCTGAATGCCCCTCACAGAGATTTAGACTATCTGCCTTTAGCAGATAGAGATTTCCAGATCAAAGTCCTTGTCCTCAATGAAAATCCTCTTCAAATTTTTTGCCACTGCAGAGATAACTACCTGAATGGTTCTGACATTTTTGGACTATGGGAATCCAATCTTCCCATGTATCTTCTCCCCTCAGTCCATATTTTTCCTGAAATAATCCATTACTGCCATGCAAATTATGATCCCAATCAACGAGCAGTCTTGTCCTCGAGTCAAAACATCCTTTTCCCAATAACTGTTCAGTCTATCAACGAAATGTTACAGTTTCAACCTGGTCAAGCCCTGACTCCCCTTTCTATGGGAGATTTACTTGAGAAATCAGCCAATTTATCCCAAGAAGAGTTAAATCGCCTTTGCCAAACTTTCATGTTGCCAGAAAATTAGCCCAAAGGCCCTCCCCCTTATGGTTTTACCTTTTTCACTGATGTTGGTAGGCTTATTTTGAATATGATATCCTCTATAATGGGTTTCAATACTAGTGAATATTTTGATCAATTAACCCTAGTATTGTTGTCAATTTTTACCCCTGGACAGCCCCCTGCTGTCAAGTATGACTTTGCTTCCTACATTGCTGATAAAATCCATGATCAGTTCATGAGATTAGAGAATGAAAGAGTGTTCAAGTATTCCTCTGTTATATACCATCTCATGCTTTACTATCAATCAGAGAGTTTCCCTTTCCTGGTCAAGAAACTTGATGCCAAAGGAAATCCTAGGTCTGTAATTTTTTGGTCTGCCATTACTCATAATTCCTCCGATTCTTCTTATTCTTACAACGAGTTCATTGACCTATTTGTACACCCTGCAACCACCTTGTTAACAAAAGTCTCTCCTCCCAGGGTCAATAGTGACATCAAGAAAATTCTCCAACTCTCAAAGCAATACAGGATAGGTGATTGGTACCTATACTGAAATCACACAGAAATCAGAATATATGGATGTGAGTTATGCCCTTTCAAGTTACCAAAATATGTCCCAATGAGGCCTTTTGCCTTAGAATATTTCAGACAGATGATAAATTTTGATATAGTCCATTTTTGCAATGCAAAGAAAAAATCTCAACTCAGGATTAAGAGTCAGTTAGGTCCTTTTGTTTGCAATTCTAGGGATGCTGGAAAAGAAGCTGAAAGAATTTTAGAAGACTATCTCAAATTTCAAAAAAGTTTCTATTGGGTACCTTATGACCCAAACAGATTTATTTGTGATAGAATAATGAAAAACAAATTATCACCATACCTTCATCAAATAATCCCAGAAATTGAACAATATGCCAATATGGATGAATAGATGGAAGGGACATTGATAGAACAAGATAATGAACAGGTCAGTGTTGAAAATGTTATGAAAGACCTTGAAAAAATACTTGACCTAGACTCTTTTGGACAAGTGCAAAGACCAGGGATTGGTCCTTCTTCTGTTGGAACTTGTCAACAAAATTTACAGGAAATCAGTGCATTAGCTACAGTATCATCTAAAGGAAAAGAGAAAGAAGCTGATATACAAGTTACAGAAAAATTTACAATGAAAGAACAACCTGAAACTTCTAAAGAACAGGGTCAAATACAAATTTCTCCTACTCGGACCAATGTAGCAGAAATTTCAATTTTACAAACTCCTCTCAATGTAGAAAAGAGTAAAAAGAGAGATGTTGAAGCAACTACCCCTATCAGTAGGTCTTCAGAACATCCTGATGTTAAAAGACAAAAAATAAATCCTCTTCCAAAAGTGGAATCTGTTCATGAAATCTTTGATAGTTAGAGGAGAGAAGAACTAGGCAGTCAACAAACATGTACAGTCAGTGGAACATCCACTAATTCTCAGAGAAAAGAATTACAAATACAGCAGAGTGTAGAAGTATCTTCTTTCAAACCACCAGTGAAAGATGCCTGGGATATTAAAAGGACATTCACAAATATAAAGGCAAGAAATGATCCACTAAGACTTCAAGTTTACAATCAATATTTGAAGATGGCTCCTAAGAATCAACAAAGATTGATGTCAGCCTATGACACCCAGTAGGGTAAGATGGTAATGAGTCACTTCAAACCCAAAGTGCAGTAGCCTCAAATAGCTGCAGATTATATCAGAACTAATTTTGAAGTCATAGAAAAGGATATTCATCCTTTGGATCAAATTGAGTTACATAAACAAACAAGTGAAATGATTTATTCTTCTCTGACTGATAAATCAATGATGACCCATAAATTGCAGGATTCTTTGGAGAATAATAATGCACAATTGCAGCTTGAAAAAGCCTCCTCTCATGCTAAGGATAACAGAATAAAGACTTTGGAGGAAATAATCATTGGATTGGGTCATAATCCAAAATATGTCAAGGGTATAGAAGCCTTGATCAAGAAAAAAGATGATGATATTGCAGCCTTGAGAAAACAGCTGAAATTACCAGCCTCAAGACATCCACAGACTGCAGAAATCATGAAGCAAAATTATGAAGAAGAATTGATGGACTTGCTCTTGGAACTAAATAAGCAACTTAATGAAACTGAAAAAGAGCTTGAAAAGGCATTGAAAGACAAGAAGCCTATTATTCCAACATCTACATCAAAAGTAATTACAGGTATATCTACAACAGGTCAGCCAACAGAATTGTCACAGGGTAATACTTCCAATTTAAGTACCAAAGAATTAATAAAGTCAATGGAGGAATTGAAACTCCAAGTGACCGAGCTCCAAATAACAAAGGTACAATTCACCACTTTAGAACAGAAATATGATCTCTCAAAGATAAGCGTTGCAGAGAAAACAAGAGAGGTCAACAGGTTGGAAAAATTGGTTAACGCATTGGAGAAGGATCTCACATTGGAGAAGCCTTTAAAGGAAATAAGAGAAATTCTTTGGGACAAAATCATTCAGTCAATAGAAGATGTTTGGCCGTCAATTAAAATAATGTATGAGCAGAATGATTTAGTTAAATTGGCTCTGGAAGAAATCTTAAAGGCAAGAGAATAATTAGGAAACAGGCCTGAAGAAGCTAACGAACTTATACATTTTTTGAACACTAAGAACAGATATCAACTTGAAGAACTTGGCATTCAAGACAGGACAGAAACAATTTTGGAGATAAAAAGAGTTTTTACTAAAAGAACTCTAATGCAGAATCTAGAATGAAGATGCTCTGATATGCAAGAAGAAATCAATGCTTTCATAAAAATATTGGATATTCTGTTGAATAAAGGATTGCCCAGTCCTTTAGTTTCAGAGGATAAACTAATGGACCTTGAAAGCTATGTTGAGAAATTGAACAAGCATGCTGACAATCAAGCCAGCTCCTCTACTAGTTCATCGGCAGCAGCATTGCCTACAGGCAAAAATCTTCATGACAGATTGGAGAATTTGTTTTATCTCGAGCATGATGTAAAGCATTTATTCCCAATTCAGCCTACTTTCTTCAGATATAAAGAGACAGATGAAACTCTGAGGAAGCTGCAAAGAACCAGAATACCGGAAGATAAATGGTGGGAATAAATGTTAGAACTTTTGTAAATATTATCCTTGCGTGAATTGTGATTATTTACTACAGTAATTCATGATAAGAAGGATAAAAGGATAAACAGAGGTTAAAGTGTATCAGTACAAGTAAAGAGTATCAGTGAAACAGAGCAGCCAGCACATAATTACTAAGGAGGACAACAACAAGCCAAATCATAGGGCCTGCCTCCAACACATTCTCAAAAGAAGGAAACAACACAACATCAGTTATCATTTCTCTTATCTACGAGACCATTTGTCTCTAGTTTGTTGTAAAATACTTATGAGTCATCCTAGATTATATCTCAATTTGTTATGAGATATTTTTATAATTTTTTGTATAAATACTCCCTCAATTGGAGTATTGAGGGTGGATTCTTAGACTTTTCTGTAACATTGACTATTTTGGAAAAAGTGCTATTGGAGAAATTTTGTGTGGCCATCTGGATAAGGATTTGATGCAAAAGACTTTTTACAGGATTCTTGTGTCAGACGACGGATCAATAAGTCATCTATCTCTTATGTTTTGAAGTGTTATACTTGTTTATTATATCATTTGTGTCTCATATCTCAATAATTAACGAAAATGAATAATCAGAAAGTGCTTAAGTGCAATATGTTTTTAATCGTTGTTATTCTAAATGTTTTCTTCTGAAACTAGTTTAAACAGTGAATTCTTAATTGCTCATGTTTTTCTAGTTTATGCATTTTGATTATTTGATAAAGAATTCTCAATTTCTCTTTGTTAATAATCATTCAAATTCCCCCTTTTTGAATATGTTGAAGGATTCTTAATTTCCATTCACCTATTTCAAGTTCATTCCATTCACTTTAGATCTATGATTGTTCCCTATTTGATTACCTTGCCGTGTGAAACCATCTTTTGTTAAGAAACTTAATCCAGTTAAGCCATATTCTTTGACTCCATTAGCCCAATGGCCTAAATTACTCAGTCTTGCCCTTAGCTATTGAATTTCATCACCCAAAATCAATCAAAATCTCTGGACTTTATAACTAGCCTAATATCTTCCAAAACAAAGCTAAATTTTACAGAGAGAGCCCTCTCTGGGTATAGATTGGCTAGATTCTGTACCTAAAAGTTGGTTTGTGGTTACTTCGGACCCCTTTCCTCTTCCCAACAACTTCAAGGAAAATCTGAGTGATAACATAGTGGCGACTCCACTGGGGATTCTGAATAATTTTATTATTACTATTGTTTACTTTATAAAATACAGACGGAGCCTGAAGTTAGCCAGGTAGCCTTTGAACTGCTTTTTCTCTGCAATTGCATAAGTAAATAAATGCTGTTTCAGTCTATCTTCGGTCTAGTTTATGAACTGAACTTTGGTTTCAAACATTTGATCAGTTCCTCTAGTCAAATAAATCTTTAAGAAAATTTAAATCCAATATCTAAAACTTCTTAAAGAGATTGTTGAAGTTGTATTTTTCATTCCATTTAGACAAAAAACCAAAAAATATCACCTAGAAACCTGGCTTCAGAAAGGACTCATTACACTAGGGCTAATCCTGACCCAAATCCTCTGCCTGTGTTTGAAAATCCGAATCTGATCCCCAGAATTCTTAGGAGACAAGATAGTCAAGAAAGCTCTAGTAGTTCTCGAGCTCTCTATAGATCAATATCCCGTCCTGTGAAGTGGATTTATTTTGAGGATGAACCTTTTGACGAGCAGTTTGAAACCTCTTTATTTGTAATTTTTTCTGAATCTGAGTTGTCCAATTTGGTTCCAGACCCAGTGTTTCTTGAAGATTTAAAATTTGAATTTGTCACTTCACATCTTGATAAACATTTGTGAAATTCCATAAAATATGAGCTTACCTCTGAAATAACATCAAATATTTCTGTGATCACTTCAACCTCTCCTAGTTCATCAACATTTCCTCAAACATCTCAACCTCAAACTACCCCTTCTACTCCTCCATCCACTACTCATAGACCAACCTCACTTGTTATTTCATCGCTACCTCCTGCAATGGAAAATAGATATGCTCCTTTGGTATTACCAACCAATTTAGGGGATATGCCCCAAGAATACCAAAGTAAAATCACTCCCTTTGATGGTTCTGGTACTTACACTGCACAACAGCATACTAAAATTATGACCGATTATTTTGAAATAGATGTTGATGATGTAAGAATGAGAATATTTGTCCAAAGTCTTACTGGAGATTCGAGAAGTTAGAACCTGGTTTAGAGCCCTTCCTGCAAACAATGTTACTGACTTACAAGCTCTTTATAGATCATTTTTAAACAAATGGGAAAAGAAGAAAGATTCTCTTCAAATCTTATCAGACTTTGGAAAACTAAAGAGAGGACCAAATGAGACTATGCAAGATTACGACACCAGGTTCAATGATGCTTACAATGTTATTCCCCAAAATCTTAGACCTCCTCCAGATTCAGTATTAATCAAATTCCCTGATGGATTTGATTCTGATATGGCGTATAAACTTAGGGAAAGAGCTCCTCAAACTTTAGAAGAAATGAAAAGTATAGTTGTTAGTGTTGAAGCCAACCTGATAGAGAAACGAGCTAGAGCCAGATCTGAAAGGAGAATGCCTTTAAACGAAGAACTCACAGCTTTTGAAAAGAAACTAGATGCTATTATCAAAGGAATGGAAAGTCTAGGAGATAGAGTAGAAACAATTGAAAATAAATCTCCTTGGGATGGTCAACCGAGCAATACTGTGAGAAATCCAAATTTCAGAAGGAACCAAAATCAAAATACTGAAAAAACTGGTCCTGACCAAAATATTAGGCCCCCATTCCAGGAAAATTATATTGAAGCCTCAACTTCCAAGGAACCAACTGAAGATGTTCAAATAAACAACTTTACTGAACGCAAGAACGAACCGGAAGTTTTCTTGACCCAAGAGGATCAAGAAGCTCACTTTCTTAAACAATTTCAAACTCATTCAGGAGAATCATTTGACTTTAAGGAAGGATATGATATAGCCATTTATGAAGTCCACAAACAATATAATTTGAGGAGCAGAAGAATTGATGTCCCGGAAACAAGTAAACAGAAATCTACAAAACAACCCCTCAAAGTTAAAACCAATAATACCCCTGTACATATTCTTTCTAGATCAGATCCTAATCCTGCCAACCCAATAATTGAAGATGTATCTGATAGTCAACTGAATAACAGACAACTTTCCAATACTCTTCCTCCCAAAGGAAATGTAGAGGAACCTCCAGAAGTTGATTCGAAAACAACTTCAGCCCACAACCCCATTCCTGAGAAGGAGAAAAATACCAAAAACACAGAAGATAAAGAGAATCCAGCTGTTCAAAATACAAGAACTCAGACCGAGAAACCTTTTAATCTGGAAGCTGAAGTAGGAAAATTAAAAATAGTTGTTCCATTGTCTGAATTAGCTAAAAATGATGTCTACCGAAGTTAAATCAATAGATCACTTAATATTATTGGAAGTGATGACTCAGTAAATTTTTTTGATGACCAACCTAGATTATTATTTTGCCCTGAATTAAATGGAAAACCAGGAAGTGGAGGGACTCCTCCATTCAATGTGAGTTTGAACATACATGATAAAATACTTCATAATGCCATGCTTGACTCTGGGGCACCTCACAATCTAATGCCCAAGGCTGTAATGGAGAGATTAAACGTAGATATCACCAGACCATAAAAAGATCTCTTTTCTTTTGATTCAAATTAGGTGAGATGTTTAGGGTTAATCAAAGACTTGTGTGTTTCATTGGTTCAATACCCTGCGAAAAAAATTTTGATGGATATAGTAGTAGCAGATATTTCTCCAAAATATGGTATGCTATTGTCTAGATCTTGGGGTGCAAAGCTCGGAGGATCTCTTCAATTGGACATGTCATATGCTACTATTTCAGTGTTCGGCTAACCTAAGAGACTATACAGAGAAACTTTAATGAAATATGTAGTCAGTAGTCAGGAGAAACCTGAAAATTTCCCCATCTACTCAGTACACTATGATATGGATTCATTTATTCTTTATAATGCTGAATTCGATCCTCCCACTGAATTAGAAGTACCAGCAACATAACCAAAACAAATTGCAAAACAAAAATCCAATGTTCAAATCCATGAAATCTCTGAGGAAAAATAAACATCAGATACCCAAGAGAAACCAGAAGAAAGTAACAAACCAGATCTCATTGTTAAGAAAATTCCTGAAACTCTTGATACCAATTATGAACATGAAATTCTTTGGCACTTAGAATTTGATGGTTCCGTTAATAAATTAGGAGCAGGAGCTAGAATTTGGATACACAACATTGAAAATGATCATGCTGAAGGCCATGCTTATAGATTAAACTTTAAATGCACTAATAATATGGCTAAATATGAAGCTCTTTGACTAGGGCTTAAAATTGTCAAAAGATTAGGGGCAATTAGACTATCTGTCATAGGAGATTCTGATTTAATCATTCAACAGATCAAAGGTCACTTTCTGACAAAAGATACTAGACTAAGAGAATATAGAGGAATAGTTGTAGAGATTCTCAATACTTTTCTACAGACTCAGCTTGCTAAAATCCCAAGAAAACAAAATTTGCATGCTCATAGTCTTGCAATGTTTTCTAGCACTTGTAAATTACCATTCGAACCTAATCATCAGTTCACAGCTGAGATTAGACATAGACCAGCTATACCAGACAATTTTAAGAATTGGCAAGTGTTTGTAAATGACAATCAGATTAACAATTTCCTGACTTTAGAGAATGGATTTTCTAACAGTAACATAGATGAAGATACAGTCATTGAATCTGATCAAATAAATGAACAAGAAATAGACATTTCAGAAGAAAGTGCAATTCAAATGTTTTATCCAACAAAGTTCACCAAAAAAGAAATGCAGGACCTTAAACAAGTAGAGGTTGATGAAATTATAGAAGAAGAATCTGAGATCATTAATTTGAAAGATAATCATTTGCCTAAAGGATTAAATCCTCTAGAAGATCTTTTCGATTCTAACGATATTCCAAAGAAACCCAAAATGGAACCTTTGAAAGCTAATATTGAGGAATATAATTTGGGAACTGAAGAAAATCCTAAAATAATAAAGTTATCTAAATCTTTGCCTCCTGATAAAAAACTGAAATATATTGAACTAATAAGAGAATTCCAGGATGTATTTGCCTGGAGTTATGAAGACTTGAAATCATATGACACCTCTATAATTCAGCATACAATACCTCTGAAAGAAAATCAGAAACCTTTTAAACAGAAACTCAGAAGAATCAACCCTGTATTGTTGCCTTTAATTGAAAAAGAAATCAAACGAATGTATGAAGCAGGGATAATTGCTCCCATTAGGTTTTCAGAGCAGGTGTCTAATTTAGTCCCTACTAGGAAGAAAACTGGAGAGATCAGATTATGTGTCGATTTAAGAAATGTAAATAAGGTTTCCTTGAAGGATAATTACCCTTTGCCCAAAATGGATCACATTTTACAAAGGGTAGTAGGTGCTTCTAGGATTTCTCTTTTAGATGGGTTTTCAGGATACAACCAAATTCTGGTTCATCCTGATGACCAAGAAAAAACAGTTTTTACAACACCATGGGGCAGATTCAAGTATGTTAAAATGCCATTTGGACTTAAAAATGCTGGAGCAACCTTCCAAAGAGAAATGGACATTGCATTTGCAAAATAAATTCATGACTTTCTTGTTATATATCTGGATGATTTAATTATTTTTTCTAAATCAGATCAACAGCATTTGGACCATCTCAGACAAGTATTCATAAAATGCAGATAGTATGGTATCTCTTTGAATCCAAAGAAGTCCTTGTTTGGTCTTGAAGAAGGTAAACTCTTGGGCCATATCAAATCCAAAGATGGTATTAGAATTGATCCTACCAGAATAGAAGCTATACTGCAGATACCTCATCCCAGAAATGTTAAAGAACTTCAAGCTTTCCTAGGAAAAATCAAATTTTTAAGAAGATTCATATCTAGCTTACCTGAACTAATTAGATTGCTTACTAACATGTTAAGAAAGGATTCAAGTATTAAATGGATAGTAGAAGCCAAAAAAGCATTTGAAGAAATTAAAATGGCTTTGACTAGAACACTAGTTCTTACCAGTCCACAATTTGATAGAGACTTCATAATATTTTCATTTGCATCAGAACACACTGTAGCAGCTGTTTTATTACAAAAGGATGATCAAGGATGTGAAAAACCTATAGCCTTTTTTAGTAAAGCACTAAGGGATGCATCTTTAAAATACAACATCATGGAAAAATAAGCTTTTGCACTTATAAAAGCCATTAAAGATTTTAGAATCTACATATTGTATTCCCATGTGATAGCCTATGTACCAAATGCTGTTGTCAAAGACATCTTAACTCAAGATGGAATTGAGGGCAAAAGAGGTAAATGGATTGCTACCATATTAGAGTATGATATTGAAATAAAACCTACAAAGCTTATAAAGGGGCAGGGATTGGCTCAACTCATGACAGAAACAAATTGCCAAGCCCTGGATATTAATGAACTGGACACTACTACATTTGGGGGAAATTCCGACACTTGGTTCTGACGCTTTTGACCAAATGTCGGAAATTTCCCCAAATTTTTTCAATCCCGCCCGAAACCGTCGCTATACCGATGTTTATAGAAAAGTGTCGCAATACCGACACTTATACAAAGTTTCACAATTACGACGTTTGGAGGAAGACGTCGCAATTGCGACACTATGCCCCAAAGCGTTGCTATTGCGATGATTGCCTCCAAACGTCGCAAGTGCGACATAATGTCTAAGTGTCGCAATTGCGACGTTTGGAGGCATCCGTCGCAATAGCGACGCTTTTTCCGCCGTCGGTATAACATCACTTATATGCGCACTACATAAAAATACGAAACTTATATGCGCGCTACATAAAAATGATTTTATTAAAAATACGAAACTTATATTCGTCGCAATAGCTACATTAATGTCTGATATCACACGTGCATTCGCCCTCCGCTCTTGCAGAACAACATTCGCCCTCAGCTCTTGCAAAATAGAATTTGCCCTCAGCATTTGCCCTTAGCTCTTGCAAAACAACATTCACCCTCAGCATTCGCCCTCAGCTCTTGTAGAACAACATTCGCCCTCAGCATTTGCCCTGAGCTCTTGCAGAACAAAATTCGCCCGGAGCTCTTGCAGAATAGCATTCACCCTGCATTCGCCTTCAGTGTTCGCCCTCAGCTCTGGCAGAACAACATTCGCCCTCAGCTCTTGCAAAATGGTAAGTTCTTACTGCAGGCCCTTCCTCCTATAGTAGGGTTGACTCTATTTGGGTTTTTTTGGTCAATTCCATTGGATTGTGTTAGGATGTAGGGTTCTCTCTAGATGTCAAGAATCAAAATTCAATACCCTCTATTATCTTCATCACCCAATACAAGATTTAAATTTTTCCCAAAGAAACGCTTATTAATTTGGCAGCCATTATTTCTCCCTGCTTTAAAAACCCTACATTTAAATGAAAACAAGCATTGCATTTCAACTACAAAAAGCTATCAGTGTTCGCCCTCAGCATTCGCCCTCAGCTCTTGCAGAACAGCATTTTCCCTCATCTCTTGCAGAACAGCATTCGCCCTCAGCTCTTGCAGAACAACATTTGCCCTCAGCATTCGCCCTGAGCTCTTGCAGAACAACATTCTCCCTCAGCATTCGCCCTGAGCTCTTGCAGAACAACATTCGCCCTCATCATTCACCCTGAGCTCTTGCAGAACAGCATTCGCCCTGCATTCTCCCTCAGCGTTCGCCCTCAGCTCTTGCAGAATAGCATTCACCCTTAGCTCTTGCAAAATGGTAAGTTCTTACTGCATGCCCTTCCTCCTATAGTAGAGTTGACTCTATTTGGGTTTTTTTGGCAAATTACATTGGATTGTGTTAGGCTGTAGGGTTCTCTCTAGATGTCAAGAATCAAGATTCAATACCCTCTATTATCTTCATCACCCAATACAAGATTTAAATTTTTTCCAAAGAAACACTTATTAATTTGGCAGCCATTATTTCTCCCTGCTTTAAAAACCCTACATTTAAATGAAAACAAGCATTGCATTTCAACTACAAAAATCTATTAGTGTTCAAATGTACATGTGTGCATCACTTGTGTAGGGTATTCCTTTTCCACTTTCACATTATCCAAGAATGTGTGCAGTATAGTTCATATTTTTTTGTGATTTAGATTATCTTGAAAAAGGAAAGGTAAATTATTTCCCATGGAAAAAGAAGGTTTTCCCTTTTTACTACTGGAAATGGTACAACAAAGTTCCATTTCTACTTGAAACTCCTATGAAACAGGAACCAAATAAAGGCCATGTCCTCAATGGACATCATTTGGCTTTGAAAATGGCCATTGCACTGTGTTGTTTCTTATATTACATCACGATAGTTTCTTAGGTCATTTCTTGTTTCTTGAGATGAAAAACAACCAAAGAAATTGTGAAGATCCTTGCAAGAAATAAATGACCATTTCTCAATCATATCTCAACTATTTTTTATTTTATTCAGTGGTTGCTTACTTTGAGAGAAATTTGACACTTTTATGAGGAATATAACATAAAAGCAAAAAATTGGAAGGAATTGATGAGGTAGATGTCCTTTAGTTGTTGTCAATTAAGAATTGATAATACACGATGCATGTTCTGTACTACAAAATAGATTCCTTCCTGGAGTTAGTGTTTGGTCAATTTAGTGTGTCCTAAATTGCTACATTAATTTGTCAATCCGGGATTCGTAAGCTGACGAAGTGTGGCGCATTATATGTGCAAGATAACCTATCTCTTACTTTTTGTCGTTTTTCGATTTTTATTTATTTATTTATCTTGGGGGTTTTTATCTTGGTTGGTTTCCTAATGTGAGATGGACATTCTAAAAGACAAGTATGGATATAAATGTTCAAGGCAATGATGTCCTTTATAATGATTTCCCAACCTTCAAACTTCAAAAGGGTTTTAAAACATGCAATGACAAAATTAATTCCTAAATGAAAATATGCCACTATACTAGTCAAACAAACAGTGAACTATTGATCATGAAACCCATTACCCTTGCTGCTGTCTAAATACAAAAGAAATTGTGCTCAAAGAAATCCAAGAATTACAAGCAAAGTAAAGCTAAAACCAAATTACATCAACTCATATTCTGACCCCTCACCATTAGTCTCGCTATGGCTTTCGGAGGTAATCATAAACAACTTGAGCAATCTGATATCTAATTTGCAGAAAAATAAAATAATCTCAAATTACACACTCATACTTCAATCCCTCACCATTAGTCTCGCTATGGCTTTCGGAGGTAACTGATAATGACATGAGCAATTTAATATCTAACTTGCAGAAAAATAATCTAATCTCAAACTACACACTCATACTGCAATCCCTCACCATTAGTCTCGCTATGGCTTTCAGAGGTAACTGATAATGACATGAGTAATTTAATATCTAATCTAACTAATAAAGAAAATGTACAAAACTGAAATAAATAAAATAGTGCTGGAATTAAAAGCTAAGAAAAATAAATCAGCAGAAGGACAAGATTGATTCCATGTCATTAGTCATTGTAAAACTATGTGCAAATGCCCGGGCTACCTACTGTAATCTGGAACAAAGACACTGATCCGTTAACAGCAGTATAAAGCATGAAAAATTATGGATAGAAATAAAACGTTAATACCATAAGAGATGTGATATATATACACGTGAATAACTATGGCATAATGGACGTAAGGAAATAAAGCCTGAAACTATACAGTAATAAACAAAACCTCGGCGTGTGCAGGGGCCCTCTGCACAATCCTCGGGCAACAACTATCAACCACAAATTATGCTTACGAACAAAGTCTTCTCATATATTCAAGACACAGTCATAACAAGGAAATAATGTCACGGCACAGTGGGCTTTATTTTCAGTAAAATTACATTACAGCAGCTATCTACTATGCGTATGAGAACGCATTATTTATAACAGAGGATGACATAACTAATTTTCTTCAATCTACGCTGATGAAAGACACGTGAACAACCACGTCCAGAAATCTAGCATTATGGCTGCCGTGAAGATTAAATCTATGGAGGGTGGTCGTTGAATTCGGCTTATGGAGCAGTTCACAGGTGTTGATATGTCCCCTGAGATTTAGGAACGGCCACGCAAGTCTTCACGTGGTGAAAAACAGAGTTCTGTCACCGTAGGACTCTTAGGTTGACCACCGCTTGACTACCTTTGACCACGGCCTTCTTTGGTGAATTCGTCTGAGCCAGTAGGACTCGGTCCATGTCCATGTCATTTCCAACTTGCCCATGTGGCTTGATTTTCCTGAAGACACCTGCAATATAGATTTTAACAAAATGGCTGCGGAAAGTTGAAGCAGCTGCGGAAAGTGACAAGATTCCACAGCTAAATGAGCAAAAATATAATTCAAACAACAGACACAAAAATTAGTTAAAAACCACTTTAAATGCTCTTTTATGATTAATATGCAATGATGTTGATGACTTAGGAGGTCCAGGTAAATGGAAAAAGTCTAGAAAGGTGTATAGGAAAGATGCAAGTTTGGGACTCAACATACCCCCACTGTGAAGGTGTTGCATGTCCCCATGCAACCAAAATTTTGATCATCCTCCTTCAATTCATATGCCTTGATACCTCTGCCAGTACATCCAGTCTTCTTCTCCTCTTTCTTGGTGCTGCTAACATCCTGGGCTTCTTCATCAAGCATCTGAATTTGAGATTAATCAGTGCTCTACTTATCTTCTTGCATTTCTTCTTCAATTTCCTGTTCTTTTTGTGCCAAAGTCCCAGATGTAGCATAGTGTTGTCATGAATGATCTTGTCCAATCTGTTTTGCTCCTTTAATGCTTCATTTTCATTTTTAATATATCTATTTAAAACCTCCAACTCAAAGACTTCCTGTTTCAATGATTGGATTAGAGCTTCTTGTGTTGTGTGAGGTTGAGTGGATGAAGTGCTGGGACCCGTGGCTGTTCTTTCTAAGGATTCTATGTAATCATACACCTCTTGCTGCTTTGGATCTATCTCGGGTGTCGTTTTCCTTGGGCTGTTCTCGAAATGCTGTGGAGGAGAATTGACTTCAAAATCTGGCCGAAAAGGACTCATGTCAATATTTTGAGGACTAATTTCAACGTTTGGCTGAGAATGAGATGGACTGCGGCCAGCTGGAGTTTTTTCAGGTGTTTCTTCTCCCAAATCAATAAAATGGGGTCCTTTTGTTTGTGCTTTCCTCCACTTTCCTTTAAGCCTGCTGCTTCTTCTTACATGCTGTGGACTACTGTCTTTTTCCTTCTGTTTTTCTTTTCCTTTCTTTTTGGCCATAGATGACTATTCTTGAAGGTGAACTAGTCTCTCAGACAATACTTGATGGTCTTCTTCTGAGGAAGGGGTTTGATGCACAACTTTAATGCTTATTTTCTCTTTTGATTTTGTTGGCTTTTTACCCTCAGTCTTTTCCTTCCTCCTTTTAGACAGTCTTTCTTCTCTACAAGGGTTTCGTGAGACTGTGGATAATCCGGCAAACTCTCCAGTCTACTATTTCTTTCAACTATGTTAGTAGGAGTGCTTTGAGTTTTATCATCTGTTCTCTTTCTTCTACTTCTTTTTGATGTACTGCCTTTAGGGGTTTCTTGGGGTTCTTCAAAGAAATTTCTAATTAAAAACTGCTCCCAGGTGTCCTTTTTCTCTTTTAATTGTTTTTCTATCAAGATTTTCACGAGACCATGGTGATACAAATGTGATTCTACGTCCCCCAGATGCTTTTGGATGGTTACAAACATCCTTTTCCAACTGTTTAGTAAAAAGTATGGCAGATTGAGGGTCTGGTTGTCTAAGAAATTCATCAACAGTCGGGTATGATACATGTACATTGATCCAAAACGACCCTCACAGGTGATAAAATTTTGAATAACCAACAGTAAACTGGCCCACTCTTATTTTAAAGCATGGACAGGAATTCCCTTTTTGAAAATGGTGACATCCATACCTGGGTTACGTAGGATCACTCTCCAGGCTTCCTCGCCAATGCTCTTGTTCTTGAACCAGCGTTCACCTTCTTGGGGAAGTTCTGTAGCAGCTGCTATGGATGCCTCAGTCACTGTAAATTTGAGGTCCCCAATTTCCACCTCTAGACTATTGAAAGACCTCGCAAAAGCTTTTGTTACCTCCTTATTGTAGCCTTTAAACTTTTGAATAAACCAAAGCCATTTTTCCTTTTTCAATATGTCTTTTACTTGCGGGTATCCTTCCATAAATTTGGGTCCCTCTGGTTCTGTCCTCAACAACTGACCCATCCTTCCTTATGTTCTTTAAAACTCGTCTACGTGAGGAGGGTTTAGCGGAGGTAAGATGGCTGAATTAGCGGAAATGAATAGGGTTTATGAAGGAGACCAGTGACTGTAAGCGGATATCAGAGAATAGGTACACGGAATGAAGTGGAATAGAGAACAAAATGGGGTGAAGGTTTATGTGAGCACAGTGGAAATGTAGCCGTGAGGTCAATAGAACAGTAGGGGAGGTAAAGTGCATCCGACAGTATTTAAAATTGGGTGGCTGCAGAGTAGACACAAGCACGTTTTATGAAACGGCTACAGATTTTGTGCGGCTGAGAGAAGCCGTAGTCAAATCAACCACGTTCCATAATTACAGGTGGAGTATCAAAGTATAGCCGAACACTAGTGAAGACCGGAGGCTTGATTATGAGGCCGTTTAAAAATGAATGCAAGGATTATGGGGGAATCGTATAGAGATCATGGAACGGTTACGGAATTATCAACGCAATCAATGCATATAATAGAGCTATGGTTTATAACTATGTAAAAATGTGCTTGAATGCCATTTGAAATAAATTTCTACTCATACCTTGGAATTCTTGCCATTTTTCATTAGTCTTCAATCAGTTGCTCCTCATTGATGCTTTTGGTAGCTGCAGAAACTGGTGTCAGCTGCGGAAACTGACACAACAATTATTTGGGTGAACGGAAATAGATAGATGATAACTGACTGAATGAAAATAGTCATGAAAGAAAATTTTTATTGGTGAAATGAAATGAAATAGATGAAATGAAGTGAAATGAAATGAAGTGGAGTGGAATGAAATGGAGTGGGTTGTCATAAAACTTGTGAAATGAGAGAGAGAGAGAGAATTTTTTTTTTGGAAAATATAGGGTGTCAGGTGTTCCTGATTTTCACCCTACATTTTCTGTATAAGACTGCCAATCAGTGATTGGTTTTCAGGCTTATACCATCTTCTTATTTTCTTCTTCTTCTTCTTCTTCTTTATTTATTTATTTGAAACTGAAAAGAACAAAGGCTAGGCTGGTGGAGAAGAAGGATTCTTCTTCACCAGCCTTATTGCAGAATTATCTTGAAACATTTTGACAAATTCCTCTTTTGAGAGTGGCTTATGATAGATCTTTAATCTGTGGCCATTCACAATTAGAGGAGTTTGAGATTCATCAATGGTCTTGATTCTTACTGCTCCATTGCTAAAGATCTTGTCAATCTCATATGGCCCAAGCCAATGAGTCTGAAATTTTCCTTTAAAATCTTTAAACTTTGAATCAAATAGCAATGCCCAATATCCTTCTTGAAACTTCTTCTCTTTGATGTATTTTTCATGCCATTTAGCTCTTTGATATTGAACTAGATCAGTTCTTAGAATTGCCTCTTGTCTGATCTCATCTAGCTCATTCAACTGCTCCATTCTATGCTTTTGAGCTTCTGATAAATCCATCCCCAACTGAATTGCTATCTTGAAGGTCTTGACTTGGAACTCAATGGGGAGCAGGACTTCTTTCCCATAAGCAAGTTCATAGGGAGAATGTCCTGTTGTATTTCTCCATGTAGTTCTGTAGGCCCACAAGGCTTCAGAAAGCCTTTCTGCCCAATCTCTTCTATGTAGATGAACAGTTTTGGTGATGATACTTTCAAGAAATTTGTTTGTAGACTCCACTTGACCATTTGCTTGTGGATGGTAAGGAGTAGATCTTCTGTGCTTGATTTTGTATTCTTCCATCAACTTCTCCACCAAATTGGATGTGAATTGGCTCCCCTGATCTGTCACAATTTCTCTTGGAACACCAAAGCTAGTAAAAATATCCTCATAAAGAAAATGAACAACTGAATTTTCAGTAGCAGATACTAATGCTTTGGCTTCTACCCATTTAGTAACATAATCAGTACAAACCAATATATACTTCTTTTGCTTAGATGGTGGATTAATAGGTCCAATGAAATCTAAAGCCCATTTTTCAAAGGGTTCGATGAGTACCTGTGGTTGCAATGACATTTCATTTGAAAGGGTAGGTTTCCCTACTCTTTGGCAGCTGTCACACCTTTTTACATATTGTTTTGCATCTTTGAAGAGGGAAGGCCAACAATATCCTAAAGAGAGGATTTTATAGGTTGTCCTTTTGTTAGCAAAGTGTCCGCCGCATGGTTCATCATGACATGCCTTGAGGATATCAGGTATTTCATCCTCCCTGACACATCTTCTGATCACAAGATCTGGCCCTGTTTTAAACAATTCGTTAGAAATCCATGAATATTTTGAACTCTCCTGAATAATCTTTCTTTTTTCACTTGGAAATAAATGTGGAGGTAGTTTCCCTGTAACCAAATAGTTAGCAATATCTGCATACCAAGGAGTCTTAATAGTTACTGCAAACAAGTATTCATCAGGAAACTTATCCTCTACAGGAGAATCTTCTTTAGTATTCTGAATCCTAGACAAGAAATCAGCTGATGTATTTTGTTTCCCTGGTCTATCCAACACAGTAATATTGAATTCCTACAAAATTAGGAGCCATCTTGTCACTCTGCCATTAGTAACAGGTTTTTTCATTAGATATCTAATTGCAGAATGATCAGTATGAATAAAAGTTTCATAGCCTGCTATATAATGTCTAAACTTATTGATTGCATGAACAACAACTAAAAACTCTTTTTTAGTTACAGTATAGTTCAACTCAGTGGGAGTCAAATTTTTACTGGTATAGTAAATGGCATAAGGGACTAAATCTTTTTGACCCAACACAGCTCCTAGAGCTGTATCTGAAGAATCTGTAGAAATATGGAAAGGGAGTTTCCAATTTGGTCCTCTCAAGATAGGTGCTTCAGATATTCTTGTTTTCAAAGTTTCAAAGGCTGATTGACAATCAGGATCCCATTTAAATTCACAGTCTTTTGTAAGCAATTTGAAGAGTGGAGATGCTGTTTTAGTGAAGTTTTCTATAAATCTTCTATAGTAACCAGTAAATCCTAGAAAACTTCTAACATCTCTTTGACAATTTGGAATAGGCAACTTGGAAATGACTTCAACTTTTGATCTATCAACCTTAATCCCATCTCCTGAAATATGATGCCCCAAAACAATACCTTCAGTAAACATCATAAAGCATTTTTCATGGCTTAATGAAAGGTTTGTTTCTTTACATCTTATAAGGAAATTTTCCAAATTTTCTAATGCCTTTTCAAATTAATTACCATAAACTGTAAAATCATCCATATAAACCTCTACACAATCATGGATTAGATCAGAAAAAATTCCTAGTACTGCTCTTTGGAATGTTGCGGGTGCATTACATAACCCAAAAGGAAGCACTCGATAGGCAAAAGTCCCCCATGGACAAGTAAATGTGGTATTATCTTGATCTTCAGGTGCTACCTGAATTTGATTATAGCCACTAAAACCATCCAAAAATGAAAAGTACTTTTTGCCTGCTAATGTATCTAATACCTGATCAATAAAGGGCAAAGGAAAGTGATCCTTCAAAGTTGCTTTGTTCAATTCCATGTAATCAATGCATACCCTCCATTTACCATTCTTTTTAGGTACTATAACCAAAGGAGAAACCCATCGGCTATCTGAAATTGGATAAATGAAGTTTACATTGAGTAGTTTTTGGAGCTCTTCTTTCACTATCTCCCTAAGGTTTGGATTCATCCTTCTTTGATGTTGTCTGATTGGTCTACTGTTTTCCTCAATATAGATATGATGGATGCAAGTATTAGGATCAATACCTTTCATGTCAGTATACTCCCATGCAAATGCAGTAGAATGTTTTTGCAAAATTCTGGTTAGTTCTTCTTGTTGTGACTTCTCCAAATGTTTGTTGATATTCAATGTTTTTTCTGGAAAAATCTCAATAGCAGAATTACCAAACTCTTCCATAGAGTAAAGAGACATTTGTCTTGATGATAAATATTCTATGTCAGATTCCAACTGAAATTTTGTGGGGTCATATTCTGAAGATATCTCAAAATTTTCTAATGTGTTCAGAATTTGACTATCCTCACTAATTTCAGAAATGGTAAAGGCAGGTTGTATAGTGTCCTCATCATCAACCCATTCATTGTCTCCTACTTCTGTGATTGCTTTTGCTGGAGGATACAAATTGAATTTCTTTGTCGAATTACCATTAGAAATGTACATATCCCTAGATCTACAACTAATGAAAGCATCAGCTGTGGCTAGCCAAGGTCTTCCTAAGATAAGTGGGTGCCCTCCTAGATTACTCTTGGGAGTCAAAATCATAAAATATATTGGATATTCCCAAGAATCTAAGGAGACTGAAATATCTTCTAATACACCATCTGGGTTAATAATTGATCGATCTGCAAGTTGCAGTAAAGTAGGTGTAAAAAGAAGGTTAGGAAGTTTTAGCTGTTCCATAGTCTGTCTACTCATAATGTTGATAGCAGCCCCTAAGTCGATCAATGTGTTTGGAATTTCTATCCCATTTATATGTGTCTTGACAATTGGACTTCCTGGATCTACATACTTCTGCATGGTAATTTTTCCCATCATGATATCTGCAATTTTTCCTACCAGGTGGATTCTTCTTGTATCTCTTAGTTTCCTTCTTGGTCTTTTGAGACTCAACTCCTTTATTGTTTTTGTTAGAATAGGAATCTCTCTAATGGCTTGTAGCAAGGGAATCTTGATACAAACATTCTTTAATTCATCTAGAAAATCATAGTTAGGCAACAAGATTTGTTTTTTCACCCCTTTATCAATTTGTAATCTTTCAGGGAAAGGAGGTGTGGATGAAGATGCAGGTTGCTCAACTATAGGAGTTGTGGGGGTTAACTTTTCTTTCTCTTTTTGAATTTTTGAGTTTTGAAGAGATGCTTCCTCAGAACCCTTATTGACTTTAAGAGAGTCCTCCTTAGAGGTATCTTGCTCTTGGACATCTATAGAAGGTTTTTCTAAAACTCTACTAGACCTGAGTTGTACATCATTGAGAGGAACAATCATATATGTAGGAAATTGTTGTCCTTCTATCATGTAAGTATTCTGAGGATTTTTATTGTTAGGATTTGGCAATGGCTGAGCTGGAAGTTGATTTGTCTTTTTTTGGAATGGAAGCATGAGTTGAGGATTTGGATTTTGTTGAGAAGGTTGTTGTTGTGGAAATGGAAATGAAAGTTGTAGATTTGGGTTTGGAAGTTGTGGAGCTTGTCGATTTTGAAAAGATGGAGGATATTGATAAAATTGAGCAAATCTCCCATAAGGATTTTGCATACCTTGTACCCATGACTGATATGAATTTTGAGGTTGGGGCCAAGGTTGTTGCCAAGGATTCCAATTTGGTGGGGATTGAAAATTCATAGGGTTGTTAAACCCTTGAGTTTTTTGCCCTTGCCAAGGTCTTCTTGCAACAAAACAGAGAGACTCTACTGAATTTGGATCTTCTTGAAAGACAGCTTTGAGTCCAGGAATTGAAGGACAATCCTTGGTCTCATGATTCTCTGAGCAAATCATACATGTTTCTACAACTTTTGCATCCAAGGGACATTCTCTTAAAGCATGTTTCTTCCTACATTTCAGACAAAATATGGCTAGAGCATCGGTTTCTACTTTCTGCTTGTTTTGAATTTTAAGGGTGTCTAGTTGTTCACTAAGGCTCCCTAAGATATCAGTTTTGAATTCATCAAGCATATTTCCAATCTCTGCCCTACTTAATGATCCAGTTGTAGATTTGTTTGCCCTGATAAGAGAAGGATCTCTAGGCCCTTTTCCCGTTTTAGATTTTCCCCTTGAGAGATAGACACATAGTTCCGTTATGTCACGAAGTGGAAGTTGAGAAATGTCTCCTTTCCCCATCATGTTTAAAATATCTATCCATTCATCTCTAATGGATTTTAATATGAGGGCTTTCAAAGTTTCATCATCTAAGTTGCTCATCTTTGCTCTTTTTAAGTTGTATTGAAATCTTTCAAGTAAATCTTCCAAATTTTAATCTTCTTTTTGCATCATTTTGAATACCTCATCCTTGTGATTGGTGGGCATACAATAGTCCAAGTATCTATCCAAAAATGTTTGTTTCATATCATTCCAAGTCCTAATAGATTGAGTGGCTAATCCCATGAACCATTTCAAAGCAGCTCCCTTCAATGTTGAAGGAAACAGTTTGAGTTTTTGAGAGTCTTCCATATAGTCATAGGTTCGGCACACGACTTCAAACTCAAACAGAAATGTTTCAGGATCCTCACTTTGCAATCCATAAAAGTTGGGGAGGACAGATGGTGAGATGTTTTTCATCATTGTATGAGTTTCCTCATCAACTATGGGGAATCCAAACGAGTTGTCTCCTTCCCTATTACCTCCACCATTGTTGCCTCCATTATTTCCTCCTCCTCTACCTCTACCTCTACCTCCGAATCCATCTACTACTTCCTCTACCATGATAGTTTCTTCAGAGTCCTCAAAGTCCTCTGGTTCTTCTATCAAGGGAGGATGAAAGGGAGTTTCTTCCTTTTCTTCTTCAGGTGATTCTAATTCTTTAATTACAATATACTCTCCTGTAGAAGTAAAGAAAGGGTCTTCTTCTAAATGAGATTTGGTAGATGGTGTAGGAGAATCCTCTAATTCAGCTGCTCCTTGAATTCTAGGAATCTTAAGGCTAGGGGTAAATGGTGGTGAATCTTGTCTATGCCTTGAAGAAGATGGAGTTGTGAAAATCGAACTCTTGGCTCTAGCTATAAACCTTCCCCTAGAATCTCTTGCTCTATGCATGTCATTTTTTTATTTTTAAGTTGGGCTAATAATTCTCTTTCTGATCTTCCAGGTCACACTAGGTGCAAGAAGAGAGCATACTTAAGAAATATTTAAATCAATAACTCTCTTTTCTGATCCTCCAGATCACACTAGGTGCAAGAGGAGAGCATATTTCAAGAAGTTATCAATTTTTCCCTTCTTTTTATTGTTTTTTTTTAAGAAGTTGGCTACCTAGTTACACTTCCCCGGCAACGGCGCCAAAATGTTTGGTCAATTTAGTGTGTCCTAAATTTCTACATTAATTTTTCAATCCGGGATTCGTAAGCTGACGAAGTGTGGCGCACTATATGTGCAAGATAACCTATCTCTTACTTTTTGTCGTTTTTGGTTTTTTTATTTATCTTGGGGGTTTTTATCTTGGTTGGTTTCCTAATGTGAGATGGAAATTTTAAAAGACAAGTATGGATATAAATGTTCAAGGCAATGATGTCCTTTATAATGATTTCCCAAACTTCAAACTTCAAAAGGGTTTTAAAACATGCAATGACAAAATTAATTCCTAAAAGAAAATGAAAATATGCCACTATACTAGTCAAACAAACAGTGAACTATTGATCATGAAACCCATTACCCTTGCTGCTGTCTAAATACAAAAGAAAATGTGCTCAAAGAAATCCAAGAATTGCAAGCAAAGTAAAGCTAAAATAAAATTACATCAACTCATATTCTGACCCCTCACCATTAGTCTCGCTATGGCTTTCGAAGGTAATCATAAACAACTTGAGCAATCTGATATCTAATTTGCAGAAAAATAAACTAATATCAAATTACACACTCATACTTCAATCCCTCACCATTAGTCTCGCTATGGATTTCGGAGGTAACTGATAATGACACGAGCAATTTAATATCTAACTTGCAGAAAAATAAACTAATATCAAACTACACACTCATACTTCAATCCCTCACCATTAGTCTCGCTATGGCTTTCGGAGGTAACTGATAATGACATGAGTAATTTAATATCTAATATAACTAATAAAGAAAATGTACAAAACTGAAATAAATAAAACAGTGCTAGAATTAAAAGCTAAGAAAAATAAATCAGCAGAAGGACAAGATTGATTCCATGTCATTAGTCATTGTAAAACTATGTGCAAATGCCCGGGCTACCTACTGTAATCTGGAACAAAGACACTGATCAGTTAATAGCAGTATAAAGCATGAAAAATTATGGACAGAAATAAAACGTTAATACCATAAGAGATGTGATATATATACACGTGAATAACTATGGCATAATGGACGTAAGGAAATAAAGCCTGAAACTATACAATAATAAACAAAACCTCGGCGTGTGCAGGGGCCCTCTGCACAATCCTCGGGCAACAGCTATCAACCACAAATTATGCTTACGAACAAAGTCTTCTCATATATTCAAGACACAGTCATAACAAGGAAATAATTTCACGGCACAGTGGGATTTCTTTTCAGTAAAATTACATTATAACAGCTAACTACTATGCGTATGAGAACGCATTATTTATAACAGAGGATGACATAACTAATTTTCTTCAACCTACGCTGATGAAAGACACGTGAACAACCACGTCCAGAAATCTAGCATTATGGCTGCCGTGAAGATTAAATCTATGGAGGGTGGTCGTTGAATTCGACTTATGGAGCAGTTCACAGGTGTTGATATGTCCCCTGAGATTTAGGAACGGCCACGCAAGTCTTCACGTGGTGAAAAACAGAGTTCTGTCACCGTAGGACTCTTAGGTTGACCACCGCTTGACTACCTTTGACCACGACCTTCTTTGGTGAATTCGACTGAGCCAATAGGACTCAGTCCATATCCATGTCATTTCCGACTTGCCCATGTGGCTTGATTTGCCTGAAGACACCTGCAATATAGACTTTAACAAAATGGCTGCGGAAAGTTGAAGCAGCTGCGGAAAGTGACAAGATTCTGCAGCTCAATGAGAAAAAATATAATTCAAACAACAGACACAAAACATAGTTAAAAACCACTTTAAATGCTCTTTTATGATTAATATGCAATGATGTTGATGACTTAGGAGGTCTAGGTAAATGGAAAAAGTCTAGAAAGGTGTGTAGGAAAGATGCAAGTTTGGGACTCAACAGTTAGGACACAAAGTATTGAATCAAAGTTGTAGTTTCTAAATTCTTGTATTGGTTCATCAATCTTGAAATTCAGACATTGCATGTCTTCATTGCTTCATGTTTGAATAATTTGCATCATATCGTACAATAGGAAATTAGGAATTATGATTATTATTAATTTATGGATGTGACCCAAGTTAGCACCCAAGGTTGCATGGTTTAGTGTGAAATTATTCTAGTGTGCTCCTAGGCCCATGTGAAGGAATGCCCGAAGGCCCCCGAACCCCTGGTTTTTAAATGGTATTGTTTCTTATACCCAAAAACCCCTCAACATCACTTCTTATTAGTTCTTAACAATAATGTGTAAACAATTTGAGAATTGATATAGCAAAATCTTACACTTCAAGATAAATTCCTAAAGCTAAAGCGTGATACCATGTGTAATTCAATAGCCCCATTGTCACCTCACCAACCTCTTTTCACTTCGGGCTAGCTCTCCTCCAACTCAAGGGGGGTTCTCCATAGTATATGTTAGGGATCTAATGGCCCAACCAAACCAAGTCAAGAGTCCCCAACTCTCTATGTTGACTACTATCAATCAAAATATTGAACAATAAGGTCAGACATGCATCCTGAAGATAACATTGCCAGGGTATTTTTGGGTAATTTCAAAGGGAAAGTCCCCAAACACATATAATCAAGGAATTATAATGTGATTTCAAACATTAAATATCAACAAAATCTTTCAAAGGATATTTAAAGGAAAAAGGTGACGGAAGATAAAAAGTTCCTTACTTAAATGCTCTAAGGATTTTTTAATAGTTGCTCCAAAAGCTTCACTTCAAGGCCCTTCAAGATCGTCTCCAACAATGCTATACCATCAGCTTCAACAATGTTGCTCCAAAAATGTCCTCAAGGTCTTCACAACAATTTTACTAGAAGTTGCTCCAACAATATATTCAATAAGTTCTTCATTGTCAACTCATCTCTTGTTTGGGTGCCTTAATTTGCAATGACATGTTTCCAGGACTGAATTCAATGCAAGGCATATTTGAAACTCTAACTCTGTCTTCCGGTGTCTTATTAGAAATTATTTCAGTTTTCATTTTGTGTTTTCAAGTTAGATATTGTTTTCAAGTTTTTACATTTATAGTTTTATTTCAATGTGGCATGCGGTCGAGGCAATACGGGAACCTTGGAAGTACGGGATGATCGCGGAAAGGGCCGGCGGAAGAACATGTAAAGTGCCGGCCATTGCTCTATCTTCAGGTATTTTATTTATTTACATAATTGAAATAATATTACTTTTGTTCAAATATGCAGACACCTAGCCATGGTACGCCTGATGATTCCCTCTTTGAGGAAGAGCTTTCTTCATCCCTATCTCCAGTGTTCTTGTTGCAGAAAAAGGCACGAGATGCAAGGTCGAAATTTAATACTTTGATAGACGCACCTCAAACACCTGAAACAGAAGAGAGGATACAACATATTATGAGCCAGCTAGAAAGATATCGGGTAATAATAAAAAGTCAAGGATATTTTTTTGTTTTGCATGAGAGGAATTGTAATAGTTTGATTTTTAATTTTTACATTGACTAAACTAACAAAAATTTCTTTTGTATGTAGTGTTTTCTGGCACTTGCTAAACCCAGTGTTGGTGGTAGTGGGACACAAGGGCAGTTTGACAACCCTCTCGTACACCTTCTACTCATGCAGTTCCCGGCCAAGAAACACACCCTACCCAAGCAGACACCCAGCCAACCGCTGAACGTGTTGGCAGTGATGAGGCTGATATGGCCAACTACATTATTGCGTTTCCTAGAGCTACACATGTTAGCTCCACAGAGACCATTAATGGCATGTTGTTGGTGAATGATGAAGGTGTCCCTATAAAGCATGTAAAAATCCCAGGTAAATTTTAATATTTTAACTATTTCATGTACTCTATCAAAAACATATTTATCATAATTTTTATTTTTAAATTAATGATAATATATATATATTTTTACGTAGCAGGAAAAAATGAGTTCTACGAGGTTTTGAAGCCATACGTTGGTAATTTTGGGCCAACATATGCACGGTGAATTACGAGAATTCGACACGAAAAGAACTTCTAGATTGTCTGAAGCCTTTTTGAGGTCGGCATTTGACGAACGACGGTGGCTCGGTGGTGAAGAAATATTTGAAATATAGGGGACACTATAGGACGCAATTTCAATTTAACCCTGAATAATTGTCCTCTCACAGTTCCATCCAGAGAGGTGGTGGAGAGCACTCATCCATGATGGAAAAGAGAAAGGGCAAAGAAAAGAAGGAAAAATGCCAATGGACGCAAGGTAAATTACAACTTTAATTCAATAGCTTTAACTTTCTCTATGTCTAAAATAAAAGTGTGCTACGTCATATCTGACTTCAATCTTTTGATGATAGGTTGTCTGACACCTCGAAGGCAATCAAAGCTAGGATTGAAAAAAAGGGCCATCACAAGCTAGGCCAGGGCGGCTACTTGAAATTAGCCACAAGAAGTTTAAGTAGCTAAAAATCTTATAATTAATTGTATCACCTTCCAACGTTTTTGTAATCCTATCAAATAACATTAAAAATACACAATCATATGTAATGTAGGGTGATGACTTCAGAACAGAAACTACAGAGGAAGATAAAAATATCACTTTCCATTTCGGATATCAAGCCGTAGTTGAGCATCGCAGAAGCTTGGGGCAGGTCAAAAGATCCAGAATGCTTGATAAGGTAAAACGTTAACCTTTCAATATGTTTGTTTTCATCCATAAATTTAATTTCTAACAACTTTGTTTAAATTAGGGGAGTAGCACTTCCAACGAGGCAAATAACCCAGTTGTAGAGCCATATGTATATGCTCCTCACGTGCAACCTGATCATTGTAGTGGGGACCAGGTCGACAATGCTACTATCAATGAGGGCCGTGAAGGTAATTAATTTCCACTTATAATTTTTTCTAATTATACCTTGATGGTTTTCCTTATAAATTTTTTTGTTTAAATGACAGAGAATGTTTCCCTTGAGGATATTACCACCAGAGAGGAAGACAAGGCAACAGTCCCAACGACGAAAATTGGTGCACCAGGTAAATAATCTCATTACAATTTTTTTTATTAATATTACCGAACTAGTTGGATGATATTTAAAAAATAACAATTAAAATTTAATATTATCTGTTTTTGTAGGCGATGCCATCCTTCGGATGAGACTGAACGTATGAAGGGGAAAACTCATGGTAGGTCAGTGACGACAACTGGTGCACCGGGTAAATAATCTCATTGCAATTTCTTTTATTAATATTACTAAACTAGTTCAATGATATTTAAAAACTGACAATTAAAATATAATATTTTTTTTTTTTGTAGGCGATGCCCCGTCATTGGATGAGATCAGACATCGTGACTACGTAACTAGGTCAACGGCGACAACTAGTGCACCATGTAAATAATCTCATTGAAATTTTTGTATTAATATTACCAAACTAGTTCAATGATATTTAAAAACTAACAATTAAAATTTAATATTATCTGTTTTTGTAGGTGATGCTAAGTCCGGTATCCTGTAAAAACATCGTGCTATCGCAACTGATCAATGAGCAAGCTGAAGGTGCACCAGGTAAATAATCTCATTACAATTTTTTTTATTAATATTACCGAACTAGTTCAATGATATTTAAAAACTGACAATTAATTTATCATGTCTCCATTTTTGTAGGCGATGCCCCATCCTTGGATGAACAGGACCTTCATGACTAAACTAGTCAATGGCAATGATATTGTTGATCAATAATATTAATATAATTTTTTATTAATATTACCGAACTAGTTCAATGATATTTAAAACTGATAATTAAAATTTAATATTATCTGTTTTTGTAGGCGATGCCCCGTCACTGGATGAGACCAGACATCGTGACTACGCAACTAGGTCAGCAGTGCGGGTCAAAAGGCACGAAACAGGAGCAGAGCATGATGATATTGATGATGTAATTAGGAGCTTTAGAAATAGGAAGAAGAAAAAGAAAATTTGATAATGTAAAATATTTTATTATTATAAGACAAACGTTACCATACTTGGAACGTTTTTTGCGTTATATAAAAACTCATTTATCATACTATTTTTATGTCAAGCATTAATTGCAATGTTTCCTTGCGTACTTTTTGTTGAATTGTTTTTTTATTATACTAGTTATTGAATATTTTTTTTTATGCTCATGAAAGTAAAAAATGAAATATAGATTGGGTATTTGGGAATTGAGAGTGATGTGAGGGGGGGGAGGGGCCATAAGAGCTTCCACCTTCACGTGGTTGGCCCTGTTTAGTAGAGAATAATTTATTGGAGCGATTTAATCTTGGAGCAAACCTCCCTCGATCCAGCGTAGCAACAAAAAAGTCACCGTTGACTTAGTTGCTACTCTTTCAGATCGTGGGAGGCTTGTTCCAAGTTCATGCGACTCCAATAAATTGTTCTTGAAACGAAGAGGAGCTTATTCGGGTATGTTTTGACATTTTCAACATATGTTCTAACATTATCATAAGAATGCATCTTAGAGTAAAAATACTACATCAATTACTTGTATTTATTGTATAGATAATGATGGATTTTGATTGACTTGGCAGTGCAGGTACAAATCCTCTTGCATCATGAGCAATACAACTTGTCAACCAGGGTCATGTCCAGGATATTTTTTCTTATGCGCTTGACCAGGTTCGTAATGTCACATTTTGTAAGTTCCTTTACAGTTCATAATTCAATATTAAGCTTGTTCATGATTATTATCTAGGTTTTTTGTATGTGTTTTTTCATCTATTCGATTGTAAGCAACTCTGCATGTTTCCTGTTGTTCACTATGATTTCTCCCATTACCATTCCTAGGATGAATCCGACTTTATTGTTACATAGGTTACTTTATTGTTACTATGATTTCTCCATTTACGATTTCATAGGTTACATCATGTAAAGTTGTCAATCTCAGGTTGGTGATGAGCTTTAGTTCTCCAGATTTGGGGCTTTTCTGATATTTTCTCCCTCATGTCATTCCCGCATCACCTCGTTGTTTGAGCATGCCAATTGTCTACCACTTGTACCAATTGGCACATGTCAATCCCTGAGTGGTGCCACATTTCACCTATTTTTAGTGAGAGTTTAGGGTTTCTCTAACATAGCTTCAGAAATCCGATTCAGTGCCTACTTGAATATTGTCACATAATACTCATGGTTTGGATTGATGAGCATGTTCTGAATGGCTGGTTGATTCATAAGAACCACCCATATAGTCATCTTGAGATATTTCAGAAGTTTTCTCGGGTTTCCTTTTTCACCGTTTCTAGTGGGTGGGATGGTGTGGGGTGATCCATCAATACTGGTGCTCTTGTAGTAGGGAATTTTTTTTTGGGGATATAAAGGAGCATTTGATGTAGATATCCCATTGGATGCATTCATAGATGGGCACGAGAGGTCAATAATTTAAATTAAAAATATGCAACCTCTAGCATGGCAACCTGAAGGCCGCGAGAGACACTGGTTAAAGATTGTTTTGTGCCGGCCTTAATATAGTCGTGATTTCTTTCTATTATCTTAATGCAAATATATAGTCCGGTCTCATTAAAATGAGGATTGTGGTTGTATTTCTCTTTGGTTGTTTCTTTCTTAATGCTCCAGAAGTTGCCAAAAGTTGCGATAGTTGTTTAGTTTTCCTGTTACAACTTAAAAGTGGTTTTTAGCAATGGGAGTCATGTTTTTTAAGGTTCATACTAATATGAAGATATTGTAATTCTATATTCATCATAAGAGAAGATGGCCTCTACTTTGGGCAGTATGACAACAATTGCCACATCTACCTCATTGGGTAACAATGGAAAGGGGAAGAAGTTGGGTGCAATGTTTGATAATTATGGCAGACAATTGTCTTCTCTTTTAGTTTTTTCACCCATTTCCTTTAATCGCTCAAGAAGAAGAGGGACTCTGAGATTACGTGACAGAGAGAAGGTAGTTAATACAAGAGCTATGGAAAATGAGTTGTACTTCAACAAGGATGGCTCAGTGACAAAAAAATTGCAGGTCAGAGAAAAAATTATGTTTAAAGGAAGGTCACCTGCACGTGAATCTTCACTACGGTGGATCTTTCCTTGTCCACTTATATTCGATTTTAATGTGTTATTTTAATTTTTGATGGAGGGTTGTTTTGGCATATGGTCTGGCATTCAATTGCACACTTACTGAAAGAATTTTCAATTTGTCTTGCAGGTGGTGTGAACAAACTTGTTGATCTTGTTGGAGTCACCCTTGGGGCGAGGGGCAAAATGTTGTCTTGGAGAGAAAGCATGGTTCTCCGAAAATAGTTAATGATGGTGTGACAGTAGCTAAGGAGGTAATTTGTAGATGTGTGCTCTGGTTTTCTTTTTAACGTTGTATCAGTCCCCCCTCTTAAATGTCTTATATTTGGTAGGCATAATTTGAAAACTCAAAGGTGAAAGGAAACATATTTGTTACTCAGTGGTCTACTTGGCCTATGGAATAGCCACATTACAGTAATGCATAAAGATTTTCACAACAATAAAAGGAAAGGGTTATGGCTGAGTCAAGTTTTATTGTTATTGACAGTGTAATGAAATGTATCTCAATGCTATGGTTTTGGCCTTTTTATTGGTTGAATTAGAGGACCCAGTTGAAAATATTGGGGCCAAGTTGGTAAGGCAAGCTGCGGCAAAGACAAATGATTTAGCTGGGGATGGAACCACAACATCTATTGTTCTTGCACATGTTGGAATATTGAAAAATTCCAGAACAATGAATGGAGAACAAATCTCCCTTCCTCTAACACGAAGAAAATAAAAATTTCTTTGACAAGAGACAGAGTTTCAATACTTTGAAAACAAACTTCTATTCCCTTCAATAACTCAAAAAAAAACTATTACACTTCTTCCTCACTAAGAGGGATTACAAAATTATGACTGCTACAAAACACAGTGCATAAAACCAACTCACTATCTGTTCAAAACAAACATACTCTGTCTCTAAAACACTCTGTTGTGTTTTTTACTTTCGCACTGCTGTGCATACACACTTAAAAAGTTACACTCAGTCTTTCACTTTTTACACACTGCTGTGTAATAAAAAATTTACGTACTGTCTATAAAAAAAACTACCAAGATTTTTTGTCCTTTTTATTTTTATATGCCGTAACATATATAACATATTATAATAAACCCTCTTTTAAAAAAAAAAATTAAAACTAAATTCTATGGCCCACATTTCATTTCGCATATGATATATATATAACATATGTTTAAAACATATGTATATATTAAAGCATACATAAAATTAAACTATCAAAACATTAAAGAACCCTTTTCGTCGGACTTCAAAAGTCTGAATAGATTGAATTTCAAACCAAATTCGCATTCCAAAATGGGATGCTGACGTCTGCCTAATTTGTAATGCGAATTCTCAATCCAATGTGCCTTATAAAAAATTCGGGTCCGGTTTTCAGGTTTTCAGATTCCCTTCAATTTCATGCGATCCAATATTAATGCTCCACGTGTCCTCCTTTTGAATTTACAAAACTGTCGGGTAAATTTCTGTTTGTTTAATTTCTGGTTGGTGAATTGCGTTAATGCTGTTTGTTGTGTTTAAATACAATCCTGTACAGAAATATGGCTGCGGCCGTCTACAAAAAAAACTTGCAGGAATTTTAAATGCTGAATTAAATTTCTGGATGGCATGCAAGCAACCTCCAAAAAAAAATGTTGTTGCTGCATCCGTCCTTCTACTGCAGCAGTTGAAGTTAAAATTCAACAGCACATGGTTTAATAAGTGAGGGTGTAAAGGTAAATTTTTGTCGATAGTACTAGATTAAGATCATCTATTCATTTTTGTACGGTCTTATGTTGTTTAGTTTTTTAGTTTTGGGTTGGGCTTATTGAGTCTAAGATAGTTTTTGAGTGAAAAAATTTCTATCAGGTATTAAAAAATTTTGGTTCTTTTGTCAAAATTTATGAGCTTGTTAGGAAATACAAAACTAACAATGGTTGTATCTTAAATTTGTGGAAAATAATTTGAAATGAAACCTTTTTGTTTAGGTTGTTGTAGCAGGTGCAAACCTCGTTCAAATTACTAGGGGCATTGACAAGACAACAAAGGCCCTTGTTTCGGAACTCAAAATTTTGTCAAAGGAGGTAAACGCTTGCCTTTTGAGTAGGCTGGTTTTCCTTTTTGCTGATGGTTTGGTGTATCTAATTGAATTAGTTGCCTAAGGAATTTTTGGTTGCAAAATCCTTTTCATTTTTCATACAATATTGGCCTTGTGGAATACATTTTATTGTGTGGTCTTGTTAGATCTACAACATTTGTAGTTTTTTAGTCTTATGGCCGAGGTGCACTTTTATTATGGAAATAGTTGATGCAATATTGTCATTTAATCCTTACTGCAGGGTAGCATGTTGAGAAGTTTCTTGTGAAACATTTGGTATTCAAAATGACACTTGATCCCATACAACATCATGCACTTGACTTCAAAATTCATATTCAAAGTGTGCCAGACAATTCTTGCAAAATTTCAAATATTTATGTTGTTTTAAACCATTATCTTTTTCATGTATTGGATGCTGAAAATGAGAAAAAAGACTTTGGTATGAAACCAACTGGTGAATAATTTCCAGCAAAACAACCACTTCCAAGACATGATTTAGAAGTAGAACATATGTACTTATGAAGCATATAAATATATCCTTGATGCATTGTCAATGTTTGGCTAGGGTTATTTTTGGAGAAAATAACTCCTTATTCCTAGAATAGTGATCTTCAATACAAGTAAATGCCAGAGAAGAGAGATCATCGTGTGATATAAACCTATTAACAAAAGTGAACAGGGAATGATTATTAATTATGGCATACTAAGTTGTCAGTGATTTTGACTATTTGTCTTTAACATGTAAAAATGTTAAATTCCAAACTTACATCATCATGGTTTGGCATCATGAGCTTGACTGATTGTCCACCATGCTCATAATTTCATTGTTGTATTCATATCTATAAACAATGTTTCAAATAATAATAAAAAATTTCTATAAGAAAAATCCAGACCTCCATGCTGCTGCTCCTTGTGAGACAAAGTCAAAATTGCATTACACAATCTGACACATAAGAATATCCTATATCCAGGTGGTATGTATCCAAATTCTTATAATAGTGTCTTCAAGACTTATTTTGAAATTTCCAATGAGATATTTAAGCAATGAAAGATGGAGCCTTTTTCATTGTTGTATATGTAACAGTCTTTTATTAATATAAAGATTGATGGTTTTGTCTTTCTGAAAATGAAATGTAAAAATAATTTATTGTGGTCAATTTAAAAGTTTTTTTTTTAAAGCTTTTCATTATGGAAGGGCAACATAGATATATGCCCTTCTAATTGAAATTCGGACCTGCCCTTCAAATTTGATCACTGTGTGGGACCTTAACAAACAATAAAACTATTCCGCCGCGCGTTATATAAAACATATAACAAAACCTTTGTCAAAACTTCAAACTAACCCTTTAGCCGTGGGTATTTCATCACGAATTGATCATTTTACCATGTACCTTATTCTAGAGGAATATTCTTCCACTTGATTAGGTACTTCATAATGGTTATATTTCAAAGAGATACATAATGTTTATCTATAACTTTTTGTGGTTCAAGAATCAACTTTCATTCTTCATCTAATTTTGGAAGTTCTATTTACATTGGCATATTTTTTCCCAAAACCTTTTTTAGGCAAGATACATGAAAAACCTTATGAATGAAAGAAGAAGGAAAATATAACTTCTATACCACTTGTGCAATCCTATGAATAATTATTTAGGGCCATAACATTTTTGAGCTAATTCTTTATTCTTCTTTTTCTTTAATGAAGATTGCTTATAATGCTATAATCTAAAAAATACCCAATTACCCTCCTCAAATTATCTTTCACTTCAATGTTTTTTCCCTTGTTGTTTTATCATGTTTCATGTCATTTGAAGGTTTTCCATAATAATTTTCAAATTTTCTTTAGTATTTTCCATATGTGACTCTGTTTCCTATACTTTGGACTTATATTGCAAAAAGTATGAGATACTAGGAGTTGGATATCCATAAAGGGCCTTAAAAGGGGAAATTTTAGTAGATGTGTGATAGGTAGTATCATATTACCATTCTTCCTTGACGAACCCACTTCATCCATTAAGATTGTTTTTCTAAAGAGTAACATTGTAGATAACCTTAAAAACATTTGTTAACTATTTTTGTTTGACCATTTGATTGTGTTTGATATGTAGAACTCATGGCAACTAGTGTTTCTCCACTCATATTAAATAATTATTTCCAAAATTTTCTTGTTACTATTACTTTAGAAAAACCATGAAGACTATGAATTTCTTTCACGGACACTTCTGCCACTTGGCTTGTTGTTTATGTACTTTGAGCTCTATAAAAAAATCTACAAAATTTGTCTATATAAATGACCACAAAAATGTAATACTTACCTTTATATTTCAGTAACCCTGTAATAAAGTCTATTGATATATCTTCTAGTCTTTGAATATGTATGTGGAATGGTTGAAGTAACCCTAGAGATTTTACTATATCTCTTTTATTTATTATGCAAACCTGACCTTCTCTTACAAAATTTTGAATATCTTTCTTCATTCCTTCCAAAAATATATTTTTTGATCCTTTGATATGTTTTAAGGAACCCTGCGTCCTACCATCAGAGAGACATGGGACTCCCTTAATAATTTTTTATTCAAATATGCTTGCATGCATAAAAATATTCTACATTTGCACCAAATTATATCTCTCTTTCACTCCCAATGCTCTATAGAGTTCATCCCATCCTTTATAAATTTTAGTTTTTGTTTAGTACTATTGTCATTTTTCCATTATGGCAAGCTTCTTCTAGCCACCTAGGAATAGAAAATGTAATTGGATATAAATTTGAGGCCTCTTCTATTTTATAAAGAGCATCATGTACTAAATTTTCCTTACCCTTTTTGCAGATTATCTCAAAATTAAAACTTTGCATTTTTTCTCCTCATTTTTGTTAATCTTCCAATGAAATCCATAGCTTCAAAAAATACTTTATGCTATCATGGTATATCTTCACTTTAAAGTACCTCCCAGTGATATACTATCCCCATTTTTTATTGCATGTAATATTGCTTCCATTTATTTTTCATACGTAGATTTCACCAAATATTTTCTTTGAATTCCTTGCTTTTAAAAGCCAATGATATCCCTTATTGTGTTAATGTTCTGTAAATTCCTTGTCCTAGTGCCTCACACTCTACTATGAATGTTTCACCAAAAGTAGGTGCAACCGATGTTGGTGTAGAAGACATGGCATCCATTAAAAGAGAGAATGCCAAAGTAGCCTCATCATTCCATATAAATGATATTTTCTTCAAGAGATATGTGAGTGGACTTGAAATGCATGCATAATTCTTAAAAAATGATCAATAATATCATGTAAGTCTAAAAGTCTTCTAAGAACCTTGATTTTCTTAGGAATAGGTCATTTTGTAATAGCTTGCATCTTTTGAGGCTCCAACTTCACTCCTTCCTTTAAAACAATATGAACCAAATACTCGAATTCTTATTTCCCAAAAGCACAATTGGATATTTTTACATAAAAATGATTGTTCTCAATAATTTATACAACTTTTCCACATGTTTAGTGTGGTATTCCCATGATTTATTATAAATATTTGTATTATCAAAGAAAACCAACACAAATTTTATAAGATGGGATCAAACAAAATTGTTCTTAAGTCGAGCCCGCCGGACTTCAAACAGCGATAAACCATAATTCAAACCATATTCGCGTTCCATAATAGCCTGCTAACGTCGGCCAATTTTGTGACGCGAAAACCAATTGAATTCGCCCTAATCTTTTTCGGGTCCGAAGTTGGGCTGGCGTACGGAGCGAGAGTTGTGACGCGAATTTCTTATCAAATTCACCCTAATATTTTTCGGGTCTGGATTTCCACTGCACGAGCGGCCCAAACAAAGATCCGCTCCAATCAATTTCTGCCATGTGTCCTCAATCAAATTTTGCCCTGTTCCCGAATGCAGGTGCATTCGATGGCGTTTAAGGCGATGGGACATGGATGTGGCGATTTCATATCAATTGCATTAAGTTTTAATGCTGTTCAATTAAGTTCCAAGGTTTTCACATCTAATCACATTAAGTTTTAACACTGTTCAAGATCGGACCTCCACTCTTGTTAGCGATTGCGCATGCTCCAATATGATCCGCCTTTTGGCTCTCATTAATGATCAAAGATTAATTATGACGAGCGTCCTTCAATTGCATTGCAGTCGGGTCGATAAAATGGCATTTCTCTATGGGTTTTCAGATGAGCTAGTTGCTGGGTTACACTGCCTGCTCACTGTGACGAGAAGGAGAAGTGGTCAGCTGAACTACTGCGTAGACCTTGTTGCATATATGCATTTCTCTCGGTCTGGTCCTTGTATGTCTTCCTCTGTTTCTTGGAATTCTGCTTCTCCGTCTCCTCTTGTGCCTATTGCTGAGACTGCGCCCATGCCTCGCCTGCGTCAAAGGATGCGTTGCCGCAGGGGGAACACAAGAGGTCAACCCTTGCGCGCTCCTTCCAGCCCCTCAACCGAGTCGACTTCCCAGTCCAGTGATTATCATGCAGGTCTCTATCCAGATAATAGAAGTGGGCGGGGTCGGGTTCTAGGATCTGGCCAACGTATGGGCTCCCCTGCTCCTCATTTCCCCACAGCTTCACCTTCTCCCACGACGCGCACTGCGCTTTTTTCTTTTAATTTCTCTCTGAACTGCCCACGAATCACAACTTCAATTACTGTGGTTTTCCGTGAGGAGGCCCAAATGGAAGAACAATGCACCCGTCCGGCGGGTCTGAGCTCAGAAAAATACGGCCAACATTCGGGCCTTCAGGAGGGGAGCGATGGCATGACTGTGGAGGTAGCACCTAGCGATCCTGGACCTTCCGAAGGATGGTGCCGAATCGTCGAGGAGCTGGAGGAGTATTTTGGTTAATTTGTTTTTCTTTCTTCGCAGCCCACTTAATTGGGCTGCTTTTAGATTATTTTATTGTGCTGGACCTTTGTAATATTTTTGAATTCTATAAATTAAATGTTCAAGACTGGTTTCCTCGTATGAGGGCAGTCTTCTTAATTTTTTTATTTTTTGATGACAAATTTTCCATGAGTCTAGGCAATGTTTTTGACTTCGGTGTAATTTTATTCCCACTGTTAATAGATTAACTTTACTTAGAAAAAAAATGTTGCCCTGTTTCTATTTTAAACTTGTTTTTTGAAATACAGAGCCATGTTTATATGGTCTACGTATTGTACTCTTTCTTTGTATATCTACAGGAACCTTTTTTCTATGAACAGGGAGGATGCTGTAGCGAGCTACTAATGGAAACAAGCGAGCGTGAACCTTACATCTCGGATGCAACAGATGGTTACCAATTTTGGAATCAAGCGAGCCTGATCTTACAAGCAAAGCCTGGGTTTCTGCAGATGGTTTTTATTTCCGGGAACAAGCGAGCCAGAACATACAATTGACCCTAGGTTTATACATATTTTTTCTCTATCATGGATGCTTTTTGTGTGAGGTGTATATCAACAGTACATGTCTCCGCACATTTCCTGTATCTGATTTATGATACTATTTTATGTGTTGACAGGTTATCACTCTGCCTTCAAAACTAGTGATGCTGGTTTATTGATATGGTCTGATGGTCTTTTTATATTTTGGACATATCACACTCCTCACATGATTAGCGTTTTTCTCTGTTCAAGGATTTTGGGTACTTTAATTTGTATTTGGAACAATGGACATTGGTACTCTATCTGTTGCTTTACTATTCTACATACTGCTATTTCACTTTCTTATAGATGCCTCAGGCATATTTGGATGCTTTCTCAGATTGTCGATAATCTCCATGTGGACCGTTACTGGGTTTTATATCAAGTCGCTATATGTGACATGAGGTATTTTTCTATCATTGTCTGGGGTGGGACTTCCACTTTTCTGGATGGATATTTGGGTTCCAATCTTCAGATGTGAAAATGTAATGACTTCATGGACTGTTTTACTTCATATAATATATTCAAAACAACATTTTTTCTCTTGTGAAAAAAATGATTAATGTTTATCACTCTGCCTTCAAAACTAGCGATGCTGGTTTATTGATATGGTCTGATGGTATTTTTATATTTTGGACATATCACACTCCTCACATGATTAGCGTTTTTCTCTGTTCAAGGATTTTGGGTACTTTAATTTGTATTTGGAACAATGGATGTCGGTACTCTATCTTTTGCTTTACTATTCTACATACTGCTATTTCACTTTCTTATAGATGCCTCGGGCATATTTGGATGCTTTCTCAGATTGTCGATAATCTCCATGTGGACCGTTATTGGGTTTTATATCAAGTCCCTGTATGTGACATGGGGTATTTTTCTATCACTGTCTGGGGTGGGACTTCCACTTTTATGGATGGATATTTGGGTTCCAATCTTCGGATGTGAAAATGTAATGACTTCATGGACTGTTTTACTTCATATAATATATTCAAAACAACGTTTTTTCTCTTGTGAAAAAAAAATGATTAATGTTTATCACTCCGCCTTCAAAACTAGCGATGCTGGTCTATGTTGCTGGTTTATTGATATGGTCTGATGGTATTTTTATATTTTGGACATATCACACTCCTCACATGATTAGCGTTTTTCTCTGTTCAAGTATTTTGGGTACTTTAATTTGTATTTGGAACAATGGACGTCGATACTCTATCTGTTGTTTTACTATTCTACATACTGCTATTTCACTTTCTTATAGATGCCTCAGGCATATTTTGGTGCTTTCTCAGATTTGTCGATAATCTCCATGTGGACCGTTACTGGGTTTTATATCAAGTCCCTATATGTGACATGGGGTATTTTTCTATCATTGTCTGGGGTGGTACTTTCACTTTTCTGGATGGATATTTGGGTTCCAATCTTCAGATGTGAAAATGTAATGACTTCATGGAATGTTTTAATTCATATAATATATTCAAAACAATGTTTTTTCTCTTGTGAAAAAAAATGATTAATGTTTATCACTCTGCCTTCAAAACTAGCGATGCTGGTTTATTGATATGGTCTGATGGTCTTTTTATATTTTGGACATATCACACTCCTCACATGATTAGCGTTTTCCTCTGTTCAAGGATTTTGGGTACTTTAATTTGTATTTGGAACAATGGACGTCGGTACTCTATCTGTTGCTTTACTATTCTACATACTGCTATTTCACTTTCTTATAGATTCCTTGGGCATATTTGGATGCTTTCTCAGATTGTCGATAATCTCCATGTGGACCGTTACTGGGTTTTATATCAAGTCCCTGTATGTGACATGGGGTATTTTCTATCACTGTCTGGGGTGGGACTTCCACTTTTCTGGATGGATATTTGGGTTCCAATCTTCAGATGTGAAAATGTAATGACTTCATGGACTGTTTTACTTCATATAATATATTAAAAACAACGTTTTTCCTCTTTTAAAGTTTTTTTTTTTTTTTTTTTTTTTTTAATTGAACCAACCATTGGTATACTGAGACCTTGTAAGCGTCAGACTTGCGACAACTTAAAAACGTCGGAAGAGCGACAGTATAAAAACGTCGGACGAGCGACGTTCAAAACGTCGGACCACATTTCGTCGGAATTGCGACATTTTACAAACGTCGGAAGAGCGACATCCAAAACATCGGACCACATTTAGTCGGAATTGTGACAATTTAAAAACGTCAGAAGAGCGACGTCCAAAACTTCGGACCACATTGCGTTGGAATTGTGACAGTTTACAAACGTCGGAAGAGCGACGTTCAAAACGTCGGACCACATTTCATTGGAATTGCGACAGTTTACAAACGTCGGAAGAGCGACATTCAAAATGTCGGACCACATTTCGTCGGAAGTGCGACAGTTTACAAACTTCGGAAGCGCGACGGTTTGGGAAACGTCGGAAGAGCGACGCTTGTTTGGAAGTGACGGAAAAAGTGTCGATAGTGCGACACTTTTTAAGTGCGTCGGAATTGCGACGGTATGGCAAACCACGTTTTTCCCGTCCTCGAACTGTCGCTCTTGCGACGGTATGGCAAACCACGTTTTGCCCATCCTCGAACTATCGCTCTTGCGACGACTATGTGTCGAAATAGCGACGAATTGGCCGTTGGAAATTCCGCCAAATTTTCTAGTGGGATGATGAACAGGAGATGGTGACTCCACAAATTAGCCAGGCCTTCTTAGATTCACCTTGGTATGATGATATAATTTATGTATTATTAAACCTGCAAGCTCCTCCAGGGTTATCCAGAACAAAGAAAGGGTTTTTAAAGATGAGATATTTAAAGTTTTGTATTTTAGATAATGTTCTCTTTTGGAAAAATCATGATGGTATTCTATTGAATTGTTTGTTAAAAGATGAAGCTGACAAGGCTCTCAATGAATTCCATGCAGGAGACTGTGGTGGACACCTTTATTGGAAATCAACTGCAGAAAAGATCCTAAGAGCTGGATTTTATTGGCCAACCTTGTTCTCTGATGTAAAGAAAATTTTCACTGCTTGCCATAAATGTCAAATTTTTGAGGGCAAGAGAAAACTATTACCTTTACCCCTGAAACCAATTTCCACTGAAAAACCTTTCCAACAATGGGGCCTGGATTTCATTGGAGAAATCCATCCTCCTTCTTCTGGCCAACACAGATGGATCCTCACTGCCACAGATTATTTCACTAAATGGATAGAAGAAATTCCTTCCAGATAAGCCAATGACACTGTGATTATAGGATTCCTAGAAACTAATATATTATCAAGATTTGGTTGTCCTGAGAAAATTATAACTGATAATGCTGCTGCCTTCAAATCTAAGAAGATGATAAGTTTTTGTAAAAAATATCATATCACCTTAAGCCATTCCACAGCCTATTACCCTTAGGGTAATGGACTAGCTGAATTTTCCAACAAGAGTCTCATTAATATTATTAAGAAATTATTGGAGGAAAACAAGAAAAATTGACACAAGAAACTTACAAATGCACTGTGGGCAGACAGACTCACCGCCAAAAAATCTATTGGGACCAGTTCTTATGAGTTAGTCTATGGTATTGAGGCTGTATTTCCTTCATCTTTAGGAGTTCCTGTAATGAAATTAATTCAAGAAGCTCAGGTTGAACCTAATGATATTCAAAGGAGAATAAATCAGACTATCAATTTACAGCAGACCAGAGAGGAAGTTTATCAAAGATCCCAAGTATTGCAGGAGAAAATAAAGAAGATATTTGATAAAAGGACAAAGGCAGAATATTTCCAACTAGGAAACAAAGTTCTAAGATGGGATTCCAGAAGAGAGGATAAGGGAAAACATAAAAAGTTTGACTTCCTATGGAAAGGACCTTATATTATTCATGCTTTACAAGGAAACAATACATATTTTCTAAAAAATTTGGATGGTACAGAAACTGAAGAAGGGCCAGTTAATGGTCGAATGTTGAAACATTACTTTGATCTTATTTATTAGGATATCCTGATTTTTAACATGTACATACTATATCCTTTGTAATGTATCGGTTTTGAGTAGATAGTAACTTACTGGAGTTGAAGCCCGAAGAGAAGGACCTAAGCTTCAGAAGTATTACTGTCGTACATACAATAAAGCAACAAGCAAAAGAAGATTCCATGGTTCAATCAAAATCATTCTGAGGGAAATTGACCTGCTGTTCTTGACTTTTCACCAGGAAAATCCATCCCCAAGTGGAGCCAGTGTTAGACTCCTATACCAATAGGTGTCATATATCACGATTGACTTGATGAGCTATGTAATATGTTCATACCTTTTCTTGTTGCAAAGGTTTCTCATATTGTCAAAAAATCAAAAAATTTAAAAAATGTAAAGAAGGTATACCCTAAAAGAAACATCAAAGGGTGAAAAGAATAAAATGGCCAAAAAAGTAAAAAAAAATGAACCCTACCAAAAGAAAGGCCAAGGAAAGTGTGCAAGTCTAAATGCCACTACTTTTTGCTCTTACGTAATAAACAAAATTGTGTGCAACTTGTATCTTATGCCACAATTGATGAATAGTCAAACAGTTTAAGCTTGGCTAGTTCACCTTTCAATTTTATGTTTTAGAGATAGAGAATAAAATCTGACCAAACTGTTTAATCTTGGCAGATAAGTAGATAGGTAGAGTAAATAAAAGGAGCTCAATAGCTTAATCTGAGCCCTTGGATGTAATAAGGTTAGAATTAGATAGATTTCCAGATGTAAAAGAAAAAGTGTGATAAGGGTTTGCCAGTCTAAGTGCACCCTAATAAAGAAGAAAAATGGTAGGGTAAAGTAGGTAGGGTAGGTAGATGATGTTGCAGAATTACATGTGATGGATAATGACTCTAAATTTTTCAAATATTTCTTTTCATCATGAGTGCAAAGGCAGACACTACCCTGGAAGAATTTCAAGCAAAGCAAAGTCAAAATTATTAACTTCCCTTCTCATTTTTCCCTAAAAATTTCACTAATATCCCCTAAGTACTAAGGCATTTGAAAATTAGAGGGGCTCAAGGCATTTCCTTGACTTTTGGAGGGAACGGACCCTCGGCCCAATAATTGGAAAAGCCTAAGTATTTAAAACCATTCATCATGTCATTCATTCACTTCTATAAAATCTTTTCCTAAGTAAAATCCCATTTTACTGAGGAAAATTATGCAATATTTCATAAAAACCCTATTCATTCAAGCATAAGTTTAATACATTAACCTAATGTTTTACACTTAGCGCTTCCATTCATTTTTCATATTAATTTTTAACTTATTATTTAAATCCCTGCAAATTTCCCCTTTTTCCGTATTATTTTAATAATAAAATTCCCAAATAATATATATCCCGCCCCGTTGGTTGAAATATAACCTTAATATGTTGATTATTTAATCAAATCATAAACTCACATCCTCGCCACGTTTAAAATACATTAATTAACCCTCACGGTTAATTAAAAACACTCCTCACCAATAAAATTGCCCGCGATGCAATTAATTCACATTTAATCACATTGGGCCCGCACTATTAATTTCCCGTCATCTTCCTTTCCCAAAAACCGTTCGATCGACCAATCTGAGATCTACAGTTAACGTCCATATCGCTGCCCATCCACATCCGAACGATAACGCGTGATGGCCAAGCGGTTTTCTGAACAGTGCCGCGCCACGTGTTGTGCATCGTATGGAATCGCTCGCCCTCCATTGAAAACCGCCCTTCCCCAAACGCTGTGCGATGAATACCACTTACCGCTTGCCTCCCGTGACAAAGCCATCGTACTTGCTGACGTCATCCATTAAAAAAATAAAAAACCCGCCAACCTTTGACTTTGCAAATAAAACAAATGTACCCGTGTCATTTTCACTATCTCGTGCAGTGACCAGTGTCCCATGCAACGAATTCCAAATCAACTGTTGAAGTTTGCTAACCGCCACCTTGCTGAGGAAAATTGCAGTCGAGTTTTCCAGAATTCATCCGCCATAGCCAACACCTGTTTAGTTACTGTCTATTTCTCGGAAAACGGGTATTTACCTAAATTTCCATTGAACTTTGCAAAATCCTGGTTTTTGTTTTAAAATTTCACACGAAAACTGAAACAGGGTTCAAGATTGGTCTTCCTTTTCTCCCTTTTTTCCCAAAATTGTAATTGCATTCCCAAACCTGTGATTGTGCCCGTTTTTTCATCAAAACCTGGAATTGATTTCTGAATCCACAAGAACCAGAAATGGAAATTCTTGTGGCTCTGAATATCGCACCCCTAAATGCCCCTCACAGAGATTTAGACTATCTGCCTTTAGCAGATAGAGATTTCCAAATCAAAGACCTCATCCTCAGTGAAAATCCTCTTCGAATTTTTTTCCACTGCAGAGATAACTACCTGAATGGTTCTGACATTTTTGGACTATGGGAATCCAATCTTTCCATGTATCTTCTCCCCTCAGTCCATATTTTTCCTGAAATAGTCCATTACTGCCACGCAAATTATGATCCCAATCAACGAGCAGTCTTGTCCCTCAGTCAAAACATCCTTTTCCCAATAACTGCTCAGTCTATCAATGAAATGTTACAGTTTCAACTTGGTCAAGCCCTGAATCCCCTTTCCATGGGAGATTTACTTGAGAAATCAGCCAATTTATCCCAAGAAGAGTTAAATCGCCTTTGCCAAACTTTCATGTTGCCAGAACATCAGCCCAAAGGCCCTCCCCCTTATGGTTTTACCTTTTTAACTGATGTGGGCAGGCTTATTTTGAATATGATATCCTCTATAATGGGTTTCAATACTAGTGAATATGTTGATCAATTAACCTTAGTATTGTTCTCAATTTTACCCCTGGACAACCCCCTACTGTCAAGTATGAATTTGCTTCCTACATTGCTGATAAAATCCATGATCAGTTCATGAGATTAGAGAATGAAAGAGTGTTCAAGTATTCCTTTGTTATATGCCATCTCATGCTTTACTATCAATCAGAGAGTTTCCCTTTCCTGGTCAAGAAACTTGATGCCAAAGGAAATCCTAGGTCTGTAATTTTTTGGTCTGCCATTACTCATAATTCCAGCTCTGATTCTCCTTATTCTTACAATGAGTTCATTGACCTATTTTTACACCTTGCAACCACCTTGTTAACAGGAGTCTCTCCTCCTAGGGTCAATAGTGACATCAAGAAAATTCTCCAAATCTCAAAGCAATACAGGATAGGTGATTGGTACCTATACTGAAATTACACAGAAATCAGAATATATGGATGTGAGTTATGCCCTTTCAAGTTACCAAAATATGTCCCAATGAGGCTTTTTGCCTTAGAATATTTCAGACAGATGATAAATTCTGATATAGTCCATTTTTGCAATGCAAAGAAAAAATCTCAACTCAGGATTAAGAGTCAGTTAGGTCCTTTTGTCTGCAATTCTAGGGATGCTGGAAAAGAAGCTGAAAGAATTTTAGAAGACTATCTCAAATTTCAAAAAAGTTTCTATTGGGTACCTTATGTCCCAAACAACTTTATTTGTGATAGAATAATGAAAAACAAATTATCACCATACCTTCATCAAAGAATCCCAGAAATTGAACAATATGCCAATATGGATGAATGAATGGAAGGGACATTGATAGAAAAAGATAGTGAACACGTCAGTGTTGAAAATGTTATGAAAGACCTTGAAAAAATACTTGACCTAGACTCTTTTGGACAGGTGCAAAGACCAGGGATTGGTCCTTCTTCTGTTGGAAATTCTCAGAAAAATTTACAGGAAATCAGTGCATTAGCTATAGTAGCATCTAAAGGAAAAGAGAAAGAAGCTGATATACAAGTTATAGAGAAATTTATAGTGACAGAAAATCCTGAAACTTCTAAATAACAGGGTCAAATACAGATTTCTCCTACTCGGACCAATGTAGCAAAAATTTCAATTTTACAAACTCCTCTCAATGTAGAAAAGAGTAAAAAGAGAGATGCTGAAGCAACTACCCCTATCAGTAGGTCTTCAGAACAACCTGATGTTAAAAGAAAAAAATTAAATCCTCTTCCAGAAGTGGAATCTGTTCATGAAATCTCTGATAGTCAGAGGAGAGAAGAACTAGGCAATCAACAAACATGTACAGTCAGTGGAAAATCCACTAATTCTCAGAGAAAAGAATTACAAAGACAACAGAGTGTAGAAGTATCTTCTTTCAAACCACCAGTGAAAGATGTCTGGGATATTAAAAGGACATTCATAAATATAAAGGCCAGAAATGATCCACTAAGACTTCAAGTTTACAATCAATATTTGAAGATGGCTCCTAAGAATCAACAAAGATTGATGTCAGCCTATGACATCCAGCAGGGTAAGATGGTAATGAGTCACTTCAAACCCAAAGTGCAACATCCTCAAACAACTACAGATTATATCAGAACTAATTTTGAAGTCATAGCAAAGGATATTCATCCTTTGGATCAAATTGAGTTACACAAACAAACAGGTTAAATGATTTATTCTACTCTGACTGATAAATCAATGATGACCCATAAATTGCAGGATTCTTTGGAGAATACTAATGTACAATTGCAGCTTGAAAAAGCCTCCTCTCAGGCTAAGGATAACAGAATAAAGACTTTGGAGGAAATAATCATTGGATTGGGTCATAATCCCAAAGATGTCAAGGGTATAGAAGCCTTGATCAAGAAAAAAGATGATGATATTGCAGCCTTGAGAAAATAACTGAAATTACCAGCCTCAAGACATCCTCAGACTGCAGAAATCATGAAGCAAAATTCTGAAGAAGAATTGATGGACTTGCTCTTGAAACTAAATAAGCAACTTAATGAAACTGAAAAAGAGCTTGAAAAGGCATTGAAAGACAAGCAGCTTAATATTCCAGCATCTACAACAGAAGTAATTATAGGTATATCTACAACAGGTCAGCTAACAAAATTGTCACAGGGCAATACTTCCAATTTAAGTACCGAAGAATTAATAAAGTCAATGGAGGAATTGAAACTCCAAGTGACAAAGCTCCAAAGAACAAAGGTAGAATTCACCACTTCAGAACAAAAATATGATCTCTCAAAGATAAGCATTGCAAAGAAAACAAGAGAGGTCAACAGGTTGGAAAAATCAGTTAAAGCATTGGAGAAGGATATCACATTCGAGAAGCCTTTAAAGGAAATAAAAGAAATTCTTTCGGACAAAATCATTCAGTCAATTGAAGATGTTTGGCCGTCAATTCAAATAATGTATGAGCGGAATGATTTAGTTAAATTGGCTCTGGAAGAAATCTTAAAGGCAAGAGAAGAATTAGGAAACAGGCCTGAAGAAGCTAACGAACTTATACATTATTTGAACACTAAGAACAGATATCAACTTGAAGAACTTGGCATTCGAGACAGGACAGGAACAATTTTGGAGATAAAAAGAGTTTTTACTAAAAGAACTCTGATGCAGAATCTAGAACGAAGATGCTCTGATATGCAAGAAGAAATCAATGCTTTCATAAAAAGATTGGATATTCTGTTGAATAAAGGATTCAACTTGAAGAACTTGGCATTCGAGACAGGACAGGAACAATTTTGGAGATAAAAAGAGTTTTTACTAAAAGAACTCTGATGCAGAATCTAGAACGAAGATGCTCTGATATGCAAGAAGAAATCAATGCTTTCATAAAAAGATTGGATATTCTGTTGAATAAAGGATTGCCCAGTCCTTTAGTTTCAGAGGATAAACTAATGGACCTTGAAAGTTATGTTGAGAAATTGAACAACATGCTGAAAATCAGGCCAGCTCCTCTACTAGTTCATCGGCAGGAGCATTGCCTACAGGAAAAAATCTTCATGACAGATTGGAGAATTTGTTTTATCTCGAGAATGAGGTAAAGCATTTATTCCCAATTCAGCCTACTTTCTTCAGATATATATATAGACAGATGAAACTCTGAGGAAGCTGCAAAGAACCAGAATATCGGAAGATAAATGGTGGGAAGAAATGTTATAACTTTTGTAAATATTATCCTTGCGTGAATTTTGATTACTTACTATAGTAAGTCATGATAAGAAGGATAAAAGGATAAACAAAGGTTAAAGTGCATCAGTACAGGTAAAGAGTATCAGTGAAACAGAGTAGCCAACACATAATTACTAAGGAGGACAGCAACAAGCCAAATCATAGGGCCTGTCTCCAGCACATTCTCAAAAGAAGGAAACAACACAACATCAGTTATCATTTCTCTTATCTACGAGACCATCTATCTCTAGTTTTTTGTAAAATACTTATGAGTCATCCTAGATTATATCTCAATTTGTTATGAGATATTTTTTATAATTTTTTGTATAAATACTCCCTCAATTGGAGTATTGAGGGTGGATTCTTAGACTTTGTTGTAACATTGACTATTTTGGAAAAAGTGCTGTTGGAGAAATTTTGTGTGGCTAGCTGGATAAGGAATTGATGCAAAAGACTTTTTACAGGATTCTTGTGTCAGACGACGGATCAATAAGTCATCTATCTCTTATGTTTTGAAGTGTTATACTTGTTTATTATATCATTTGTGTCTCATATCTCAATACTTAACGAAAAGGAATAAATCAGAAAGTGCTTAAGTACAATCTGTTTTTAATCGTTGTTATTCTAAATGTTTTATTCTGAAACTAGTTTAAACAGTGAATTCTTAATTGCTCCTGTTTTTCTAGTTTATGAATTTTAATTATTTGATAAAGAATTCTTAATTTCTCTTTGTTAATAATCATTCAAATTCCCCCTTTTTGAATATGTTGAAGGATTCTTAATTTCCCTTCACCTATTTCAAGTTCATTCCATTCACTTTAGATCTATGATTGTTCCCTATTTGATTACCTTGCCCTGTGAAACCATCTTTTGTTAAGAAACTTAATCCAGTTAAGCCATCTTCTTTGACTCCATTAGCCCAATGGCCTAAATTACTCAGTCTTACCCTTAGCTATTGAATTTCATCACCCAAACTCAATCAAAATCTCTGGACTTTCTAACTAGCCTAATATCTTCCAAAACAAAGCTAAATTTTACAGAGAGAGCCCTCTCTGGGTACAGATTGGCTAGAATCTGTACCTAAAAGTTGGTTTGTGGTTACCTCAGACCCCTTTCCTCTTCCCAACAACTTCAAGGAAAATCTGAGTGATAACAGGATCAACATCTACAACAAATTCTAAGTGCAGGTACCAAGTTGCATGTATGATTTCCTCACTAGTTTTGGCATGCATGGTGTATGCTTGTGGATTTTCTTAGCCTTGGAATTTCTTGGATAGCCATGGTTTTGTGGGTTTATTTCCATTGATTGTTTTCTGTTTTGTTCTCATAATTCCTTTAGCTGTTGGGTTGAGTTATTAGTTCTTGGAGCCTTGGTTGGAAAAACGCTATGGAGCATGACAGATAGTTGTTGGGTTGATTTAATAGTCCTAGAGCCTTGGTTGGAAAAATTCTCTAGATCCCTAGGTGGGTTGAGTTACTAGTCCTAGAGCCTTGGTTGGACAAATGCTCTAGAGCCCAAGAACAATTGGGGTTGTGTTACTAGTCTTGGAACCTTGGTTGGAACAAACACTATGGAGCCTTAGAGCAACTTGGATAGAGACCAATTCCAGATGGTTAGTGATGTCTGACCGTGAGGTGGAATCACTGGTTGAGGGTTGAGACGGTTTGGTCTCTAGAGCCCTGGTTTGGTGTTGATTGATGTTTTTGATAAAGTTCGACATTCATGCTTGGAATATGGAATGAGGGTGACTCACTGAAGTGAGATTTGGCTCAACCATGTCTATGGTCGGGTAGAACGTGGAAGTCCCATTTAGGGTTTGTTTTTACATTCATTAATGAAAGGTTCATTGTCATGGTATTTGATGTGTGTATGCATTGGTCTATATATGGATTCCATTGTTGATGTATCCATGGTATTTCTGTTGGTTATAAGCATGTATTGTCACCAATGATGAGGTATGTCTCTCTCCATGTTTTTACTTGTAAATGAATGCACAATGTATATATGGTCAAATAGATTGTATTGTAGCTTATAATGTAGGGGAGCAATGCTTCTTAGCCATTCTCAGATAAGAAAGAGATCCCTTTGTGTAAATTTTTTATTTATACCTGTAGATTCAATGTTTGTGAAATCTTTGACGAAATTCCTATCATGGTTGGGCGGGGTCCGGATGATTTCCTAATGATGTGATTACTTCCATGTATTTTTTTTTAAGTTATTTACCCTCTCCTGAAGTTATAATAAGTTTTGGGCGGTGACCTGGGCTCAGGGGCTAAAAATGTGGCACAAATATTAGCGCCGCAGGCACATAATTGACTATTTTGGGCCCTAGCTACTACTTTGACAAGGAAATCCCTTGGATAAGGGTCTATAGCCACTCCCTTTCCCTTACATTCTCGCAAATAAGGCTTACATTGGTCAAAAATCAGTTCCCCCTCAGGGAATAGGGCCCTCGAAGGTTGGGTTTCCTCCTGGGGATGTCAATGATGTAGTGTAAGGTTTGTTTGTCATGTTTTCATAAATTCCACTTCCTCAAAGTCATCTAAGAGGTTGAATATCATATTAGAAGCCTCTCGTCACATGTTTACCACAATTGGTTGGTTACTTGGGTATACGTGGGAAGAGGGTATTACAATATGTATCTAAGTTTATAATTTGTCTAGAAGCTCTCCAAAAGACAAGCAAAATCATCCTCTTCATGGTCAACCTCAATATATATACATAAAAAACATGTCGGCTCACATGGGGAGACACATCCATTCAGATGGTCATGTCGTCATAAATATATGGACGAATCACTATATATAGGAGGCTAGGATATTCACATTTTCTAGTGTACAAAATTCACATATCTCTAAGATATTCAGATGGATATAAAAATGATAGATCTCAGATAAACCACGGTAATATCCTTGGCATACTTCTGATATTTTTGGTAGTCAAGACAACAAAAAGTTCGGATGTTATCTCAAGAAACTAAGTGATCACAGTGCAGATTGTAGCACAGAATTTGGGTGCTTCCACAATCAAGGTTTTCGTGTCGTTTCAAAGGGATTCTCAATGCTCAATGCTACTTGGTGCTATAGTGATGTTATAAGGTATGGTGCTATAGTTTTATGATGTCTTGGTGGAAGATCATAGGAAGGAAAAGGAACCATAGTTCGGTGGTATGTATAGGGGCCACAATTTAGAGATGTATCACTGTGGTTAGATGCTGCTACAACAGTCATTATTTGGTGACTTCACATTTACATGTTCTGGTGCCATTAAGTGATGATATCAGTTTGAGAAATATCAACGAAGTGGAAGAATAATATCAAGGAAGACAGATGACTGTGTCTTGGTCTCGAAGTGGAAAAATAATTCAAGGGTAATGGTCTTGGTATTCGTCACTGGGAATCACTATAAGAAGAATTTTGTGCAGGTTTTCCTCTCAAAGAGTTAGAGTTTTTGGCCCTGGCTCATAGCCTACATGTTGTGTCTCTTATCTACTTATGTTCATGCATTGTTTACTGTTTGATGAAGAAGAACATTAGTAATCTAACCAGAGGAAGATCATAATATAAAGAAATAAAAATCATTCACAAACAATCACTAATGAAGATAAATTACCCTAATGCTAATTCCATATATTTCTCAACATGGTATCAGAGCTATGGTGTTAAAGTCAAAGGAAGGGCATTAAATCAAAGAGAAAATCAAGGATCAGATTTCAAGAATGGAATCTTAGCAAGTCGAACATCCAAGATCTACTTTGAAGAATAAAACCCTAGATCAAAGAGGCAATCTACATCAGCAAAGAGTTGGATCCTCTAGTCATCTCATCAAGTTAAAGAGATCTATAATGCAAGATTATAGAACATATAGACAAATAAGAGAGTCATTTCAAATATACACTCATTCACCTCCAAGCAAGTTTAAGTATCTTGAAGGCAAGAAGGAATTATCATTATTGTAGCAAGGATCCCTTCCTTATCCTTGAAGAAGATAATCCGAAGAAGCATTAATCACCATTAAAAAAAGAAGTCAAATCTAAAGGCATTGACATCATAAAAGGAGCAATCTTCTTCATTGAAGAAGGACTTTTCATTTAGAATAAGATCATTCAAAGGGAGCTTCCACCATCATCAAAGTGATCAAGCTGAAGATTTCATCTTCACTTTTCAAGTAAGTATATTTCATTCTATAATCAAATTTGGTAATATGACTTCGTTTTTGCAAGGAGATCCATAAGCTGGTTGGGTCATCGAAACTCCTTGCATGGAAAAATAAGGATATACACGATCCTCAATGAAGTCATTGAACAAGGTCTCTTTTGAATACAGAGAAAGGGATTCATATGAAAAATCCCATCATATAGCAATAATGGATACATATGATAAGCTCATAATAATATTCTATGAAGATGCGATAAAGCAGGTCATATCACTTAGACTTGATCTACACAAAATTGAAGGTTAAGGGATATCTTCATAAGATCTTAACTGCGATATCTGGGACAGATGATAAGAAGACAATCATCATTGTTCTAAATGCACTAAATAATGGAAAAGAAAACAAATATCCATGGGGATAATAATGTTACCTCATTTAACAACTTCTGGTTTCTATGTTAGATAGAAGAAGACAAGTTAAGGGAAAAACTGTTGAAGGTTAAAGGAATCAAACATTTGCAGGAAGGAAAAAGAATTTTATAAAATTTGGTCCTCTGAAAATAAATAATAGCATAGCCAAGATTCAATGCTATGGAAAAATTATGGAAACTACAAAAAGGAAGCTCATATCACCGGAAAGATGGAGGAAGCTGAAGAAAATAAGTCCAAGGAAAGAGGGAGTAAGATAGTATCCCTCACAAAAGGTCTTGTCATAGCTCTTAAATATTTTATAGGATATGGCTATAATAAGATGCATTGTGGCATCGTGAAAGCATTGGAAACAAAATCTAGTGACATCACCATAGGATATCATGAAGGACAAACAAAACAAAAATATATGGCAATCAAATATGAAGGATATACCTCTCTGAAACCTCATTGGAAGGAAGAAGTCATCCAGAACAAGGGTCCATAAAAAGTATGCAACATGGGTACTCTTTGGATGAGGAATCAAATTATGCATCCAATGAGTGTTCCTGTCAAAATTTGAGTAAATCCACAAGGCGATAAGTTGAAAATACGAGTTGAAAAAGTATTTTTTCCTTTTTTCCCTCCAAAATTTGATGATGTAATATAATATTATTTTATTAAATCCATTATTATTTTATAATTTCCTTAGGAGGCCCATTTCAAAATTCCCCTAATGACTATTTCTATCTTGAGAAGCATGATCAAAGAAAAAAGATCTCCTCCTCTGAAAGGATGCAGGAAGGCATAGGTCACACCAGATGAAATCAACATAAATATGTCATCATATGAAGTATGTGGTGATTGACTGCAATCAAGGAACTCTGATTGGTAGCTCATGGGAATAAATTGTGTGAAGAAAGGAAGGAAGATATCATGAGATATGCAACCATGGTAATGGAAATCAACATCAAATAAGACCAAGAAGAATTGACTAGAAAATGTCCCGTAAAGATATGAAGACTCTGATGGAAGTCTAAAAATATGGAGACCCTTGAAAATGGATATATTTGGGAGATGTGTAAGCATGTATGCAAGCTGTTGATACCTGCACGAAGATGTCATGATGAAATACCATCACAAAGGTAATTTTGATTTAAGTGTTCATTTCTTATTTTGAACAATGTCTGGATGGGCTTATGCAGGGCTTCCAAAGGGAAGTGGATGTCTTCCACCATTGATAACCATATGGTAGGATGAAATATCCTTGAAGAAACATGGTATGAATAAAGCAACATGAGATGAAGCAAGGCCATATGAATATTTATTTCTCACTTTCTGATAGGAATGATGACATGTCTCGTGGATGAAAGTGATGGATGGTTTGTTCCCTATGAAGAAGTCCCAAAAGATGAATACTCCATAAAAAAGAAGAAATTCATGACATCGAAGGAAGGATTTCTTCAAAGCAGTTATTTGTCCCATTATCTCCACTTGAAAAGTTGTTGTAGGTCCCTGATTAAGAGGGAGTTTGGAAACAAGTTTCTTACTTGGAAGAAACTTGGAAATTCCTAAGCCAAGAGGAAGCTTAGGTACATTCATGGTATAGGAATGAGTACATTCCTTTATTGGAATATGTCCTCCCTAATTGAGAGGGAGAGATAGACACAACATTCTTGTCTTCAATGGGGAAAACAAAATGGAGGATTGGATAATCATCTGGCGTCTAATACTCTTTGAGGATGAGATAGGGCATCTAAGATAAGAGTAGTTGTAGAGGACCGATATTATTTGAGGAATGGGAATCCAAGATAATAATAATCCATGTGGAACACACCCTAAGAACCTCATAAGGGTATGTTCCAGGAGAGACAATGATTACGGTGTCAATAAATCATTGGTCTCGCCAGCATTGAGCTCAAATCTCGTGTAGATATGCAATTGGTAGTTAATGCCTTGCAATGTTATAATGATGGTTGATATGATGCTATACATATGGGTTGAAAATCTGATTCTTCTTATGAGAAATTCTTCAGATTGAGAATAACCATGTACCATTAAATACCTCCCTAGTTAACAGGGAGTGGCTAAAACTGTAACTAGGTTCGGTCTTCAAAATGACATGTAAATTGTGACTCTTGTAAATAATATAGTGAAGAAAATAAATTATTATTGGCTTGCTTCATGGGTTTCATGAGCAAGGGATTATTGCTTTAGAGTCAATGTCATGTATGACCCTTCTTGGGCATATAAATAAAATATATAAGTTTATAAGTTGTCTAGAAGCTATCCAAAAGACAAGCACAATCATCCTCTTCATGGTCGACCTAAATATACATACATAAAAGAAATGTTGGCTCACACGGGGAGACACATCCATTCAGATGGTCATGTTGGCTTAAATATATGGAAAAATCACTATATATAGGAGGGTAGGATAATCACATTTTCTAGTGTACAAAATTTTCATATCTCTGAGATATTCAAATGGGTATAACAGTGATAGATCTCGGATAAACCAAAGTAATCTCCTTGGCATACTTCTTAGGTTTTTAGTAGTTAAGACACCAAGAATTTTGGATGCTATATCAGGAAACTCAGTGATCAGAGTGTGGATTGTAGCACTAAATTTGGGTGCTTCCACAGTCAAGTTTTTTGTGTTGTTTCAAGGAGAATATCGATGATCGGTGGTACTTGGTGCTACAATGATGTTATAATGTACGATGCTACAATTTTATGATGTCTCGGTGGAATATCACAGGAAGGATTGGTCAAATTTCGAGATAGGATATATGTACCAGACAACAATGAGCTCAAGAAAGTGATCTTGAAGGAGTTTCATACGAAACCATATTCGGGTCCGTCAGGTTACCATAAGACTTTGATTGCAGTGAAGAGATTCTATTATTGGTTGAATCTAAAGAGGGATGTAACAGAGTTTGTCCCCAGATTTTTGATTTCCATATGGTTAAGGAAGAGTTTAAACATCCAGGTGGATTGATACATCCAATTGTGATTCCAAAGTGGAAATGGGAGGTCATTTCCATGGACTTCATCACAGGGTTTCCGAAGACAGTTAGACAACATGATTCCATCATGGGTGTTGTGGAAAGGTTAGCAAAGGTTGCACATTTCATCCCAGTGAAGACTACTTATTCAGCTAGCGATGTGGCACAAGTGTTTATTAGATACATAGTCAGATTGCATGGCGTTCCAAGGAATATTGTATCCGAGAGGGATGCAAAGCTCACTTCCAAATTTTGGAAGGAGTTGTTCACTGGTTTGGGCACCGAGTTGGCCTTTATCATAACTTATCATCCACAGACATATGGGAACACTACGAGGGCCAATAGGATACTAAAGGATATGTTGAGTATGTATGTAATGCATAAAACGCAAGTGGGAAGAGTATCTTCTATTGGTAGAGTTTGCCTACAACAATGGGTATTAGGATTGATTGAGGATGAGTCCATTCAAGGCATTTTATGGGAAGATTTGCAACACTCCTATAAGTTGGAGTGATCTGGTTAATAGGGTATTGATCGCACCAGATATATTGGTAGAAATGGAACAAGAAATGCAGGTGATCAAGTGGAACTTGAAAGTAGCGCAGAATAGGCAGAAAATTTATGCAGACATGACAGGTTGTTCAAGGAGTTTTAGGTTGGGGATTAGGTGTACTTGTGTATCAATCCTAATAAGAGCTCTTTGTGGATTGGATCGTGTGCCAAGATGACACCAAGGTTTTGTGTATCCTTCAGGATCATTGGGAGGATTGGGCTAGTATCCTATCAACTTGCAATGCCTTCCATAGTGAAAGTCCAAGATTTTTTTCATACATCATTGCTTAATAAATATGTTAAATATTTTTATCTCGTTAATTACTATTCTGTATTGCAGGTGGAGGCAGAAGGAGAGTTTCAGCTGGAACCGCAATGCATTTTGCAGAAAAATATGCTCATGCTCCATAACCAAGCAATAGAGAAAGTTAAAGTGCAATGGAAGTACTTTGGGCCAAAAGAAGCTACATGGGAGATGGTGGTAAGATGCAGGCCATGTATCCTTTCTTGTTTTTTGGTGTGATGTTGGTTTTGTTTAGCATATGCTTTAGAATATGTTGTGATGTTATGGTTGGATGTATGTGTATATATATATGGATGTAAATACTGAGCTATGTTATAAAGCTCCAATAAGCGGTATGGTGTCATGTCATTATAGTTTTCATGTTGTTATGATGTCATGTTGGTTTGTTTTTCAACAGGGCGATCATTGTAAATATTGCATCAAGCTATTTCATAAAGCTCGATGGGCAGTACGTTTTCTTTTCTGTGGTGTTGCTGAGGTATATGTGTGATTGAACACCGAGGATGGTGTCCCCCAAGGGGGAGGCGGGAAGGTTAACAGCCCTAGTGAAAATTCCATGTAATAAAGTTAAAATAATAACCACAGTTGATGGGACACTTATTCCAAGCGAAATGTTGGGCAAAACTGTTACAGGTCAAAATACCTCCTCATCAGCTCAGAGGGGAAGACAAATATGGAAGGAATACAAAGACCCAAATTAAACATTTCTGCCAAGGTAACGCCTTTTTATAACGAATCAGGAGCGTTATAACACATAAGACCAGTGAATGTACTGCGTTAGTGGCTAGGGAAACGCTCTGTTTACACTAGAGGGCAGCGTTACTCATGTTTTTAGTTTGAAATGGGAAAAACGTGCGGAAAATGATTTGAATCTCCGGCTTTCCCTCACAAGAGAGTCAGTTCACAGAGGAAACTGCAAAGCACCAGTTCATTATTGGTCATTGCTATAACAAGACTGAACTCCAAAGGAGGCAAAAGAATAGAGATTAAAGAAACATCTAAGTTTTTTCCATTCCAAACTAGTGGAAAGAGAAAGGCAACAATGGCTTTCTCCCTCTCCTATAAGAAGGAGTTGAAGGCTCTTAATTGAAGGTTGAAGGATTGCTAAAGGTTTTTGCATACTTGTGGAATAGAGAATAGTGTTATATTGTGAAGGCCAAGAGTCAAAGAGGTTCCTAGAGAGCTTGTTGACTTGGACTTCTTCACTTGAGAGATAAAAGAGATTGGGGGACTGAGGAGGGCTTGGTACAACCGATGGTTGTAATCCTCCTTCTTTCAAAATCAATAGAACTATGTTCGTTTTGTCCATTCAATACTTAATATTGTCATTATTGTTTGAACATTTACATAGTATGATATGAATGGCTCAGATGTGTATAATTTAGAAGTTCATTATATATTGACTTGATTGATAGGATATATGTTATGTTAGAAATTACACGGGTGCTTTGACTGATTGCAGGACCAAGATTTGGAGCCGGTGAAGAAGGACTCTTGTTTCGCTGCCTAGCGCTCTCCAAGGAACTCCAAGATTTTCAAAGAGGTAGTTCTCTATCGCATTCCATCAAGTTATTTTAAGTTAATATGAACATGCTCATGCCATCTTTGTGAACAGCACAACTAATCTTAATGTCTGCCTCGGGCACCGGAAAGCCCTGAGAGGGATATTCGAAAACCAACAACCCAAGAAGTTTACCCTATAGCAGAATTGGCGACTCCGCTGGGGAGTTCCCCCATAGTTTCTAGACTATTCCTTCCCTCCTCTCTTCTCTCCTCTGTTCACAGACCCTTCCAACCATTTTTGATGCCCAGTAGACATATCAAACGCTCGCAGAGTTCAATCCTGTTTCTGTTTGACCAACTGAAGAACTTTTCCCTGGCTAACGCTACCTCTGTAGGTTGTCCAGTGCGTTATAACGCTGTCTCTGATTAAATACAGTGCGTTAGTCGTTGTCTTTACTCACAGACAGAGCATTACTCAACCAAAACCTTGCTATTCACTGCTGTGATGGTGTTTTAGTTGCAGAGTTTTTTGGCCATCAGTACCTTTCACTGACTGAATCCCTGTGCTTGTCTACTAAGCTAGAATTTCTATTTGTTTCTCTTGTTTGAAAAGTCAGTGTCCAAAGCATTTACTTTTTTAAGAGAATTTTTTTTTTTAAAATTTTTCTGCATATAGCTGAGTTTATTCTGAAATTTTCAGTTCATAGACTGTTTAAAAGAGGTAGATAGAAGTCTGAATCTTTAAAATTTGAACTGTGCTATTTGAATTTTAGTGCATGGATGTTGAAAAGAAACCTCTCCCTGTAGAAACACTCTTCATCGAATTTAATATCTAGAGCATGTTTTGCATGGTTTCTTGAGTTAGAGTCTCATCACATTTCATACGTCCACTCCCCCTCCGCAAGACTAATAATCAAGTACACTAAGAATAAAGCGATAATAAAATCAACCACATTACTCTTTTTTGAGCTCACACAAATGATAAATTCAAGAGCCAAGATCTCTGATTAAGGAACGGTGAGGAAAGCTAACAGATCTCCAGAAAACAGAGCTGGGTGAGTCATTAGGGCAGAATCTGCCCATATTGTGGGACGTTCCAAAATACAGGATTTGTGCAGAACAACACTTAGGTGCACAAGAAAGGTAGCACCTTAAACTACATCAGAGTGGATGTAATTCTCCATCTTGAGTTCCTTGGGACGAACTTTAGATGGGGATCTCGTGTCCCCCTTATATTCTGGCATCATGGCAGTGGACCCCCGATGATATCATGATTTGGAAAATGTCTGAAGCCAGCCCTGTATTACAGGGACTTACATAAGGTGACTAGGACGGGCTGTCCTAGTACCTGAAACAGACAGACCCACTCTGTCTTTGGTCTTTAGGAGGGTACTCGTCTTCATGAGAGTGCTTACACCTATCGTCTGATTAAGAAGCTCTAGAATGGCCATCTTGTACTTTAAGCAAACCTCTCGTAACTACTATTGTATTGTGGATTTCATCACGAGCGGTAGTACTCGAATATTCCCTATTCTAGGCTACTGTGGCGATCAGTTTTAGAGGTCATGCCCTATTACTATGCCTGGGCTGTGGATTCCCATCTGAGACTTTATAATACATCACAATTAAAATTTGTTAAAAATAAGTAGGTCACCATGGCATCAGCCCAGATGCGATGCACAGAGCAGCAACAGATCCTCCTCAACTGATGAGGAAGAGCGAACCTTAGTGAACAAGTGCATTCTGCGGGCTTGGAGTCATCCTTGACTAATCTTGATTATGTAACTCAGCAATAAATAGAGATTTCCGGAGGAACCTTTCACTGAAGGGGTTGTACCTCATTACAATCTCAAGCCTCAACGATCCCATTAGACCTATGATAGCCAGTTCCTGCTCAGACCTGCCGACCGCACCAACATCAGCCTCTCAACACATTTATCCACGGGTCGACTCTGTCAGCTCATCCCAGGTTCGCCACCATCCTCCTCGCCAGTGATCAGTTCTATGCCATCCTTTGGGCAACCTAAAGCTGTCTTTCCTGCCTACTCCCAACCTATGGTCATCCTGGCCCAGTGCTAACCACGAATCCTTCGGAATCTACTCCTACCGTGACCACGTTGGGACCCATGGTAGCTCCTCCCATGAGTATGACTACTTCGGTACCTTTTAGCAACCCTTTCGGTTGGAACCCTCTGCTGAGTTCAAACCCCTTGGCCTCTATGCCAGGGAGAAGTATCACCAGCATGCAAGTAGCAGGGAACATTTCACTTCCTCTGCAATCCTTAGGAAAAATAGGACAACCTATTGTTAATACTCTTCCCTTAAGTGGTTCAAATATAGGTGTAGGGTCTATGCCATTTCCAAACTATGCAAGTAGTAGCATGCCTCCCGAAAACTCTAATATTGCATCCATTTGGACTAACCAACCCCAACCTCCATCTGGAATGGGAGGGCACTTTTATACTGGGGGCAACCAACAGTTCGCCCCGCAATACAACATGCCCTATGGACAACAACCGTATGTCCCTACTCCTCCACCTATAGGAAGTTTTTACCAAAGTCCTACTTATCCTCCTGGTAACACATTGATGGGTGGACCCCATGGTCTAAATAGTCAGCCCATACTGCCTTGCTTAGATTCGGGGGCAAATCCATAATTTCCATTCTTGGCAGCTTTGGAAATCCTCGATATCCATAAACTGACTAATGATCCCATCAATCACAACCCGCTTTGGCCTCCAGTACCGCATAAGATTCCTTTTGACACCCCGAAGTTCGACGGGAAACAAGGGGACGACCCAGCCGCACACAACACTACCTTTCACCTATGGTCTATATCCAATTCCATGGTAGATGATAGTGTCCGACTTCGACTGTTTCCCCGCACACTTACAGGCAATGCTTCCAAGTGGTACATTGAATTACCACGCGCCACCATCAATACGTTTGGTGCTTTAGCAACGGAGTTTCTAAAGAATTTCCAACTATCAATTAGATTTGAAACCGAAATGAAACTATTAACCTTGCTCCGCCAAGACACCGCCACCCACATCTCCGATCACATTCATGAATGGAGACGTAGGAGGAGGCTAGTCAAAGCGCCAATTCCAGATCATCTCTTAGCCAATTGGTTTTGCAAGTCTCTCTTGCCCCACATAGCTAAAGACATTGGCCTTTCTGGTGCGGTTACAGAAGATCAATGCATTCGCCGTGCCCAGCATTTAGATTTAATCTACTCACAATCTGGCACGCTGTATGATTTTCTCCCCCATGCCCCTAGCAACCCAAATCCTCTGGCTACTCAGAAAACCGGAGCTCATGCCGATGGTATCGTTGGCACGATCTCTGGCGTAGCCACAAAGCAGTCTCAAGGGCAAGCCTCCCATCCATCTTCGGCTGCCACCGCCCCTCACCAAACGACTACTCTTTCTACTGCTAAGGTAAATTCGGTGAAAACCTCACAAAAACCTAGCGAGAAAAATAAGAAGAACAAGAAAAATTCATCTTCTTCGGAAGAGCAGTCGGATAATCAGAATAACCCTAATCAGAAAAACGCTGCCAAAAATGACAAAGGGAAGGATAAACCCATGAAATTTCCTTGCAAAATCTGTGCGGAGGACCACTTGACATACAAACGTCCTCGGCTGCAGGAATGCACTGATTTTATTGCCAACAAGGATTCTGGGCGAACACCTGCCGTTCTTCATAATCCTTTCCCTAATCAACAGCAGCAACATCAACACATGGTTGACAATCCGCCACAACCCCATCAATGGGGCAATGGTGGTCCATATCCTTCCGATGAAGGACCATCTGCCATTTATGGCATTGAGAGTGTTGACCTTCAAACTCGAGCTAAGCTTTATGGAAGCCCTACCATAGATGCTCAAGAACCTGGTACTAGTTCAAATCCACTGCCGCCAAACGATTTGCATATCGAACGGCCTATTGCTGACCCCGTGATTCGTCCCCCCAAAGGGACACTTCGACGCATGACTCATAACACCTCTGCACGTGCATCCCAAAACTACAACATTGTAGATGATTTGGCACAGGCACTATCAGCTATGTCTGCTCTCGAAGTATTACAAACCTGTCCAGCACAAAGGAAAGCCTTGCTTTCGGCCATTGGTGGAATAGACCCCCAGGATTCCATGCTATCTATCTTTGATATGGAAAAGGCTAAACCTCGCCTCTCACACCAACTCACATTCCAGGTGCAGGTTGTGTCAAACGGGAGACCAATCCATCGCACTGTCATAGACGAAGGTGCTTCGACCTGCGTTATGTCACAAGCTTGCTGGCTCAATTTAGGTTCTCCTACCCTCACCCTGCCATCGAATTCCCTCAAAGTTTTCGATGGCCACACTTTCCTCCCAAAAGGATACCTTGCTATCTTTCCCATCACTCTGAGTGGGAAAATGGTAAACGTGGATGTTGAAGTCATAGAGCGCCATCTAGACTATAATCTATTGCTTGGTCGCAGTTGGTATTATGCCATGACTGCCATTGTGTCTTCGGTCTTCCGACTCATCCTATTTCCATTGGATGGGAAAATAGTCACAGTGGATTAGCTATCCTTCTGCACCCCTGATTATGCCACGTTACCAAGTAGCACTGTACCCCTGATAGGAAGTTTCCTGACTCTTACGTCAGTATCGGTACCGGTCTTCTGAAGGCATCTTCCCTACTGGATTGTTTTCCTCTCCCGCCGCCATTGATCCCAAACACGGTTGCAATGATATCCACCACTTTGGATGGCTCTATCGACCCATGGATCGTTCCAGCACCTTCAGACATTGATTCCTACAGAGATCAGATGCCACTCTCACCAGCCAAGTTGGCTTACCAAGCCATCCAAACCGCATCCGAACCCTCCACTGTTATGGTTTCGACCAAAGGTACAAACCTCCCTCCCATCACTGTTCTCTCTAAGGATCTCCTCAATGAAGTATTGCCTACAGATGAAGCTATTCGAGAGATCATGTCTCTAGAAGAACGACCTTGGGGAGAGTTTCACCATCGCGCTTCGATGATTGACACGGAGGCGATAAAAAGTGAAATCCCATCTTTTGACCCACCTAAGATGGTTCCCTCCGCTTACACGACTGTCCAAACTATCGAGTCAAAAGGCAACATGGGTAATATTTCTAAGACAATGCTCATTGATATCTCGGTCAAAACGGGTATCATGGAAAATATTCAGATTGGAGCCGATTGAAATCCAGAGGAAATTGCACGCTTCACATCCCTTTTTAAGGAATTCCACGATGTGTTTTCTTGGTCTTATGATGAAATGCCCGGCATAGACCCTTCTATTGTCGAGCACGAAATCAAGATTTATGATAATGCCAAATCTGTTTGGCAACGTCTCAGACCTGTCCACCCGCGCAAAGCAGCCGCCATCAAGGTTGAAGTAGAAAAACTTTTGAACGCTGGTTTCATCTATCTCGTTCCTTTAACGGAATGGGTTTCCAATCCGATTCCCGTTGATAAAAAACAAGGCACCATTCGAGTTTGCGTCGACTATCGCGATCTGAACGCTGCTTGTCCCAAAGACAATTATCCTACACCGTTCATTGATCAGATTCTCGATGATTGTGCCAGATGCGAATCTTTTTCCTTCATGGATGGATTCTCGGGCTATAACTAGATTGCAATTAAAAAAGACCACCAGCATAAAACTGCTTTCATCTGTCCTTGGGGCACTTTTGCGTGTCGAAAACTCCCATTCGGTCTGAAGAATGCCGGAGCAACTTTTCAGCGGGCTATGGACTACGCTTTTCATGACATTCGACATATTGTACAGGCTTACTTGGATGACCTTCCGGCCCATTCCAAGAAGCGACAGGATCACCTTTCTCATTTAAGAGAAATTTTTGCTAGGTGCAGATTCTACAATCTACGTTTGAATCCTCATAAATGCGTATTTATGGTTGAGTCAGGACGTCTGTTAGGTTTCATTGTCTCCAAGCATGGGATTAGGGTTGATCCCGATAAGGTTAAGGTGATTGTTGAATTGTCGGCACCACAATCCATCCTTCAACTCCAACGTTTGCAAGGGAAGGCAAACTTTTTGCGTCGTTTCATTGTTAACTATGCCGAGATGATGAAAGGATTTATGCGATTACTAAAGAAAGGAACACTATATTTGTGGGATGACCAAGCTCAATGGTCATTTGATGCTTTAAAACATGCAATTGTTTCAGCCCCACTCCTTAGTGCCCCCGATTACTCACACAACTTTCTCCTCTACCTGGCAGCCTCACCATCCTCACTTGGAATGGTTTTGGTTCAATTACACGATGACGAAAATGAACATGTGATATACTATTTGTCCAAAAGTCTAATCGGACCTGAATTACATTATTCACATGTGGAGAAACTTTCTCTGGCGGTAGTTTTTGCCGTCACTCGACTCCGACACTATATATTGCTGTGACAGACTACGGTCATTGCTTTGGAGAACCCCATGCGACATATCTTGTCTAGACAAATTATTGGAAAAAAATATTCCAAATGGATCGTAATCCTCCAGCAATTTGATTTGGTTTTCATGGCTGCCAAAGCAAATAAATCCCTCGTCTTCGCCGAATTATTATCGGATCTTCCCCGAATTGACCCAGCAGAAGTAGCTCATGATCCATTTCCTAATGAATCTATGTACTTGGTCGATTCTTCGGACCCATGGTATGGAGACATATTGGTCTACCTACAAACCCAACGTTTCCTCCCAACTCTCACGTCCGACGACCGTCGTCGTATCCGCCACCAAGCAAAGCACTACCTCGTGCTAAACGATACACTATATCGTCGTGGTGTTGATACTATTCTCTGAATTTGTCTCACTTTCGATGAAGTGGAACGCGTTTTGAATGACTGCCATGCCAGGGCATGCGGTGGTCATCTTTCGGGCATAGCTACTGCCCAAAAAATATTGCGCACAGGTTACTATTGGCCCACTTTGTTTAAAGACTGTATTGCAGCAGTCCAGAAGTGCCATCCATGTCAAATTTTCACAAAGAAAATGCGCGCTCATCTTGCCCCCCTTCACCCGGTTATCTCCATTGGTCCTTTCGCTAAATGGGGAATTGACTTCGTCACCTGCAATCCCACTTCGAAAAATGGACACAACTACATCGTGGTTGCGGTCGACTATTTTACGAAATGGGCAGAAGCCCTTCCCAATTTCAAGGCCGATGGCGAAACTGCCGCTCTCTTCCTGTTTAATCAGGTAATCTGTCAGTTCGGCGTACCCCTATCGATTGTCACAGATCATGAATCTCACTTTCAGAATCATATGATGACCGAATTAACATCCATGCTAGGTTTCCGGCAAGATCAATCTTCATCTTATTATCCTCAAGCTAATGGTCAAGTCGAAGCCGTAAATGGCATCCTCAAAACCATGATTCGTCGATTGGTCGGAAGCCATAAAACCACTTGGCATCGGAAGTTGTATTTCGTGTTATGGGCATACCGAACGTCAGTCAAAACTGCCACAGGCTTCACACCATTCCAACTTGCTTTCGGCCTGGAGGCAGTACTTCCAATTGAGTGTGAAATTCCATCACTCAAACTTGCCGTTGAACTCCTGCCCGACACCACCGCCACGGAAGAGCGCTCGCTCTCACTCGATCATTTGGATGAAACTCGTCGAGATGCTACACTACCACTCGAAGCTCACCAGCGCCGAGTCAAGGCTCAATACGACAAATCTGTCAAGCCTCGTTCTTTCCAAGAGGGCGATCTAGTTCTACTTTATGATCAGAAACATGACCTCTTGGGGGCAGGAACACTCCAACCATTATGGCTTGGTCCTCACATCATCACTAAAGCCCTCTCAAAGGGAGCTTATGAACTTCAGGACTGTAATGGAATTCCACTCGCGGAGCCCCGCAACGGGCTCTACTTAAAGAAGTATTTTTCCTAGTTTCGCACTAGGCATATGCTTTGTAATTTTATGTATATAATTTTTTCTTATTATTTTGATGTCTTCTGGATTGTGTCTTGGTTTTCAAGGTGTTTTTCTCATGTATAATCTTTTTCTTTCACACAGATGCCGTCGCTCCCCTTAGCATACGTCGGATATGCAGACGGTGCTAGTCGTCACACTAGACGCATTGCTTCAACTGCTTGGGTTCTCTACACTCCTAGGTCAGACCTTCTTGGTTCTGGGGGAATCTTCCTGGGTAACGCCACCAATAATGTCGCCGAGTACATTTCAGTGATCCAACTCCTCACGGAAGCGGCATCTCGTGACATCTCCAATTTAGTGGTCAGGTTAGATTCCCAACTCATGATTATGCAGTTAAACAATCATTATCGTGTCCGCCATCCTGTGTTGTTACGTTATTTTTTAAGGGTAAGACTTATAGAACGTCATTTTCAAACAATTACCTTTGAGCACGTTCCTAGAGAATTTAATGCATTAGCTGATTCTTTGGCAAATTATGTGTTAGATTGGCATTTGTCACATTTACTATAAAAGATTCACTCATGAGTACATATATTTTTATAGATCATTGAAAACACATAAAAATTTAAAAACACAAAATCACCAAAATATATATATATAGGTCATGTCCAGTACACAGTTACATCAAAAAATCTTCCAAAACTTGGGTGTTTTACAAAAAATTGGCTATACTAAGCCGCGCTCTGACACTAATACATTCGCTCCGCCAGCTAGGCTTGATGCTCATGGTAGCATACAACTTCTCTAGCTATCCTCCTCAGAGGCACTAGGTATCTCTCCGACACACCTACAGTATGCCGCTGCAGACGAACTGGAACCTCCCGCATAGGAAGGGGTGGTATACCCATACCCAGACCCTCCAGGTTTCTGGAGAGTTCATGTAAAACTTGGGCATCATCATCGTTGCCAGCTTCCGCATCCTCTACTGGTGCACCGGCCCTGAGTAGCTGCAGTCCTCGCCGTGCATAGCGAGGGGCCCCAACTGGCCGGACAGGTGCCACATCTATGTCAAGCAAACAAAAGCTTCATGTCAAAACATAATTTTCACCCTATCTCAACAAAAAAAAAAATTGCATAAACATTCAAAAGATAAAAAACAAAGTACTTCTTTGGAAATTCATTGATCATCTCTTTCTTACCATCGAGTCCCCACTGGGTACCAGGAGGCAGGACTAACTCTAGATTGCCTGTGAAGTTCATCCCTGCATAGGGATAATCCTCAATCATGATTATCTGGGAGTCTAGCCAATCAAAAAATCCATCATCAAAGCAGTGACGAACGGGACCCTCTCCAGTCCGCGGAAGCAAAGCTGCCCATCGAGCCTGCCTCAGCTCACGTGGGCCTAATGGCACTGTAGCGATCCTGGGCCTCATCAATGGTATCTACTTTAGTAAGAAAGAAACAACCAGTGTACTGTACCCAAACTCTCTCTGGGTACGGGTCTTACATGCGGTAAGTTTTGCTCGCACCCGACAGACAACCCCGTCACACCAGTCGAAAACCTGAGGTTGCATACAGTCCAGGGCTACGAGCATCTGGGCCTTAGTGGCCACGTGCTGACTCTTGGCGCTTTCCAAGCGAACAATCATCCATAAGATAGACCTCAATGGTCTCAAGGTCACCTGTGCGATCGGTATCTGGTTGCTCACAGCCTGAGAGTCACGTATGCAATGTGCACGAATCAGATCAGTAGTGGAATTTGGGTCAGCTCTGGACCCCGTCAAGTTGGGCCTCGCCCCACGACATGATAGGCCGGTCAAAAAGTACACATCATCCTTTTCGATGGAGAGCTCATTTCCCCCAAATCCGAAAGACATGGTGGCGTTCGTCCCACTGCTAGATTAACCACCTCAAGAGGTCCTCTTGGCCCCTCATCAGTTCTAAGCGGGCATATTTTAGCAATCCACACCTGCAGAGAGCCATCAAGCTTGCAGCATCCGTCACCATCTCTCATTCTTCCCGTTCATGTTCTCTCTCTCACCAGATACTCATGTTTAAACAGCTGAATACCTGCACAAACAATATTTCCAACCGATCAAAACTTGCCTGGACCATTTCAAAACAGTAGAAATCGAGTTGCTAAAAAACACTGTGCGCTTAACGCTGGCCCTAGTGAAAAACATAGCGTGCTAACACGTTAATCCTCACGAGTTATGCGTTTAACATGTCTATAACACTAATGGCCCGCGTTAGGCGCAAGTATTTTTTTAGGGCCTCGGAAATCTGCCATTTTGAACCAGCAAAAAGTAACAAAAAGATAATTAAATGATAGCAGGAGGTTCTAGCTCTTACCTGGATCTCGTGAGAAGGAAAACTGTTGCCCAGATTGACCGTAATCGTCAGCTGAAGTTTTCACCCCTTTCACCCCAGAGCTTCTTCACAGCACTTCACAAAGTGAAAATGAAGGCCTTCTGACCTTTTCATAGCCATTTTTGGGGCACGACTCTCTCAAGCTAGTCAGCAAAGTCGTGAATTATTGCTACGCATGTGTCGCAACTTTTGAGATTTGGTATTGATGTTCTGATGAGCGATCAAGATTGATATGCAAACATACTCATGTGATATCGAGCATTCTTTTTATGGTAGTTTTCTTGCTTGTTAATCTGAAAAACCTCGAGTTCCCTTCTTCAGACTCGTTAAACTTATACGAAGTTGACATCGAGCATTATTTTTACGGTATTTTTCTTGCTCGTTAATCCGAAAAACCTCGAGTTCCCTGCTTCGGACTCATTAAACTTATACGAAGTTGACATCGAGCGTTCTTTTTATGGCCTTTTTCTTGCTCGTTAATCTGAAAAACCTAGAGTTCTCTTCTTCAAACTCGTTAAAATCATGAAGAAACACTGAGCATTCTTTTTAGGAACCTTTTTCTTGCTCATAAAACTGAAAAAACCCCGATTTGACTTTGTCGGGCTCGTTAAACTACCACAACAGAGAGCAAGGAGCCATTCTTTTCCTCTTTTTCAAAAGCTCTTTAAACCGAAAAAGTAACCGAGTTTTCTCCGCGTGACTCGTTAAAATTTCACGGAGGGCACCGAGTTTTTCTTTGTTGGACTCGTTAAAATTTCACAAAGAGTATTGAGTTTACTCCGTCTCCTCGTACTCATAACAAAATGAGGTAGACGTCCATCGAACATAGATTTCTCACTTTTCCGGCTTCAATGGACTAACTCACGGAAAATGAACTGTTTCGGGATTACTATTACCCCTTTTCCGTGCCCGGTTATCAAGACATGACAAAGGTACCCCAATGGAGTCGTCTTTTACGATATTTTTCAGACTCTCTAAACATGAAAAATTCACCGAGTTTTCTCGTCTGGACTCGTTAAACCTAATCAGACGGAACGTGAAGTCGTCTTTTACGATATTTTTCAGACTCTCTAAACATGAAAAATTCACCGAGTTTGCTCGTCTAGAATCGTTAAACCTAATCAGACAGAACACGGAGTTGCCTTTCCTGACATTTTTCGGACTCTCTAAACATGAAAAATTCACCGAGTTTACTCATATGGACTCGTTAAACCTAATCAGATGGGGCACAGAGTTGTCTTTCCTGACATTTTTCAGACTCTCTAAATATGAAAAATTCACCGAGTTTACTCGTCTGGACTCTCTAAACTTAATCAAACGGGGACAAATTTGGACAAAATGGATACTACCTCTGTTACATTTTCAAAAAGGTCGATTTGGCAGCAAAATTCTTGAACATGGCACTTCCCAGAAAACTCTTTCGCAGTTAGCCGAACCCTACCATCTATGAGTATTAGCCTTCATTTCCCAGTGTCCCTGCACCAGTAAAATCCTAACACACTCTTTGGTGTTCATCAAGCTTTAGCTGCCTAGTACCCTGCTAGAGTGCCTTCTATTGTTCAAGCAGATCTTGCTATCTACTGCTCCTGTTATCAACCAAACCGCTCATTATGCCAGAAATTATTTGTCGTCCGAAATCCCCATTTCATTTTCATTATCTCGAATCATAGACAACATAAGTTGGTTTCTGTTTCGTGTTGACTAATGTAGGATGCCTCAGTGCCTACCTTTCAACAGATCTCTTCCTACGAATTCAGCATCTTATCTAGGAAGCTGATCCAGAAACCCATCAGTACCCAGATACTTGCAGACATCAGTGGCAGGTAGTCTTGTGTTTGATCAGGGGTCTTCATCATTGGCTCCTGGTCGAATGATTCTACGAGTGTTCAACTTCAACTCATTTTTCACACTCGCTAGATTGTACTGTGCATCTTAGGGACCATCATCATTATCGGTGGCCACCTTTGCGTCTGTTAACAGTTTTCATTATCAACTGGTAATCAGACGATTTCTCACATGTTCGACGACAACTCCTTCATTCACATGTTGAGAAATACGTAGTTTAAGTGAATCGGCAGTCAAGACCTTGGGGCAAAGGCTACATCATTAAAGTTGTGTTTCCTTCCCCAAGTTGTGATATTGTTTATGGAGACAGCTTCTTCAGCCTGATCATGTTATGACAGACACTTCCACATTATGCCTATCGGTGGACAGATTATTCATATCTCTATTCTAAGATAAATCATGTTGTTTAAGCTACTGAGCATGGGAAATGCCCGACTCAAGGCAGATACTATATTTTCTGACATATGTTGTTGTTTCAAGTTTTCCTCAGTCTTTCAATCTCTTTATCTCTACACAAATTATAAAGTATTTCGGCCATCGTCTTCGTCTCTGACCTCACACTTTAGGGGGCATCTGTTACAGGTCAAAATACCTCCTCATCAGCTCAGAGGGGAAGAAAAATATGGAAGGAATACAAATACCCAAATTAAACCTATTTCTGCCAAGGTAACGCCTTTCTATAACGAATCAGGAGCGTTATAACGCATAAGACCAGTGAATGTACCACATTTGTGGCTAGGGAAATGCTCTGTTTACACTAGAGGGCAGCGTTACCCGTGTTTTTAGTTTTAAATGGGAAAAACGCGCGGAAAATTATTTGAATCTCCAGCTTTCCCTCACAAGAGATTCAGTTCACAGAGGAAACTGCAGAGCACCAGTTCATTATTGGTCATTGCTATAACAAGACTGAACTAAAAAGGAGGCAAAAGCATAGAGATTAGAGAAACATCTAAATTTTTTCCATTACAAACTAGTGGAAAGAGAAAGGCAACAATGGCTTTCTCCCTCTCCTATAAGAAGGAGCTGAAGGCTCTTAATTAAAGGTCGAAGGATTGCTAAAGGTTTTTTGCATACTTGTGGAATAGAGAATAGTGTTATATTGTGAAGGCCAAGAGTCAAAGAGGTTCCTAGAGAGCTTGTTGACTTGGACTTCTTCACTTGAGAGATAAAAGAGATTGGGAGACTGAGGAGGGCTTGGTACAACCGACGGTTGTAATCCTCCTTCTTTCAAAATCAATAGAACTGTGTTCGTTTTGTCCATTCGATGCTTAATATTGTCATTATTGTTTGAACATTTACATAGTATGATATGAATGGCTCAGATGTGTATAATTTAGAAGTTCATTATATATTGACTTGATTGATAGGATATATGTTATGTTAGAAATTACACGGGTGCTTTGACTGATTGCAGGACCAAGATTTGGAGCCGGTGAAGAAGGACTCTTGTTTCGCTGCCTAGCGCTCTCCAAGGAACTCCAAGATTGTCAAAGAGGTAGTTATCTATTGCATTCCATCAAGTTATTTTAAGTTAATATGAACATGCTCATATCATCTTTGTGAACAACACAACTAATCTTACTGTCTGCCTCGGGCACCGGAAAGCCCTGAGAGGGATATTCGAAAACCAACAACCCAAGCAATTTACCCTATAGCAAAGGCAAAGGCTTTGGAAAGGCATGAGGCATTTATTGGAATTTTATTTATGAAAATAATGGAACATAGGAGAAAATTAAGGTGAAATGTCACAGACTGCACGCGAGGAGGAAAATGAAGAAAAATAATGGAAAATGAAGAAAATAGAGGCCTCATTAAGAAAAAGGCTTATGAGGTTTAGTTTGGAAGACTTGGTCAGTTTAGCTTTTACACTCTCATTATTCTCTCTCTCTCTCTCTCTCATACTATTGGACACTTAGGGTATTATTGGAGCACTCTTGGAGAGTGTGGCATACTTGGATATTTGGATCAATAAAGCAAAGGAAAAGTAGGAAAGCAAAAGAGGATATTGGGATCAACATCTACAATAGGTTCTGAGTGTAGGTATCGAGTTGCATGTATGATTTCGTCACCAGTTTTTGCATGCATGGTGTATGCATGTGGATTTTCCCAACCTTTCCATTTCCTGGATAACCATGGTGTTTTGGTTTTATTTCCATTAATTTTTTTATGGTTGGTTCTCATTATTCCTTTAGCTGTTGGGTTGAGTTATTATTTCCTGGAGCCTTGATTGGAAAAATTCTCTAGAGCCTACCGAATAGCTATTGGGTTGAGTTACTAGTCTTAGAGCCTTGGTTGGACAAACACTTTGGAGCCCTAGGTGGGTTGAGTTACTAGTCCTGGAGCTTTGGTTGGAAAAACGCTCTGGAGCCCTAGGTGGGTTGAGTTACTAGTCTTGGAGCCTTGGTTAGAAAATCGCTTTGGAACCCGAGAAAAAATGGGGTTGAGTTATTAGTCCTAGAGCCTTGGTTGGAACAAACACACTGAAGCCCTATAGTAGCTTGGATAGAGACCAATCTATGTTGGTTAGTGATGTCAGACCGTGAGGTGGAATCACTGGTTGAGGGTTGAGACAGTTTGGTCTCGGGAGCCCTAGTTTGGTGTTGATTGATGTGTTTGATAAAGTCCTAGATTTATGCTTGGAATATGGCATGGGGGTGGCTGGATAAAGTGAGATTTGGGTCAGCCATGTCTACGGTTGGGTGGAATGTGGAAGTCCCATTCTGGGTTGTTTTTTACACTCATTAATGAAAGATTCATTGCCTTGGTATTTGATGTGTATATGCACTGGTCTATATATGGATTCTATTGATGATGTATCCATGATATTTCTGTTGGTATTATGTTGGTTATAAGCATGTATTGTGACAGTGATGAGATATGGTTCTCTCATGTTTTTACTTGTAAATGAATGCAAAATGTCTCTATGGTCAAATAGATTGTATTGTAGCTTATAATGTAGGGGAGAAATGATTCTTAGCCATTCTCATATAAGAAAGAGATCTCTTTGTGTAAATTTGTTTTATATAATTACAGATGAAATGTTTGTGACGCGTTTTATGAAATTCCTATCATGGTTGGGTGGGTTCTGGATGATTTCTTCATGATGTGATCACTTATATGTCTTTGTTTTAATTTTATCTACCCTCTCCTGAAGTTACAAGAAGTTTTGGGCAATGACCTGGTCTCGGGGGCTAAAAATGTGGCACAAATACTGGAGTCGCAGGCACAAAATTGAATGTTTGGGGCCCTATCTGCTGCCTTGACAAGGAAATCCCTTGGATAAGGGTCTATAGTCACTCCCTTTCCCTTACATGCCCACGGATAAGGCTTAAATTGGTCAAAAATCAGTTCTTCCTCAGGGAACAAGGCCCTGCAAGGTTGGATTACCTCCCGGGAATGTCAATGATGCAGTATAAGGCCTGTTTGTCATGTTTTCGTTGGTTCCACTTCCTCAAATTCATATATGAGGTTTAATGTAATATTAGTATCCTCTCGTCGCATGCTTAACCCGGTTGGTTGGTTACTTGGGTAGATTTTGGAATAAGATGTTACAAAATGTATCTAAGTTCATAAGTTGTCTAGAAGCTCTAAAAAATACTAGTACAATCATCCACTTAATGGTAGGCCTCAATATATATACATAAAATACATGTCGGCTCGCATAGGGAGACGCATCCATTCAGATGGTCATGTCAGCTTAAATATATGGATGAATCACTATATATAGGAGGCTAGGATCTTCGCATTTTCCAGTGTACAAACTTCACATATCTCTAAGATATTTGGATGGGTATAACAATGATAAATCTTGGATAAACCACAATAATATCCTTCACATAATTATGAGATTTTTGGTATTCAAGACAACAAGAAGTTCAGATGCCATCTCAGGAAACTCAGTGATCACAGTGCGGATTGTAGCACAAAATTTGGGGGCTTCTAGAGTCAAGGTTTAAGTGTTGTTTCAAGGAGAATCTCCATGCTACTTGGTGCTATAATGATGTTATAACGCATGGTGCTGTTGTTTTATGATGTCTTGGTGGAAGATCACAAGAAGGAAAAAGGAACCACAATTCGGTGGTATGTATAGAGGCCAAAATTCAATGATGTATCAATGTGGTTAGATGCTACTACAACAATCATGATTTGGTGATTTCACATTGAGATGTTCTGGTGCCATGAAGAGATGATATCAGTTTGAGAAAGATCGAAGAAGTGGAAGAAGAATATCAAGGAAGAAGGATGATTGTGTCTTGGTATTGAAGTGGCAAAATAAGTAAAGGGTCATGGTCTTGGTATTCATCATTTGGAATCTCTATAAGAAGAATTTTTTGTGGGTTTTCCTCTCAAAGACTGAGAGGTTTTGGCCGTGACTCATAACCTACATGTTGTGTCTCTTGTCTACTTATGTTTGTGCATTAGTTATTGTTTGAAGAAGAATAACATTATTGATCTAACAAGAGGAAGATCCTAATATAAATAAATAAAAAGCATTAAAAAACAATCAATAATGAAGAAAAATCACCCTAGTGCTAATGTCGTAGATTTCTCAACATGGTATCATAGCTATGGTGCTAAATTCAAAGGAAGGGAATCAAATCAAAGAGACACTCAAGGATCATAGTTCAAGAATGGCATCTAATCAAGTTGAAGATCAAGATCTACTTTGAAGAATAAAACCCTATATAAAAGAAGCAATCTACATCAAAAAAGTGTTGGATCCTCTAGTCATCTCATAAAGTTAAATATATCTACAATGCAAGATAGCACAAAGTATAGACAACCAAGAGAAGCATTTCATATCTACACTCATTCACCTCCAAGAAAGTCTAATTATCTTGAAGGCAAGAAGGCATTATCATTATTTCATAAAGAATCCCCTCCTTATCCTTGAATAAGATCATCTGAAGAAGCATTAATCACCATCAACAAAGGAAGCCAGATCTAAAGGAATTGACATTATAAAAGGAGCAATCTCCTTCATTGAAGAAGGAATTTTCATTTAGAAGAAGATCATCCAAAGGGAGCTTCAACCATCATCAAAGTGATCAAGTTGAAGATTTCATCTTCACTTATCAATTATGTATATTTCATTCTATAATAAAATTTGGTAAGATGACTTCATGTTTGCAAGAGATCCATAAGCTGGTTGGGTCATTGAAACTCCTTGAATGGAAACAAAAGGACATACATGATCCTCAATGAATTCACTGAACAAGGTCTCCTTTGAATACATGGAAAGGGATTCATATGAAATATCCCATCATATAGTAATATTTGAGACATAAAATAGATTTATAATATAAACTCGTAATACTGTTCTCTGAAGATGCGATAAAGCAAGTCATATCATTTAGACCTGATCTACACAAAATTGAAGGTATCAAAAAATGAAGGGATATCTTCATAACATCTCAACTACAATATCTAGGAGAGATGATAAGAAGATAATAATCATTGTTATAAATGCACTAACTAATGGAAAATAAAAAAAATGTCCATGGGGATAAGAAAGCTACCTCATTTAAAAACTTGTGGTTTCTATGCTAGATAGAAGAAGACAAGTTGAGGGAAAATTGTTGAAGGTTAAAGGTCTCAAAAATTTCCAGGAAGGAAAGGGAAGCTTATAAAATTTGGTCCTCTAAAAATAAAGAAGAGCATAACTAAGATTCAATTCTATGGAAACATTATGGACATTACAGAAAGGAAGCTCATATCACCGGAAATATGGAGGAAGTTGAAGAAAAGAAGTCCAAAAAAAAGAGGGAGAGAGATAGTCTCCCTCACAAAAGGTCTTGTCATAGCTCCTAAATATTTTATAGGATATGGCTATAATAAGATGCATTTTGGCATCATGAAAGCATTAGAAAAAAGAGCTTCTGACATCACCATAGGAGATCATGAAGGACAGACAAAAAAAAAAACTATGGCAATCAAAGATGAAGGATATAGATCTTGGAAACCTCGTTGGAAGAAAGAAGTCATCCAAAACAAGGCTCATCATACTTCAAGTCAAAAAGGAAACATCTATCAGATAGGGATATGAAATTTCCTTAAGGTTATATGATGGAATCCTCATCGAAGGATTCACCGATGTAGAAAGGAAGCAAGTGTTTCATCATGAACTCCAACTTGTGGAGTTCATGGAATGATGGTATGATGACATAAGAGATGAAGAATATCAAAGGGTTGAAGATATTTTCAATCAAGGAAGTTTTTGAAAGAAGTCTAGATGACCTAAAAGTAAATAAGGTGTGTATTATTGTATTTAATATTATAATGTCATGTTGTATGGTTGCACGTAATAAGGGACACTAATTCTATCTTGAGAAGCATGATCAAAGAAAAAAGGATCTCCTCCTCTGAAAGGATGCAGGAAGGCATAGGTCTCACTAGATGAAATCAACATAAATATGTCCTCATTTGAAGTATGAGGTGGTTGAATACAATCAAGGAACTCTGAATGGAAGCTCATGGGAATAAATTGTCTGAAGAAAGGAAGGAAGAGATCATGAGACATGCAACCATGGTAAAGGAAATCAACATATACCAAGAAGACTTGAATAGAAAATCTCACGGAAATATATGAAGACTCTGATGGAAGTCTGAAAATATGGAGACCCTCGACAATGGATATATTTGGGAGATGTTTCAACATGTATGCAGGTTTTTGATACCTACTGGAAGATGTCATGATGAAAGACCATCACAAAGGTAATTTTGATTTAAGTGTTCATTTCTTATTTTGAACAATATCTCAATGGGATTATGAAGGGCTTCCAAAGGACAGTGGATGTCTTCCACCATTGATAATGATGTGGTAGGATGAAAGATCCTTTGAAGACACATGGTATGAAGAAAGGAACATGACATGAAGCAAGGCCAACTGAAGACTGATGGATCACTTTCTGATAGGAATGATGACAGGACTCGTGGATGAAAGTTATGGATGGTGTGTTCCCTATGAAGAAGTTCCAAAAGATGAAGACTCCATAACAAATAAGAAACTCATGACATCAAAGGAAGGATTTCTTCAAAGCAGCTGGTTGTCCCATTATCTCCACTTGAAAAGATGTTGCAGGTCCCTTATTAAGAGGGAGTCTGGAAACAAGTTTCTTACTTGGAAGTAACTTGGAAATTCGTAAGCCAAAATGGATCTTAGGTAAATTCATGGTATAGGAATGCGTAATTTACTTTATTGGAATATGTCTTCCCTAATTGAGAGGGAGAGATAGCCACACCATTCTTGTCTTCACTTGGGAAGAAAGAATGGAGGACTGGGTAATCATCTAGCATCTGATACTCTTTGAGGATGAGATAGGGTATCCAAGATAAGAGTAGTCAGAGAGGACCGATATTACTTGATGAATGGGAATCCAAGATAAGAATAGTCTTGGTGGAACACACCCTGAGAACTTGGGAAGGGTATGTTCCAGGAAAGACAATGATTAAGGTCTCAATAAATCATTGGTATCGTAGGGATTGAACTCAAATATCGTGGAGAGGTGGAGTTGTTAGTAAATTCCTTGCTATGTGAAAAGTTTGGTTGATTTGATGCTATACAGATGGGTTTCCAATCCGATTCTTCTTATGAGAAATTATTCAGATTGAGAATAATCACGTACCATTAAATACCTCCCTAGTTAAGAGGGAGTGTTGAAAATTGTAACTAGGTTCGGTCTTCATAATGACATGTAAATTGTGACTCTTGTAAATAATATAATGAAGAAAATAAATTATTATTGGCTTGCTTCTTGGGTTTCATGAGAAATGGATTATTGTTTTAGAATCAATGTCATGTATGATCCTTCTTATGTATATACAAAATGTATATAAGTTTATAAGTTGTCTAGAATCTCTCCAAAATACAAGCACAATCAAGCTCTTCATGGTCGGCCTCAATATACATACATAAAATACATGTCGGCTCACATGGGGAGACACATCCATTCAGATGGTCCTGACGGCTTAAATATATTGATGAATCACTATATATAGGAGGCTAGGATATTCACATTTTCTAGTGTACAAACTTCACATATCTCTGAGATATTCAAATGGGTATAATAGTGATAGATCTAGGAAAAACCAAAATAATCTCCTCGACATACTTCTGAGATTTTATGTAGTCAAGACATCAAGAAGTTCAGATGTTATATCAGGAAACTCAGTGATCGTAGTGTGGATTGTAGCTTAGAATTTTGGTATTTTACAGTCAAGGTTTCAGTGTTGTTTGAAGGAGAATCTCAGTGATTGGTGGTACGTGGTGCTATAGTGATGTTATAATGTATCATGTTGCAGTTTTATGATGTCTCAATAGAAGATCACAAGAAGGACAAGGAACCACAATTCGGTGGTATGTATAGAAGCCACAATTCAGTGATGTATCATTGTAGTTAGATGTTGCTACAACCGTTATGATGTGGCGACTTCACATTCACATGTTTTGGTGCCATGAAGATATAATCTCATTTTGAGAAAGATCGAAGAAGTGGAATAAGAAGATCAAGGAAGAAGGATGACTGCATCTTGGTCTTGAAGTGGAAAAATAAGTCAAGGGTCATGGTCTTGGTATTCATCAATTAGAATCTTTATAAGAAGAACTTTGTGCGGGTTTTCCTCTCAAAGAGTTAGAGGTTTTGGCCCTGGCTCATAACCTATATGCTATGTCTCTTGTCTACTTATGTTCATGCATTAGTTATTATTTGATGAAGAAGAACATTGATAATCTAACAAGAGGAAGATCCTAATCTAAGGAAATAAAAATCATTCGCAAACAATCACTAATGAAGAGAAATCACCCTAATGTTAATGCCCTATATTTCTCAACACAATGAAAGCCTCATACAGGCATAGAAAAAACAAGCAGAGGTGAATGCAATACTTCTTTAGAGCTTGTGAGAATTTAAGAAACAGGGACCACTATGTACCATTTATGGACATGAGGACATAACTAATGGGGCATATGGCAGTAGGTATCCTAGCAAACATAGGTCAGATAGAGTAGACACAGTTAGAGATGGCAGGTTGTTGGACACTCCGGATAGAAGGGGTGATGAGTACATGTACCATTCTAGTTATGGTTCATATATACATCATGATCGTCATCGGTATCATCCTTGTAGGATGAGTGACAAGCGATACATGTCATATGAATTTAAGAAAGCAAAGCCACATACTTTCGATGGGGACTTGAAGATACCAAAAGAGGCAGAAGCTTGGATACTTGGGATGAATAAGTTCTTTAAGCTGCATGAATACTCAGATAACATGAAGGCTAGGATTTATATTTTCATCCTTAGAGATAAATAAAAGATTTGGTGGGAAGATGGGAAGCGGGTTAGACACATCAGGACATATGACTGGAGTTGGCATTGTTGAGTAGGCAAATCCCCTCTGCGGATAGAGATGATCCCTCTAGCCCTAGGGTGGGTCTAGAAAAAAGGGAATATGTTGGACATTTAGACTCCTAGCTAATAAATGAAAGACAAACTGGGATAGATACCCTACCTGGTCCAACTCTTCTGTTGTGACTTGCAGCAGCAATCCTCTGATCTTTGATCGTCACACGTCACGGTCCTATTATGCAGAAAAATCCTTCTTGCGGACACGAACAATCTCCCTAGTATCCTAAGGATGTCTAGAAACAAACAACCAATTGCAAACCATTTTCTCTAGATCATTTGTGATTCATAATTATTAATAACAAAGTACGAGGACATGCCCCTACCTGACATCCAACACTTGCCGAAATTTTCTATCCAGTCGCTTTAATAGAGGTCACTTCAGCATGTGAAACCTGCAATCAAAGACAGATAAAAATATTAAAAGCACCTGCAAGATATAATAATTGAGAAAACACTAATTATCTCAGTGATCAAGGAATCCAAGAATTGAAATATTCAAATAGATACATGAACAATTGAATGAGAAAATGAAATCCATTTGTATTAACATGAATAATAAGAAGTAACCTTACAACCTTTCGCCTTGATGTTATACATGTTCTTCCAAGGTCCTGAATAATCGTTCTCTCTCAGATTGACAAGCCTTCTTCTCTCTGAACTAGCATAAACCTATGGACATGAGTGTGTGATCATTCTCATATCAAAAAGAGCTAGTATAGAGAGTCTACTCTCTTAATAAGTCCTTCAGCAATTACCACATATGTTTCTCTCATTTACAAGCTACCATCTACAATCTACCCTTGAGACTGAAACATGAGCTCAATTTATAGGGAAATGGAGGTAGTTTCAGTTCCATGAAGAGGGGGATGGATTCCTCTCAGAGAGTCTTCTCTCTTAAGAATTCCTTCAGCAATTACCACATATGTGTCTCTCATTTACAAGCTACCATATACAATCTACCCTTGATACTGAAACATGAGCTCAATTTATAGGGAAATGGAGGTAGTTTCAGTTCCATGAAGAGGGGGATGGATTCCAGAGCATACTCTCTATACTAGCTCTTTTTGATATGAGAATGATCACACACTCATGTCCATAACTTTATTCTAGTTCACAGAGAAGAAATTATATTCAGCCCTGAGGTAGGCATTCCCATAATCAGATCAAAACTAACTACATGTTCTGGTACGTAAATGATTTTAAAATTACAACAATAGTAGACAGCATGGACGCAGCCATCTGTCATAAGTAGTCTACTGTATCATGAATAATAAAACTCCTTGCAACCCGGATGGTGGAAACTAGATCCAAGGTCTTGATTTCCGCTTCCTGAACTAGTACGATTCTATCCATGCGATTGATTGTGTCGAAGTTGAACATGGTAGAAACCAATTGATTACCAGTCAATGATGTGAAATATTAACAAGTGTGAGAGAAACCACCAATAATGAAAATGGATCTTGAAGTACTCAGTACAATCCACGAAGAGTGAATAAATTATTTGCAGTCGAACACTTCATAGAATCATTCGATCGAAGGTCAATGATGCAACCTGTTATCGAAGGCGAGAAATCTGCCATTAGGGCATGCATATCCCAAGCTACTGATAGGATTCTAGATCAAATTTCTAGAAGATGAGTTGTCATCGATAGAAAGCGACCTGTCGTAGGAAAGCCTATGACACGAAACCATTAGATCAGGATTTGAAGAAATTTTTAGCAAAGACTGACTCAGGGATGGTCAACATGAATGGAGACAAATGTTTGCAATGAATGGTTTTATTTGAACTGTCTCTTGAACACATAACGACACTGCGGATGGTTTGGTAACAATTGAACTAAAGCTAATACCTAAAAATTGGTTGAAGACTTTCAATGTGGTTTGATTAACTGCTAGACAAAGGATTTTCCCAACCCAGGTACAAGTGTGACAACAAGTGTCGTGTTCAAGAGTGGTATACTACTTTTCAAAACAAGGGTGACAACTGGATTCATTTTCTCTCTTTTCCCCCACCATTTCTGGCAAGTACCTCTTTATTTTTGACAAGCTTGAGGAGGATAACATTTGCTTGTTGTGTAAGCTCATCCTTCGGATGAGTCCAACTTAGTATTAAAATTGAACCCTAAGAAGGAGTGGTTCGTTCCTTTCTGTAATCGACAGGTCCTTTATTGTTAAGTTTTAACGAGTCCAGTATAGGTGAAACTCAGTGTTTTTCAATTTTAGGGAGTTAAAAGAAAAACATAAGAAAAATTTGTGGTTTTTCTTTTTCGTAAATTTAGTCTCTCAAGCCCGAAAAAGGATAAAATAATACAAGAGAGAACTCTATTAACCATGATTAGTCAACGTATAACTTTTTCGTAAATAGTCCATTTCAGTCCGGAAAAGGGGTAAACTTATACTGAAAGGACGACTGTTCATTTCCTTTAACGAGTTCGAATAGTCAATTACTCAGTGATCTTTCCATATTTATAGAGTCTGAAAAGGGCTTAAAAGAGAACTTCATGGTTTCTCTTTTTAGTAATTTTTCAAGAGCTCGAAAAAGTGATAAAAGTGTACTCATCATCAAAATAATTCTTTCACTGGAAAAATCTATATTCTGCACAAAAACTCAAAAGATCAAACATACATGTTTCCAATAAGTAAAAACATTGAAAAATTACCTTTTAAAGTGGAAAATAAATAAATATAATATTTTATTCATTCAAAAAATCTTATAAAAAGGAGTTTAACAAAGTCATTGTCACCTTTTTTCTTCATAGTTGTAAATTGAGAGCTTTTGGTAGAAAATTTTCGGAGCTGATAACGGGAGAACCGACTGCTCAAATTGAGATTCATTAGAACCAGGTTATCGACAACACTATTCTCTTCATTTCCATCCAATTAAATTGTATTTTTAGGTTTTAAGATCATTTTTTGAGGAGAAATTAGGTTTAAAATTTTGCTCTCGGGGGTCCGCGGGTCATACATGCATTACCTGCGGACCCTGATAATTTTCTTAAAGGAAAATTATCGGGCTACCGTAGTTTTCATGTAGAGTGCATGCGTACGTCCACACTGTCTCTGCATTAAAAATATAGAGGCACCGTGACCAAATGAAAATTGATAATTTCTCTAAAAAATGGTTAAAATTTCTCACTCTAAAAGTTTCTAATCTTCAAATGCGTCCATTTGCAGACTATTCCAAAATGCTAGAGTGGAGAGAACGTAAGCATGAAGGTACAGATGATGCGGATATGAATGATCAAGCCACAATGCGTGCAATTAAAAATTATGGTTTGTATAAATTCTGGGCAATTCAAGGTATGAGGGCACAAGTGGAACTGATGACATGGCTAGAGAACAAGTGGAATGTTCAAAATTAGTGTTTCATCATTGGCGATCATCAGCTTGAACTTGAGCTTGAAGATATTTATTTTCTCATTGGATTATCCAAAAGAGGAGAAAACATTTCTTTGTTTGGAGCTAGGCTGGGTGGCCTACCCATTGCTAGTTAAAGAATTTTGCAGTGATGAAGCAGATCCCAAAGATAACCGCATAGATATAAAGACAATATTTCAACTTGATCTTAAATTTATTTCATTCATAGTAACTAGGTTATGTGGAAGCACGGCTCCACATGTGGCCACCGAGTCTTAGATCCAGACCGTGGTTGAGTGTTTTAGAGGCACCATTTTCAACTGGTGCGAAGGGGTATGGGTCAATATGAAAGGCCAAATGACGAGAGAAAAAAATGCAAAGTTGAAAAACTTTGGGTATGGCACCATCCTGATCTCTTTTTCTTTCGAGAGGATTCCATTCCTTGCCCCTCAACTTATTCCTGTTGATCGTGGTGAACTTAGAGAGCCTCGTATGGTACGATGGGTTGCATTGATGGCCCGCCATGGTGGCGACGGGAGTATGGTGGTTCAGTTTCCTCCTACATATTTTATGTGGCTACAGAACAAAATCTTCACGATTGAAGATTTCCCATATGCGGGTAGACTTTAGAGGTGATTCCGAGACGTCCTTACCTCCATGGGCATAATGGGACGAATCAAGTAAGAGAATCATTTTGATGTGTTTTAACTCTCTCTTTTTTTTTTTTTAAATCGTCAAATACTGAGAACAAAATTTTAAATGCAGATGTTGGTCTATGACAACCAGCTACACTCCGCTGCTTTGAAAGGCGGCAAACAGAGCCCATAACACAGCTACAAGATCAGGCAACAGAAATCCTCACAGACATAGAACACAACCTAGAGAGGTTGATTGTAGATATCCCTGAGACATCGACATACGACATTCCTTTTCATCTCCAGAGACATGTTACTGGTGTTCCAGGCCAATTTAGGAGATTCCTGCGCAAGGTGGCATGTGCAATAGTCTACTACCATGATCATCACCACATATAGTGTATGATTATCGTGGATTGACATATTTTGTTTTTTGTATCAGTATCTTTCAGATCATAGGGTGTTTTAAACCTATGATCACAAACGATGTAATATTTTTTGAAAACAAAAACTCTTATCTATGATATTACTACTTTCTCTGACTATCTTGTTCAACATGTATCAAATGTTGTTTTGGTTTACTGTTTAACATTGCAAATGTCTATTTAGAACATGATTAACTAATGCATGTGTTTAAGTTTCTTGAAATGTGTTGATATTCGATGTAATCAAATTGTCTTTTCAAGAGACGAACCTTCAAAAATAATCTTCATAACACTGGATTTTTAATTGCGTATACTCTATTTAAATGTAATACAATGAGTTCTAAATCTAACCTTATGATCAAATGTCGAATACCAAATGAAATGGCATCATATAATAACTCAATCACGCTATATTCTGCGATATTATTCGTTGTTTGACCAAGGCTTACCCCATGCATAGCAACTAACTCATCAGTGGGTGAATAGATAGCCCAAGTTGAGAAAGAAATATTTCGTGCACTACGACAAGCACCATCAGCAAAACCAATGTATGTTTGAAGGGATGTCGACATCTGCAATATCAAGAGTAATCAATATAAATAGAGATATTAGTAAAAACTAGGCACACCTATCTAATCTAAGGCACACTAACTAGAAAAATAAATAATATACAAGTGAGATCTTCACACAAGAATCAAGCATAATATCTCTTTAGATAAAGATGATTTCTGGGCTTATCTAAAGAGACCCCGTCATAATCAGTCAATTCATAGGCCCCTTTGTCAAGCACTCGCTTGACAATGTAAGGACCAGCCACATTGGTTCGAATTTCCCAGCTCCTAGCTTATCATTAGCTTGATCATATACTAAGACTAGGTTACCTTCTGAAAAAACACGAGGTGTAACACTTTGATCATACTAAGCTTTAACACGTTTTTTATGAGCTTCGGCTGCTAATGCAGCGGTACACCGAGTCTCATATAATTGTGCTAAGTACAAAAAAGCATTTTTCCTCTTTAGAGGTAGCTGGTAGTAACTCTATGGCTAATTGGAGTGACGGTATTTCGCATTCAATGGGTAACACAACTTCTAAACCATAAACCAGTTGAAAAGGAGTGAACCCTATTGCAGTTTTTGCTGAGGTTCGGTATGCCCATAATTCCAAAAAAAACATGGTATGCCAATTCGATTTGTGAGTTCCGATAATCTGTTTGATCATGCTGGTTAAAACTTTATTAACGGCTTCAACCTGACCATTAGCCTGCCGGTAATATGGATTAGAATTATCATGGTGCAGGCCAAGTTGATCAGAAAGTTAGGTCATCATTGTATTTTGAAAATGATTCCGATGGTCTTTGATAATAGATTGGGGTACACCGAAACAAGCAATCACATGATTGAATACGAACGTAGCTGCATTCTTGCCATCTGTCGCGAATGTAGGCATCGCCTCGGCCCATTTAGTAAAGTAATATACTGCGAGAATAATATAACCATGCCCCCCAGTCGAGTGAGGGTTACATGTAATTAAATAAATGCCCTATTTCACAAAAAGACCGACAACAATTATGGGGTGAAGAGGAGTTGGTGGTGCACGCATTCGAAGATCAAATATTTGACAGTTGTGGCATTTTCGGACCGCAAGAATGCAATCTTTGAATAATGATTGAAAAAAATAGCTAGCACACAATATATTTTGGGCTGTGGCGTACCCAGACATATGACTACCACATGCTCTAGAGTGGCAGTCATTCAAAACCCTTTCAGCCTCTTCATGAGTTATGCAACGTCGAAAAACAGAATCCGCACCACGACGATAAAGTGTGTCCACAACAATATTGTATTTCTGAGATTGGTAACGGATCTTTCGTCGATTTGAACATGAAATCTCAGGCTGAAAGGTTTGGGTTTGAAGATAAATGATGATATCTCCATACCATGGATCTAATGTACTGATAAGAAACAGAGATTCATTTGCAATGGGATGCTCTACCACAGTTTCCGTTTCAGTATTGGGAAAGTCACACATAAGTTCTACAAACACTAGCCATTTCTTTGATTTATACTTTTCAAATTCCAAATCAAACTCTTGTAAGATAACAATCCATTTAGAGTATTCCCCCCCAAGTAATTGTTTTGTCAAAATATACATCATTGGGTTGCAATTAGAAATTACCGTTGTCTTGCGTAACAATATGTAATGACGAAATATTTGGACAGCTTGAACGGCTACCAAGGCCAATTTCTCCACATGTGAATATTTAATTTCAGTTGGATTAAAATTCCTACTGAGATAATAAATCACATGCTCATTGTGAAATTCATCCTCTCGAACTAAAACCATTCCAATGGTGGAATCAGAGGCTGCTAGGTATAAAAATTAGTCCTGGTTGTAATTGGGTGGATGCAATAACGGTGCATGGGTTAACATGTGTTTTAGAGCATCAAAATATCGATAAGAAATCTCATCCCAAATAAAAGGAACATTCTATTTCAACAACTTGGTAAAACCTTTTGTTAACTCAGCATAGTTCGGGATAAATCTACACAGAAAGTTTGCTTTCCATTGCAAACTTTGGTGTTGGCAAAGTGTGGAAGGAGGAGGTAAATTTATGATGGCCTCAACCTTCGAGGGATCGACATGAATGCCGTCTTTGGAAACAACGAATGCCAATAATCGTCCAGATTGCACAAAAAAAAAACACTTATGTGGATTCAATCGAATCTTGTAATGCCTACATCTCATAAAAATTGCTTGTAAATGAGTAGGATGATCTTTCCTATGTAATGAGTGAGCAGGTAAATCGTCCAGATAAGACTACACAATGTGTTTGATGTCATGAAAAGTGTAAGACATTTCCCTTTGAAAATTTGCACCAACATTCTTTAATCCGAAAGGTAATTTACAATAAGAAAATGTTCCTGAAGGACAAATGAACGTTGTTTTTGGTTGATTAGCAGGGAGAATGTTTATTTGATTATAACTGGAAAATCCATCCATAAATGAAAACATCTCATTTCCAGCACAATCATCAATGATTTGGTCGATATAAGGGGTAGGATAATTATCCTTTGGACAGGCTTTATTAATATACCTATAATCGACACATACTCGTATAGTCCCTTGTTTTTTGGTAACGGGAACTATATTAGATATTAGAAGAGAGGAATAACCTGTTTCTGAGTTTTTTTAATAACCCAAAAAATGATATATTAGATACCCAATCTGTTAATGGGATTGGATAAATAAATCCTGCTCTTAGTAGTTTCTCAACTTCAGCTTTAATAGCAGCAGCTTTTCGTGGATGTATCGGACGTAAACGTTGTCTAATAAGCTTTGCATCCGGGTATGTCTTTATTTCATGAACGAAATTTTTGGATCAATTCCTGCAATTTATTCGTAGGACCAGGAAAATATGTCACGGAATTCTTGAAAAAGGGCTTTATATGTATTAATTTCGTCAATCCTACAATAAGCTCCTATACGAATATTTTCAACAACTCCAGGTTTAAATGATATGTCAATAGGAACAGTTGTAGAAATGTTTCCCAAATTAATCTCAGAATCCGAATTTGTAATCATGATCGGATTATGTGGTTCCTTGGTATAATCAATTGTAAAAATCGACGAAAAATCATTTTCAAATCTATCAAGTTCAGGTAAAAAAGAAGATCTATGGTGTAGATCATCCCAGGGTGATTCATCCATAGACAAATATCATGAATACTTTCATCAGTATAAAACACTTGTTGAAAAGGATCAGAAATAGATGTCAAGGTTGAGCTTGATAATGAAGAAGATTCTTCAGTGACCACATTCATTGGATCAATATTAGTAGAAGGTGTGTTAGCAAATGACTCTACCGTTGTATATGATATCTCAAAAGGACTCAAAGGCATCTCGCCATTGAAAGAATCCATTTCTGATGCTAAAGGCACTATCCAAGGATCATCGAATGGAATAGTGCTTGATGAAATCATATTGATATTATAAATTGTACGCGGTACGTTGGATGGAGGCATAGAAAAATTTCCCATAAAAACAGAATATTTTACTAAACCTACTCCAACATCTTCATAAGGAATAATCAATTTTCCAACATGCTGAATATTATCTGTAGAGGCTGGGTCAGACGAATAATATGACAACTGATCGATTTTCACAATGTTTCCCTTATGAGGAAACATGATTAACTGAAATATGGAAGACACAAAAACAGTCATAGCATAAGACCAATTTCGACCCAGAAGAAGGTTGTAATCCAGAGGGGCATCAACTACTTCCACATCTAGATTAACAGTTTTACCTTCGATCTCTATAGGTAGATCCTGTAAAATTCCATACGAATGGAATCCTCTTTCATCAAAAGCTTTAAGGATTGTCGGAGATTGGTTGATCGTTGGAGAACCAATACTTTTCCAACAATTTAACAACATAATGCACGTGGATTCTCCCTCATCAATTACAGTACGAAAAATTCTTCTGTTTTTTACTAATACCAGAATCTGAAAAGCCATTTGATGGGGTAGTCTCGGTGTAAAATTTTCTAAATCGAAGACCATAAGGTTAGTATCCTGAGGATCTATAGCTCCAATAACTGATAGAAGTAATTTCCTTTGTGCTGGAAATGATTGCAACACTTCTAAGGCTGACATTGCTGAAGGGGAAATCGCCAAGTCTTCAACAATGTTGTAGTTCTAAGCAGCTCTTGCATGTGGATTGAAAGCTGACTTCCGAAGTACACATTTAGTGGGCAGTTTAATTACTAGATCATGATTATGTTTCTCGATATGGAGTGGATCAGAAACTGAAGGAGATGTAGTTGGTGTTGAATTAGAATTTTCTACTTCTTTACCAGTAACAGTATTTTTACTTCCATAGTCTTGTGATCGCATCGCAACCATAACCTCGGACATCATTAAAATATATGCTGATGAGTGTGAAGAAGATCATATCATTTTGCTATCTTGAGTACGAAAAGGATCCTTCAGGACAACGGGTGTGGGCGAACCTTTGACGAATTTAGAGACCTCAGATCGATGTGGGTACCCTTTAGTAAAGTGATCCTCGTCACAAATAAGACAAGGATAACAAGGTTTTCATTTATCGTCAGATGGTTTAGTTTTTTCGGTTTTCTCTTTAGGCGAGGAATTCTGTTTGCTTTTATTCTTACCTTTCTTCTTATTACTAGTTTTTGAATGTTGGCAGAATTTTCAAGGGAATAATCTCCTTTCGATGAATCAGGTAAAGTTATTATAGGAGTAGTTTTTGAGGACTTCTTCTCACTTTTATTTGTGTTAACTAAACCAATTACACCATCTACAACATGAGACCCTAAAGGAGTTGTATTTATTTGACCAGGACGTGGTAAATCATGGATTTTTTCATACAAAGTACCAGACTATGTATATAAAATATCTAAGTACTGAGCTTGAGAAATGAACTGTTCTTCAGTAACAACTCCTCCCTTAGCCACATCTTCAATGATCTTTGGAAGTAATGATTTGATGAACCATTCTACCAAGATCTGATCCGGAATAAAAAATTTCACCAAACGTCTTCTACGTCTCCATTCATGTATGTGATCGGATATGTATGTGGACATAGATTGCTTTAATGAAGTCAATAATTTCGTGCCATTGTCGTATCTGAATGGAAACTAAAAATGTGTTAAGAAAGTAGTTTCTAAAGCATTGAAATTGTTGAATGAGCCACGCGGTAATTCAATGTACCATTTGGCAGCTAAGCCTATCAGTGTTCTCTGAAACAACCGTAATCGAATAGAATCATCAATCAAAGAGTTGGATGCGCACCAGAGGTGGTAAGTCATGAAATGGTTCGATGGGTCCTCTCCTGATTTCCCTTCAAATTTAGGGATATCACCGGGCAACTTATTTGGCATTGGCGGCCAATACGGAAGATAATAGATGGGATCATTCATTAGGCGCGACAAATCAGTTAAATCCAAAGTTGCTATGAATGGCAACCGATGATTAGGGTCTTAAGCAAATTGATAACCTTGTGGAACTATACCAGTACCAGGAGGAGGATATCCAGGATATCCTGGAATAGCCTGTGCGTTTGGGATTGGAATACCTCCCAGGTAATCAGGATTAGCCAGACCATATTGGGGTTGAGATGGTATCTGATACGTGTAACCAGGGTATGGTTGATGCTGGTATACTAGATTTTGTGTTGCATTCCCATATTGATACTACCCTTAATATGGTTGATAAACAAACTGTGGTTGGCTTGTTACAATTGTACTTGTACTAGGTTGTCTCGTAGGTAGCTGAACGATAGTCTAGATTGTAGGTCCAAGTTTTGGTGTAGAGACTACAGGGATTTGTTGTGATACTTGAGGGGTTGTAGAAATAGGAGCTGCAGAAACTCCAGGAATAGGTGTGGTAGCTTGAACAGAAGTTGGTGCAACATTTTTATTTGGAGTTCTAGGTGTACTCGGACCAGGCTGTTGAACTGTACCAGATGCAGGTATTTGAATCGTAGGTTGAACAGGTTGGATAGGTTGTTGGATTTGACTGTAACCCATTGGCTAACCAGGTTGATAATAAGTTACTTGCACATTAGGTTTCAAATTTTGTTGAACTTGTGATGAATCCAACACCGTGTTTACTTCAGGATATGAAGGTCCCATTGAAGGTTGTGTTGCATAAGAAGGACCATAACCAGGTTGATAATTTGGAACATATGCTTGATAATTAGCTGGATAATTCCCACTTCCTTAAAAAAATTGATGTTACGGGTAGAACTGTGGCCCTAAAGGAAGTTGTTTTCCCTGGAAAGACGGTTGCCCTGGTGTAGGGTATTGTCCTTGAAGAGGCTGCAGACCCTGAGTTGGGTACTGACCTTGAGGTTGATATTGACCCTGAGGTATGTACTGATATGGAGGTATGTATGGTCCTTGCGGTTGATATGGTACTTGAGGTATGTACTGTCCTTGAGGTTGCCCCCCAGGCGGTAAATTACTACCTTGAGGGTCAGGGTTAGGAATGTTTCCAGATATCATGTAAACGTGTTCTGCACTCAAATTTTCGGTATTTGATTCATTTGGACCAGATGATGGTATATGTTTTTCGGGAGAAGGATTTGCTCCTGAGAATGTAACAGAGAGCGACTGGTATCCTACTGGAACAGACAGACCACCATACAAATATGTTTATGGTGATGTAGAAAACATGGATGACTCACCAGACATGTTTAATGGAGGTGTATAACCTCTTGGTATAACATAAAAAGGAATTCGGGGTGGCAAATAACTTAGAACAATATTGTGTAGAAATTCTACCAACTAAGAATACCAAGGATCTTGTTTGAAAGGGCTATAGTAAATCGATTCACTTGGTCTAAGATCTAAAGGTTCCTGATTTGGAGGAAGAACAACTTCTTTTTCAGTGTTAGTAACTTCTTCAATACTAATGAGACCAGGAGGAAGATTTTCAAAGATACGATACTTCACTCTGGGTGAATCAGGACGATGAGGGGTTGGAGTAATGAACTCGGAAGTAGTCTCAGATATAACAGTTTCAGTTTCTGGTTCAGAACTTTCAGGATCTGAAGCTGATAATTCACTAGTGGTAGAAACAAGTTTACCTAGCTCAGAAATTGAAACTCTTCTTGGGATACTCTCTGATTTTTAAGGTTGATCTACTTCATATTTAGGATGAACAACTATTGATGTTTCTTCGTGTTCAGGTGATCCAGTCCTTGATGTTTGTCCTTTCTCAGATTTAAGTTTTTCTAACTGGCTTGGTGTATACTCAGGGGTTTTCCCCTGCATTCTACGTGATTATCTAGGTAATTCTGCCACGATTAAAAAATTTAACACATGAAATCAAAGAAAATTTCAATAAAATGTCCTAAAGTCTCTAAGGAAACAATAAAATTAATCACACGCCTACAAAATCTAAGACAGAAATCCACACACGAACAGTAGATTCCCACACTGAAAACACTAGTTGGTGATGAAATCCAACATCATAGAATTTTAATGCAGAAATAATGGTTGGAACAATTACCTCAACAACCCGCTTAATGAAACAGTCTGGTGTAAGTTTCTCCACTTAAACCATCTTGAAGTGGAGAGAACCCTCCAGAAATTCCAAGTGAGTCTAGTCGACGTCTGCTCCAGGTACAGTGGGACCTTCCCTCCACCGTCACCTTGGGAAAGAATCTTAAATTTTATAGCCACTAAGGTCACCAATGAGAATAAATATACCGGGGGGAACAGTCTACGATCCGATATACATGCAAGGGCAGAGTAACAAGCTCAATCCCCTTGAAGGCTCCTTGATATGATCCAAGATTTACTGACAAGTGACCCCAGGCTCCTCGACAATGGTCTATCCGAGGCTTACCATTTTTAATACATGCACAGCTGCTATCTTTCCCAATGAGTTAGGTACGATTACCTCACTGGTTCAGACATGATCTTGTGCTTGACTCTTTTAAGAGCTTCCCAAAGTATAAATGCTACAATTGGATTTTCCTACCGCAAGATTGCTACTTGTTTGGTTTAACTGTATTGGAATGTTAATTACAACCTATTCCAAGACACTAGCCTAAGCTATGCTGGTGGAAAAGACCCCTAGAAAATGTAAAAATATCTAGATTGATTTTAATTAAAGCATTGTTTTTAGTTTGGTTGTTTCTTAAGACATAAGGTATGGAAGTGAAACTTCAATGATGTTTTATGAATTGACTCAAAATACGCTAAATGCATCAATATGAGAGTGCAACTCTTTTCTTTTCAATGAAACCTATTTAAAGTAAATATTTGAGAGATTTAGATAACTTTCAAAGCCCCAATTCTTTCACGTATAAACAAAAATATTTGAAAAGAAGACTATTTCTTTGAGAACTCAATTCCATATGATGATCAATTACTCATTCAAAATAAAATCCTTCATTAATCAGATCAAAAACTACAAATGTTTTAACAAACTTTTTCCAAAAATAAAACCTTATGAAAACTCAAAATATAAAATTAAAAAGCAAAATAAAACACTAATGTTTGAACTCTATCTAGAAAGTTTTGAGGATGTTTTTCTTAGTTTGTGATCGAACCAAGAAGAATTTATGCTTATCTCAACAAAAATCAAAACATTCAACAATGGTTTAAAGTGAAATTTAGGCCTTAGTAAGCTTAAGACTCTTCTAAATTTGAAAATGAAAATAAAACTCAATTTTCATAAAAGAAAGGGTTGCAATAAGTTAAATGGCTCAACAAGAAAAAAACAGCATACCAATAAGCTAAGGTATATCATGGTTTCTAATAAGAGAAAAAAGAAAGTAGGGCAAACATTTACTTATAAAATGCAAATCAGATGAAAAACCACTTAGACACAAAAATTGCTAAAAGAAATTCACACATAAGACTTTCACTGTCAAGACAAGTTGGGGAAAACAAATAGAATCTAGTAATCTTTCTCCTGAAAAAATAATTCTTAATTTTTCAAAATTTTCCACAATTCCGCAGATTTCAATGGTGAACAGTGCGGTACCACACTATTCCGAACTAGAAACTGCGGAGGCTACCACACTATCTTTAAACAAAAAGTGCCAATGTTAGTCTTCGTCTTGTCAGTGTTCCATCAGAATCAAATTCACCAAAATTCATCTCTCGTCATTTGCAGTCATTTGGGTCAAAAAGAGTTATTTTAACCTGCACAGGTATTTTGTGCTTATCTGAGAGGGCATCTCAAAACTACATTAAATGTGTTGGGTCCTGTTGTGGGAACTAATTTATTAGCTGTAGAAAATGGACTGAACCACAAAATATTTTGGTGCTTGTTTTTTGTCTTTCTAGCTGATGCCACTAGAGGGAATAGATGGTTGGCAGCATTAATGGCAGAGTTTGGAAATGATAGCAAGGACGTGCTTCTTGACATTGAAATGATACATCGAGAGATTCTATGGCAAGTTGCACTTATTGAGGATTCAAAGGCAGTGATAAAGAAAGAAGATGGCAATGTTTCCACTTCCAGCAGTGTCACAACTGATTTGGATGAGCATGCAAGTGACATTGAATTGATGATCTGTTAGGCATTATGTGGATCTTATTTTGAATCAGCATAGGTAGTCATCTGTTTGGAATGCTGAGCCTCAAATTTTTGATCTGAACTTTGATGGATATCTGTTGGATCACCTCCTGATGATTCAGCGCCCCTTCTATTGATGAGATATTTTCCACTTGCATTAAGTTGCTCCAGGCTAAGGTTATATTATTTCTTGTAGAGCAACTCAAACATTGTACTTTGGATCATGTAAAGGATGATAGCATGCTGTCCCTCATATCTCATGCTTTGGCTCTAATTTTACATGAAGACAATGCAGCTTGTGAAGTAGGTGCTGACAATGGTCTTGTTAGTGTTTTATTGGATATTTTGTCCAGCTTTTGCCTGCAGGTATCAAAAAGTGAGGGCCAGCCAGATTTTAAGTATGTGACACCCATGCTACTAGTTCTTGATAATTCGCTACAGTTGAAGCAAAAAATTGATTCTAAATTCTGAACTGTCCAAGAAAAAGATGGTGATGCTGAGAATCCTGAGAACTTGCAGTCTAATCAGCAAAATCGTACAGAGCACATGTTGAATGTCCTTGATGGGTACATAACTATTGAAGAACAGAAAAATAGGGCCGAAGCCGTGTTTTCATAGTTGTGGACAGAGTTTGGAGTGCGCGCTACCCATACATGGTGCGCGCTACCCACTTAAAATTTCCCAGCCCTTTGCAGAGAACACGGGCGCTACCCATATAAGGCGCGCTACCCGTTGGGTAGGCACGCTACCCATACAGTGACAGAGCCAAAAAAATTTGTCTTTGCGTCCGATTTCGAGCCAAAACGCCGCGATCAGCTTGCAAGTATGTTTTTAATGGTTGCTCAGTGATTTTTTTAATTTATCTGAAGCGCTATTGAGTGTGCTCATGGTACGTTTGATGTGGATGTTTGGCTTGCTTTAGTGAAGATGGAGGCATGGTGAGAAACTATACCATAGTTGGCCGAGCATGCTAGAAATGTTAAGATCAGTTGCAAATGCATTAGAAACAGACCTTATACCGTTAGGATTTCAGATGGTTTGTGTCATCATGAATGATGGGTTTCTTGCAGTGCCTGTACAATGTCTTGACAGATGTATAGAGGTGGCTGGAGCATATGCTGCACAAAGGATGGATGTCAATATAAGCTTGACTGCCATAGGACTACTATGGACTACATCAGATTTTTTTTGCAAGGGGTGTAAATTATGAGCACTTGGAGATCAAAGAAACAGGGCGATGATTAAGTAGAATTGATGCTCCACCAAGTCCAATAACTCAAGCGCATATTCCTGGTGAATATGGAAAATTTAGACCAGCTTATGATATTCCCACTAATAGACTTGAAAAGATATCTCCCACGATGTTCAAAATGGATTGTGACAGATTATTATTTTCAGTATTTGGGGTTTAACAAACACTTGGGACAGTGAGAGGCCAGAGGTGAGGAACTCTGCTATTCGGACTTTGTTCCAGTATCTTAGCAGTCATGGACATAAATTATTAAAGGATATGTGGAATCTCTCCCTTTGGGAGTTTGTGTTTCCTCTTCTTACTAGTGTGCGTCATTTGGCTGCAACTTCTTCAAAAGATGAGTGGCAGGGAAAAGAATTGAGAATGTTAAAAGAAAAAAATGCACCTGAAAATGATGGAGCTTTGTCAAAAGCTAAAATTCAAAAGCTATTTTTATTTAAAATTAGTTTTTATTTTGAAATGTTGAAACTGAAAGCCAAAATTAGAATGAAGGCATCGACCACAACAGAAAAATAAGAACCGATCTCCCATTAAAGACTTCAGATCTACGCTCCCAATATTTGTCTCTTAAATTGGCCAGAGGATTTCAAGGGAAACGTTGGTCTGTTTTTTAGAACAGAAGAATAGTTTTTTCTTGCAGAAATTTCGGTTAATTTATTACCTGGTTTTGGGTCGATCTGTTTCCTTCTAGCATAGTTTATTTAATGTATTGAAAAACATTTGTAAGAGGGAGAGAAGAGAGTTCTGAGAGGTGTGTAGGAGAAAAGCAGAGCTTTTATTGTATAGTTTTGACAGAGATTTTAATGAAAAAATACAGCTCTGACTCCTGAGATTCTTGTGCTGTGGATTTAGCATTTTGTCTTTTCTTATGTTTCATATGTAGCTTGTAATGTTTTACATTTCATTTCATAATCATTTTCTGTTGAATACTTTTAAGTGAGAAAGGCAGAATCCAGTTTACTGCTCTGCCTTGGGAGGTATTCATTTTCTATGTTTTCTTCAGTTTGATAAGGATTCAACTATTTCCCTTTTCAACCTCGCAGCGGTCTTTCACTCCATATAATTCCAATTTGATTGTTAAACTTCATGCTTATCTTGCCTCAGGAGATAATTTGCATTTTTCATTTAATCTCTGCTCTTGCTGTCTTTGCCCCATACAGCCCAGAAAACCCAATCATTTATTAAAAACCTCATTCATATCAATTTACTAGCCTAAAATATGTTCCCATTCTAGAGTCATCTCACACCCTATTGCTCATTTTATCGAGATTGACCAGAGAGAGCCCTCTCCTGTCCTCGTAGGGCTAGCTACGAGGCTGAGCTTGGTTTGTTGTTGCCTCGAGTTTTGCCTTCTTTAGCCTGTGGCAGATTTGAGCGCTAACATAGTGGTGACTCCGGGAATTCTTCTAGGTAAAGGATGACAAAGTTCAGATCTGATCGTTGATGGTGAACAACGGTCGGACATAAGTGAAAATCATTCACACAGCGTGCATTCAACGAACAATATCCAGAAATCGATCCTTCATGGTGACTTCCTTGCGGGAGATCGGTAGCTATCAGATTTTCAAGATGGACCGGATTGCAAGAAGATATGCTCCCATGAGCCGAGATCACATTCCAGGTTTTCCGAATAAGATGCCCAAGGTAGATTGGTCAAGGAATCTGCCTACGTTTAACGATGATGGTAATAAGGATGCTGCTTTACATCTAATTAGATTTCACATGCATATTCGCAAGTTGAAGGTGGATTTTCCTGAAGATTGCTTGATGAAGATATTCCTAGCCACTCTCGAAGGTGAAGCCCAATCTTGGTATGAAAATTTGCCGCTGGCCTGTATTTACTGTTTAAAATATTTTCATGCCTGGTTCATTGAAAGATATCAAGTATCTTATCCATCATTAAATTTAGTTCATAACTGTTGTAAACATGCTTCTACCTTTATTGAAAGCCTTGAGAAATATTATGAAGATGATAATTTCATGGATGATGAGATCATGGAAGCCCTATATGAAAATCCATTTCAGCAGCATAAAGATGATCATGAAAATTTGCAGCAGGATCAAGATCTTAGTGCGGAGGAAGATGAAGGGAATTTTGAATCTTGACGGTCAACAGGAATTGCATGAAATGGATCGGCGATATGAAAAATATGTACACTACTTCACTTTCTTCACTTGAAATCGTAGACAAATACGTACAGCCAAAGAAAACAAGGGTATTATCTCCTGCGTCGAAGACGAGATAGATCGGCTATTGAAAGGTCTGTTCCGGCTCCGGTTAACGTAGATGTTTGTAGTTGCACGTGGTCAAGAAAGTGATGGTAGAACTTCTTCCTTTTACGAAAAGAAGGGCAGGTCACATGGCGGCGCTATGGTCAGCGGGTTGAAGTTGAAGATGGCTATATGCGTAATTGATGAAAGAGAAGAGCTTGTTTCCGATCTGCCCACAGAAGAAGACAGCATGCAAGTAAGTCCAGTTTCAATTTCAGAATGTGATGCAGTCAGGTCAGCCATTTCAGATTCAAATTGTAATAACCAAGCATACCTTGTGCTAAATCCCGTAAAGGAGAGTCTTACTGTTGAGATCATAGATAGAATTTTTGATTCAAATGTTGTCAGTTCATCAGAAAAGAGTCTTCATAAAGAGGTAATCCAATCAGTTGATGTACGACAAGATTCTCTTGATGGAATTATGCTAGATGATAGAAATGATAGTGTTGAGCATCAAGAATCAGCTGAAGTTTCTTTTTTCATGATTGATGAATGTAATGAAAATCCGGCTGTCCTATCATATGAAGATGACCTATCATACATTCACACTGTAGAAGATCAAAACATACAGGATTACCTTTCAGATTCTTCATATGTTTCATGTGTTGAAATGTTTTTACAAGAGGAGATCTGCTCATCTACCTGTTCAAAGTTTTTTGAGGCCCAGGAGCATACTTTTACTGAAGTACATGATGAAGACAGATCAGAATTTGAAACAAAGGACACCTTGTTCTTTCAGCAGGAGGTAAATCTTCATGTTTTCCAGGATCCTCTTGCAGATTTGTTGCAGTCAGCAGTGAAGGTGGTTATTGTTGTGTTCAGTGATGAAGGAGATCATGGTCAGCTATGTTTTCAAATGCCCAGTTATCAGTTGGTATTGTTGACCAGCAGATCTGATCATGGAAATCAGTCAGCAAGGCATTTTCTTGATTGGTTACATTGGCATTATGATATAGTTTGATGGTATATTGTTTTGTAAGAAACACAGGCGGTTATATACTGTCGGCAAGCTTTAAGTTCAGGTCTTGAGTTAGTTTGCTAGAGTTAAGTCATTTCAGTCGATTTTCCAGTTAATAAGCGGAGTTATCAGTCTTTAGTCTGTTTGTCTGAATAATGATTCCATAGCCCAATGGATGGAGGCACTGTCTGCTCTCCCAAAGCTCTGCAGTTCTTGGCACCTCCGAGAAGCGGCAGCTGCCATCCCCATTGGAGCCAATGTTAGTCTCCGTCTTGTCAGTGTTCCATCAAAATCAAATTCACCAAAATGTTGGGAAAAATACTGAGAGGGGGGGGTGAATCAGTATTTACTGCATAATCAAATCTTTTTACTTTTTCATTCCTTAAAACCCATACGCTACTTTACTTCAGTAAACTAGCGTATATACGCGGATCCTCTTTATTAAACTAGCGTATACACAGAGATTTAGATATGTCATTAAATCTTTACTTAAACCATTCCATCATTATTCATCAGATATTCAATGCTGTGCAGAACATGTGCAAGAAGAAATCGTAATAAGCCATCACACAAAGCATCACACATGAACACCAGGATTTTTAGGTGGAAACCCAAGCTTTCTCCAGAGAAAACCACCGTCGCAGCTGTTCACCTTCAATATTTTATTATAGAGAAAACATCTTACAACATATGTGTGTCGGCGTTCTGACCAAAGACGTTGTGCACACCCACCGCGCCGTTTACCGCCTCTCCCCGGAAGGGAGCTATGACACTGCCATCGCCTCTCTCTCCTGGAAGGGAGCTACGACCCCCTGATCTCGTTTACCAGCCTCACCTGGAAGGGAGCTACAACCCCCTGACCGAAGGCTACAACCCTCAGCACCACCTTGGACCACGTTTCATCAATTTTCACACTGGATCCAACCACTTCAATAGAACAACACTTGCAGGCCACATTTCATCATATTTTCATACTGGACCCTTTTCATACTTTTAAGCACAAACATACATCACCACCAGATACATATCAACACAGATCAGATAGCAGAAACACATTGTATCGTATCGATATTTCATACCTCGTCAAAGAAATCCCTAGTTTGCATACGCGTTTTCCCTTTATCGATGTCACAGATATACGTCGCTTCCGTCCACACAAACCAAATAACAGATACCTCGTTGTATATTTCATTGCGCATACGCGTTTACTTTCGCCGGGCCGCGTATATACGCGCTTTCTCCGCTGCGCCGAAGTAGCGTATAGATCTTCAATCATTAGCGTAGCAAATAGACTTCATCGTATCGTGACTGGGCTCAGATTTCACTACTTCCGGGCGATGTTCGCCAGATGTTCGCTCTCTATCATAGATCTAGGCCTTCCATGTTGCATCTAAAGTGCATACAAGTGTACTTTCGCATCTAGATCCCCTTTCATCATTGGTGCATCATACATTCGTATTTATCTTCAAGTGTAACCCTTCCATTCAGATCTACTTCAGAGAGAAGTATTCATTTAAGCTCAGACATTTTGCACCCACACTCTTGTTATGCACAATGAATTTGTTCTCCTTATATAGGTTTATCCTTTTTCAATACCATGAGCCCTTTTTCAATACCATGGGCCAAAACAATACCATGAGCCCAAAACTACCTGGACGGGGTCAATTAGGCGGATCATTACCCAATACAATGGGTCAATACCATGGTGGTTACCCCTGGTTTTGCACTTTTTGAGCGCTTTAGCCCATACGCGACTTGGAACGTTCCTTTCTGCGTGCATACGCGAATTTCCCTAGGCCAATCCGCGTATACCAAGAGACATACTCTTTTTCATCATAGAATTAGCACATGTTGAATTCCTTTCTTCATTGCCTTCTGTACACACTGTAGATACATCAGATTTAGTTCATCAAACCATATTCTATCAAGCACAACTTCATCAAGTAAGTTGCCATCATCTTCATCAAGTGGGTTGCCATTCATGGACAACACTCATCATCATATTGCTAACAAACATCATTTACCAAGCCCATTAAGTCAAGAATAACTTTATCAGGTGGTTTGCCATCAAGGACAACACATGTCATCAGTCGCATGTCTTCATCTTCATTCAGTGGGTTGCCATCAAGGACAACACTCTGCATCATATTTCCAACAATCTCCCCCTTTGGACTTGATGGCAACCACGATGGTGTTTGGTTACCACAACAGATAGATACATTAAGAATACAATGACACCATGTCACTCTCCCAAATATGTGACACCATTATCTTCATTCAAACACCATGTCACTCTCCCCCTTTGACATCAAGGGCAAAGGGAAAAACCAGCGGATCAAAACCAACACACTCTCCCCCTTTGACATCAAGGGCAAAGGGCAAAACCAGCGGATCAAAACCATCAAAACCAACACACTCTCCCCCTTTGACATCAAGGGCAACGGGCGGATCAAAACCAACACACTCACCCCCTTTTCTCCTCATGTAGAAGAAGCGTTCTGCAGATCTGATGTATATTGAAGTGGCCAAGCTCCCCCTGAGTTCATGCTGAATCTTCAAACATATTTTCCAAAGAAGTACATGACTCAATGACTTTCCTATCACCAAGGACTCATACTTACAACAAATATCCAACCAAGTGGATTTACATATGAGACTCAAGTACCCAACCAAGTGGGTTTACACATTTGACTTAGCTACCCAACCAAGTGGGTTTACAAAATTTGACAAGTCCTTACATGACTGAATATTACAATTTTACATCATGGGTCTCAACAAGACCTTTTCATCAAAATACAAATATGACCATTTAAGACCAACACCAGAAAGTCCTCAAGTAAGAGAACATATTTCAGAACCATCATAATGCCAACACTGGATTATACTCAGCAAAGCTAATGCTCCCCCTGAATCTGTGCATCCAAGCATCCTTTCCAAATGACTAAGGCTCCCCCTTACTTTGTGCATCCTGAACACTTTCATCACCAACAAATCATCAAGGCATCTTTATCAAAACATTAGAAACAGAATTATGAGAACTGGAACACCACCAGAGATACCAAACAGTATCAGAGAAACCAAACAGCACTGCAGCTGTGCTGAAGAGAGTTGACTCCAAGCAAAAATTGTCAGCAATCAGACATACGCGGTTTTCTGTGCAGGAACTCGCGTATATATGCAACTGTGTTTCAGGAAACCCACGTATCAAATTCCATCTTCTAAATTTCAACCAGATCTGATTCTCTGTGAGGCAAAGACAATGATCAGCTTCTTTCTGAGATATTTTGAATGCTTTCCTGGACTACAGATAGATAGAACAGTGTAGTGGTGTCTTCAAGCATCATCCAACGGTTGTAGCATCAGCACAATAGTAACCAAGCCTTCAGATTCTTTGCAGCATCAATACAATCTTTCCAAGATGGATTCTCATATCAGAACAACATCTTCACATAGGTGTCAAGCAATCATCCAAGTGGTCCAACATCACCATGATCTTCAAGATTTAGCATGAAAGATCTCTCAACCATAGTACCAAACTCTGCATGATTTATTTCTGAATCAAATGACATCCAACTCATCCATGTGTGAGTACAAAAGATACTTATCAGCAACCAGGGCTCAAAAACTCATCATAATAAACCATGTACCAAGTCATCATCATTTGAGCATGAGTATCAAAGAATAAGCAGTCATATTGCCAACAATGCAATCATTAGTATTCAACCTGCTGCTCCCCCTAAACCAGTGTTCTTCCTTAACTTGTGCAATCTGAAACACCTTTAACAGTAAGTCATCAGCAACAATCTCTGCAAGATCTGTCCTTATCTTCGAATTATAAAACTTCCAATCTCATCATCAAAAAGTAAACAGAACTCATCCATAATTTTCAACGCAAGGCATCAAGTATCATATCATCATTATTTAGAACTGAGGAATTAAGCTAATACAGAGTCAATAATACAGTTATTTAACAATCAGACTGCTACTCCCCCTGAGCCTCTGCTCCAGATCTTCAGCTAGCATATAAATTCTCTTATCATCAATGCATACGCGACTGTGTCTGAAGAAACTCGCGTGTATACGCGACTTTTGTTAATATAACCCGCGTATGGAAAGTGAAGCATAGAAAATTTTCATCTTCCTTCATTTCCTCCTGAGTTTGTACCTCCCGTACCTGTCCTTTCCACATCATATGCGCTGTAAGAAATACATATAACCAGAATAATCAAATCAACCATGAGAGTCATCATGCATTGCTCCCCCTGTGACGATACATTACTAAATCTCATAATGTATCCCACATCATTCCTGCAGTCAATAAGAAAAGTCAGCTTCAGAAGCGGATGACTGCAGTAGGGTCAGAATTCCCTACGTTTCTGATAGGTCCTCCTTCTTTCTCCAAATTTGCTTGAACTTTCTAATTCTGTGCTGGAGATTGTCCACTTTCCCAGATCTGTTCATCCTGCATTCTTTTTCTACATGTCCATACTTGTTACAAGCATAACATCTCATGTGTCCAGAAAAATAAGCATAAGAATCATAATGAGTATTTCTATTCTTCCTCCTTTTACAATCAGCTGCTTTGTGTCCATACTTGTTACATGAAAAACAATATCCCTTGAAGAAACCAGAGTACCTTTCTGTGTAGGAAATGTTTGTTTGAGGCTGAAATGATCTGCTCCTGCAATTTGCTGCAACATGTCCATAATTATGACATTTAAAACATTCAACATTCTTGAATGAATTCCTTTGAGAATTCATGATTGCTGGTTGAGCTTTTGTCTCTTTCAACACTTCAGGTTTTGCATTGACATCCTCTGAATTTTTGGCACTTCCTTGTGAGCTAGATTCTCCTTTAACAGTTTCATGGAAACCAAGACCATGTTTGATAGCAGGAGACCTTTGATTACTCAGAATATTGTCCAGAATATTAGTACTATCATGAAACCTCAAAAGTTTAACCTTTTCTTCTAATTTACCTTTGAGAATGTTTACCTCAACCTCCAAGGCTTGACATTGCTTTGTCATGCTTTCTTCTTTATTTCTTCCATCTTCTACTTGATCCTTCAGATTTAGAATCTCTTCTTTCAACCAATTTTCGTTTTCTTCACATGTTTGTTCCAGCTCTTCATTCTTCTTATTTGATTTTTCCAGATCCTCTTTGAGAGATATGATTTCTGCTTCAAGGCCTTCCTTTTCATATGATTGTAGAGGTTCCTCATTTTTCTTACTTGATGCTTCTAAATCTGCTTGTAGAGAGATGATTGCAGCTTCAAGTCCTTCATTCTTCTTGCTTGATTTTTCAAGATCTGCTTCTAGTTCTTTAATTCGATTAGATGCATAAGTATGAAACCTTTGATACTTGTCCACCTGTCCATTCAACATTTCTATTTGATCTTTCATTTGAGAGGTCATCTCTTTGTAGATAGTTTCTTGTTTATTAGTTGAACTTTGTAGTTCTTCAACTTTAGTCTTGAGAGCTTCTTGTAGATCCACAACTTTACTTTCGCTATCTTCACTATTTTTTGCACAAAGAAGAGTATTACAAGTGGCCTTCTTCTTTTCCTTCTTTGCCATGAGTATTTGTAGAGCTTCGTCAGAAACTTCTGGATCCATACTGTCACTTTCACTATCATAATCTTTGCACATGCAGTTAAGTAAGAGACAAGAACAACGATTAATACCTGGTTCATCTTCTTCAATTTTTGCTATACAAGATTTCTGAGGTATCTTCTTGTTTTGAGTAGCCTTCTTCTTTTGCTTCTTAGCCATGAGTACTTTCAGATCTTGGTCAGAATCTTCTTCATCTTCACTGGACACTTCATCATCATCTTCTTTTGCATAATAACTCTTTCTCTTTTCAAATTGTTTTCCTTTACCATGTTTTTCTCTATAAGGACATTTAGCAGCATAGTGACCAACTTTTCCACACTCAAAACATTTGAAGGGAAGCTTACCTTTGAACCTTCCAGTACCTAGTTGGAGCTTTCTCACGAAATTCGCTTCTTCTTCATCGGATATATAGCTGGATTCTTTGACAACTTCCTTTTCCTTTCCTTTTGTAGATGCCTTAAAAGCAACTTCTCTGATTTGGGAAGGACCTCCTTGTCTCATTTCAAAAGCAGTCAGAATACCATGCAATTGAACAATAGAAAGAGTTTGCAGATCTTGCCTTTCTTCAATAGCCAAAACTTTAGAGTCAAATTTAGAAGTCAAGGATCTTAAGACCTTTCCCACCAGAGTAGTATCAGTTATGGTTTCACCCAAATTTCTCATTCGATTTACAATATCATCCAGACGAAGAAAGAAACTGGCAACACTCTCATCACTATGCATCTTCAATTTTTCATATTCAATTCTAAGAGTTTGGAGTTTTGCACTTTTTACCTTTGTGTCTCCTTCATAGCTTAGAATGATTTTGTCCCATATGTCTTTTGCCGAATGTAGCTGCATCACTTTAGCAAATTCTGATTCAGACATGCTTCCCAATAAGACATTCACCGCTTTGGCATTGATTTCATACTTCTTTCTTTCAGCTGCATCAGTAGGAATATTTGCTGGGTATTGATAACCTTCTTGCACGATTGCCCATACATCTGCACCAAGACTTTGCAGATATGATTTTGTTCGTACCTTCCAGAAAATCAGATTGCTTCCATTGAATAGAGGTGGCTTTATAGACATCACTCCTTCTTGACTTCCCATTGCGACGGATCTCCTTCAAGCGATCAAGCTTCTGCAGAAGGACCACCCTCTCATACCAATTGTTGGGAAAAATACTGAGAGGGGGGGGGGGTGAATCAGTATTTACTGCATAATCAAATCTTTTACTTTTTCATTCCTTAAAACCCATACGCTACTTTACTTCAGTAAACTAGCGTATATACGCGGATCCCCTTTATGAAACTCGCGTATACACAGAGATCTAGATATGTCATTAAACTTCACTTAAACCATTCCATCATCAGATATTCAATAAGCAGTAAACATGTGCAGTAAGAACAGAATAAACCATCACACAAAGCATCACACATGAACACCAGGATTTTTAGGTGGAAACCCAAATCGGGAGAAAACCACCGCTGCAGTTGCTCAGCCTTCAATATTTTATTATAGAGAACACATCTTACAACATATGTGCTGGCGCAGACTTGACCAGCACGCAGGCACCCACCTGCGCTCGTTTACCAGCCTCTCCTGGAAGGGAGCTACGACCCCCTGACTCGTTTACCAGCCTCTCCTGGAAGGGAGCTACGACCCCCTGATCTCGTTTACCAGCCTCTCCTGGAAGGGAGCTACGACCCCTGAACTGAAGGCTACAACCCTCAGCACCACCTTTGACCACGTTTCATCAATTTTCACACTGGATCCAACAACTTCCATAGAACAACATTTGCAGGCCATGTTTCATCATATTTTCAAACTGGACCCTTTCCATACTTTTAAGCACAAACATACATCACCAACAGATACTTATCAACACAGATCAGATAGCAGAAACACAGCAGAACAGATCAGATATTTCATACCCTTTGCTTCAGCAAACCCTAGTTTGCATATGCGCTTTTACTTCACTGATGTCGCGTATATACGCGCTTCCGTCCACACAAACCAACGTATACCTCAGTGTATATTTTATTGCGCATACGCGCTTTCTCTTCGCTGAAGCCGCGTATATACGCGCTTCCTCCGCGGCGAAGTAGCGTATAGATCTTCAATCATTGCAGAGCAGCATACTTCATCAGATCAGATATTCAGTTCAGATCTACCCTTTTGCTTCAGACAGATGTTCGCCTAGATGCTCGCCTCATCACAGATCTAAGCCATCCATAATCAGATCTAGCAAATACAAGAGCAATTCAGATCTAGATCCCCTTATTCATCATTGGTGCATCATACATTCAGATTTATCATTCAAGTGTAACCCTTTCCATTCAGATATACTTCAGAGAGAAGTATTCATTCAAGCTCAGACATCTTGCACCCACACTCATGATTTTCACAATGAAATTCTTCTCCTTATATATGTTTATCCTTTTTCAATACCATGAGCCCCTTTTTCAATACCATGGGCCAAAACAATACCATGAGCCCAAAACAACCTGGACGGGGTCAATTAGGCGGATCATTACCCAATACCATGGGTCAATTTACCCTTGGTTTTGCACTTTTTGAGCGCTTTAGCCCATACGCGATTTGGCACGTTATTTTCCGCGTGCATACGCGACTTCCCCTAGGCCAATCCGCGTATACAAAGAGACATACTCTTTTCATCATATTTTGAGCACATTCTGAATTCCTTTCTTCATTGCCTTCTGTACACACTGTAGAAACATCATATTTTCTTCATCAGGAACATATTCTTTCAAGCACAACTTCATCAAGTAAGTTGTCATCATCTTCATCAAGTGGGTTGCCTTTCAAGGACAACACTCAGCATCATATTGTCAACAAACATCAGATTTACATCATTTACCAAGTCCATTAAGTCAAGAATAACTTCATCAGGTGGTTTGCCATCAAGGACAACACATGTCAACAGTCGCATGTCTTCATCTTCATTTAGTGGGTTGCCATCAAGGACAACATCCTGTATCATATTTCCAACACAAAATTCATCTCTCGTCATTTGCAGTCATTTGGGTCAAAAAGAGTTATTTTAACCTGCACGGGTATTTTGTGCTTATCTGAGAGGGCATCTCAAAACTACATTAAATGTGTTGGGTCCTGTTGTGGGAACTAATTTATTAGCTATAGAAAATGGACTGAACCACAAAATATTTTGGTGCTTGTTTTTTGTCTTTCTAGCTGATGCCACTAGAGGGAATAGATGGTTGGCAGCATTAATGGCAGAGTTTGGAAATGATAGCAAGGACGTGCTTCTTGACATTGAAATGATGCATCGAGAGATTCTATGGCAAGTTGCACTTATTGAGGATTCAAAGGCAGTGATAAAGAAAGAAGATGGAAATGTTTCCACTTCCAGCAGTGTCACAACTGATTTGGATGAGCATGCAAGTGACATTGAATTGATGATCTGTTAGGCATTATGTGGATATTATTTTGAATCAACATAGGTAGTCATCTGTTTGGAATGCTGAGCCTCAAATTTTTGATCTGAACTTTGATGGATATCTGTTGGATCACCTCCTGATGATTCAGCGCCCCTTCTATTGATGAGATATTTTCCACTTGCATTAAGTTGCTCCAGGCTAAGGTTATATTATTTCTTGTAGAGCAACTCAAACATTGTACTTTGGATCATGTAAAGGATGATAGCATGCTGTCCCTCATATCTCATGTTTTGGCTCTAATTTTACATGAAGACAATGCAGCTTGTGAAGTAGGTGCTGACAATGGTCTTGTTAGTGTTTTATTGGATATCTTGTCCAGCTTTTGCCTGCAAGTATCAAAAAGTGAGGGCCAGCCAGATTTTAAGTATGTGACACCCATGCTACTAGTTCTTGATAATTCGCTACAGTTGAAACAAAAAATTGATTCTAAATTCTGAACTGTCCAAGAAAAAAGATGGTGATGCTGAGAATCCTGAGAACTTGCAGTCTAATTAGCAAAATCGTACAGAGCACATGTTGAATGTCCTTGATGGGTACATAACTATTGAAGAACAGAAAAAATAGGGCCGAAGCCGTGTTTTCATAGTTGTGGACAGTGTTTGGAGTGCGCGCTACCCATACATGGTGCGCGCTACCCACTTGGTGCACGCTACCCACTTAAACGCCATGGCCAGTGTTAAATAACATGGGTGCTACCCACTTGAGGCGCGCTACCCATACATAGACAGAGCCAAACAATTTCGTTTTGCGCCCAGTTTCGTATCAAATCAGCTCCATCGACTTGCAAGTATGTTTTTAATGGTTGCTCAGTGATTTTTTTAACAGGATTGTGGTGTTTTTAAAGGGGAAAATTAGTGCGTTTGATGTGGATGCTCACTGCTTTAGTGAAGATGGAGGCATGGTGAGAAACTATACCATAGTTGGTCGAGCATGCTAGAAATGTTAAGATCAGTTGCAAATGCATCAGAGACGAACCTAATACCGTTAGGATTTCAGATTGTTCGTGTCATCATGAATGATGGGCTTCTTGCAGTGCCTGTACAATGTCTTGACAGATGTATAGAGGTGGCTGGAGCATATGCTGCACAAAGGATGGATGTCAATATAAGCTTGACTGCCATAGGACTACTATGGACTACATCAGATTTTTTTTTTTTTGCAAGGGGTGTAAATTATGAGCACTTGGAGATCAAAGAGACAGGGCGATGATTAAGTGGAATTGGTGCTCCACCAAGTCCAATAACTCAAGAGCATATTCCTGGTGAATATGGAAAAGTTAGACCAGCTTCTGATATTCCCACTGATAGACTTGAAAAAATATCTCCCACGATGTTCAAAATGGATTGTGACAGATTATTATTTTCAGTATTTGAGGTTTTACAAACACTTGGGACAGATGAGAGGCCAGAGGTGAGGAACTCTGCTATTCGGACTCTGTTCCAGTCTCTTAGCAGTCATGGACACAAATTATCAAAGGATATGTGGAATCGCTCCCTCTGGGAGTTTGTGTTTCCTCTTCTTACTAGTGTGCGTCATTTGGCTGCAACTTCTTCAAAAGATGAGTGGCAGGGAAAAGAATTGAGAATGTTAAAAGGAGAAAACGCACTTGAAAATGACGGAGCTTTGTCAAAGGCAAAATTCAAAAGCTAGTTTTATTTAAAATTAGTTTTTATTTGAATGTTGAAACTGAAAGCCAAAATTAGAATGAAGACATCAACCACAGCAGAAAAATAGGAACCGATCTTCTATTTAGGACTTCAAGCATTAATCCAGATGGATCTCGCGCTCCATATTTGTCTTTAATTGGCCAATGTAATACTTCAAGGGGAAACGCTTGGTATGTTTTTGAATGTAAGAATAGTTTTTTCTATTTTTGCAAATTCTACTGAAACAATACTGGTTTTTGGGTTGAAGGGGGTTGATCTCGTTTCTCTGCCTCATAGTTTATTTAATGTATTGAAAAATCATTTGTAATAGGGGGGAATAATTCTGAAAGCTGGTGTAGGAGAAAAACAGAGCTTTTATTGTACAGTTTTGACAGAGATTTTAATGAAAAGATACAGCTCTGGTTCCTGAGATTCCTGTGGTATGACATTTGACATATGTTTTTTCTTATGTTTCATATGTAGCTTGTAATGTTTTACATTTCATTTCATAATCATTTTCTGTTGAATACTTTTAAGTGAGAAAGGCAGAATCCAGTTTACTGCTCTGCCTTGGGAGGTATTCATTTTCTATGTTTTCTTCAGTTTGATAAGGATTCAACTATTTCCCTTGTCAACCTCGCAGCGGTCTTTCACTCCATATAATTCCAATTTGATTGTTAAACTTCATGCTTATCTTGCCTCAGGAGATAATCTGCGTTTTTCATTTAATCTCTGCTCTTGCTGTCTTTGCCCCACACAAATTCTAAAACCCTGAAATGATTTTTTAAAACCTCATTCATAACTGCTTTTTACTAGCCTAAAATCGCTCTATTTAGGTCATCTCAGCCCCTTGAAAACCTTTTGCCGAGATAGACCCGGAGAGAGCCCTCTCCTGTCCTCGTAGGGCTAGCTACGAGGCTGAGCTTGGTTTGATGTTGCCTCGAGTTTTTCCTTCTTCAGCCTGTGGCATATTCGAGCGCTAACAGGCCCCGCAGGCTATTTTTTGGTGCAAGTCTATTTTTAGACTATGTCTATTTTTAGACATGATGATCATATTTCAGAAGTTCCAGGATGCTATTTGTGGATGGTTGGTCAAGTTGGAAAAATGTATGAAATTATGTTTTTAGAATATTGGGCGAAGTCTATTTATAGATCGTCGATCTAAAAATAGATGCATGTCGATTATTATTAGCTCTTAATAATAATCCGACAATAAACATCAACTTATTCTCTTGGAGCACTTTATTTCAGTGAACAGATTTGGAAAATCAGTGGGCTGAAGGAATTACGCAATTCCTAGGGTTTATTGGTGGCTCATGCATGAGGACTCAGTTAGAACTGAAGTGGCAAAGTTATGTCAGATTTGGAAGAGTAGTTACAGGAGTTATTATTCAATTTAACTCAGTTAATGGAGTTAAACTCAATTGAGCTAGTTGTATCTAGTCTAACTGAAAGATACACTAGTGAGAGTTAAGTGAATTAATTAGTTAATTAATTCACAACTAATAACTCACTAACAACTAAACAGAAAGAATTGTCAACTACAGTGCATGTCAGTTCCAGTGGAGACCCAGTGGAGAGATAGGTGAAAGCGTGAGATAGACTATCCATTGTGACTATAGTGATGCATTTATTTCATCACACACACATTGGAGATTCCAATGAGGATTGCACAGTCAAGGAAAGGCCAATTTGAATTCATTCAGGGTTCTTCTTCAGCAAGAATCGCACATTGGAGGCAGGCTATCAGGTGGCAAGAAACCCGTGCATGGATTTGCAGATTTCTTCATGTTAGTGTGTGACGATTGATTGTACGAAGAGCTTGATGTACTAAGCTTTGTATGAGATTGTTACATGATCTCCATGATATACATAATATGATAGCTGGGATTTTTAGCTTCAGGCTTTCCTGTTAAACAACCGTGTTATGTGCGATTGTTTTTATTGCTTCATGTGTTTGCAATTGAGTTTTTAAATTTCCGCAAAATATTAACAGTGGAAGGATTCTGTATTTAGCAAGAAGATAAATATTGTTAGATCAGGAGAATATGGATATATACATGCATATTTTATATAATTTATACATGGTATCAGAGCAGTGTTAATTCTTGAAGATTGCAATTGTGAAGAATTGTTGAGTTTTTTTCTGGTGGAAAATTCGAATTTGCTGCAGAACTTTCTTGGTGCGACAGTTGAGTATTCATTGAAATTTCTTTCAATGGGTTGCGATTGGAGTATGCCCTTGAGGGAAGCTTGAATTACATAGCCTGGAAGGATAGGATGGAGGTGGTGCTTGAAGATAATGGACTGAAGGAGTTCATCGATAGCGATGCTCCTAAGTCGGGTTCTAGCGATGCTGCATTACTTGACGCATGGCAAAATAAGGTAGAAAAGACAAGAAGAATTCTGTTGGAAGGTGGGAAGGACCATATTGTGTCCAGCATTCACGAGAAAGCCACTCCATTTGCAATGTGGAAGGCTTTGACAGATTTTTTCCAAAGCAGCAGTGACCAGAGGAAGTTGGCGCTAAAAGATAAGCTTAGAAAAATAAAAATGGAGAAGGGCGATAGTATTCCAAAATATCTCACGAAGTTTGTCCACTGTAGGGATGAACTAGGAAGTGTGGGAATTACTGTTGATGATGATGACTTGGTGAGCTTGGCTCTCCTTGGGCTTCCGAAGAGTTGGCATAACTACGAAGACTCTGTCAATGGACGGGAGAAACTGCCGGGTTGGGAGAGACTTTAGTCGGATCTTGTGCAGGAGGAGATAAGGCAAAGTACCAGGGATGGCTCTTCATCAAAGAATGATGATGAAGATAATTTTTCTTTGGATGCCAAAGCAAGGAAGGGGAAGGGGAATAAATCCCATCCAAAATCTAAAGCTAAAGGCAAGAAGCAGGATTTGTCCAAGGTAAAATGTTTTCATTGTCACGAACATGGCCATTTCGCCACTAACTGCCCACAAAAAAATAAGAACAAGAAGGTTGCTAGAGAGGCATTAGCCTCACAATTTGAACTTGATTTATCTTTGATTGCATGCTTGGTTTCAAGCTCAATGGGATATGTGTAATATCTTGATAGTGGTGTATCTTTCCATATGATGGGAGACAAAGAGTTGTTTAGTGACTTGGAGGAGAAGGATCTCCAAATGCATATAGAGATGGGCGATGATGGTAGATACAGTGCGACTAGAATTGGGACCATTACCTTTGAGAGGGAGTCAAGTAAACCATTTCTGTTGAAATATTTTATGCATGTTCCAGGTCTGAAGAAGAACTTGATCTCAGACGCAATGTTGGAAGACAGAGGTTATGACATTGTTTTCAGTGAGGGAAAATCCTTCCTTCGACATAAAACAATGGGTCAAACCAAGAGGATAGGATTTTGAGTTAAGAATCTCTACAAGATGGAGGTAGATGGTTGCGCTGTAATGATGGGCAAAGCAGAAGAAGCGGTGAGCCAGGATGAGGGAAAATTTGGCACAAGAGATTGGGCCATCTTCACCATGGCACCTTGAAGATTTTGCAGCAGATTTCTACTGGACTTCCCAAGGGTACTCTTGCGCAGTCAGATCAGTGCAAGGCATGTACTATGGGTAAGTATGTGAAGACCACCTTTCATGAGAAGGAGAATCATGCTTCGGTGATCATGGAGAGAAATCACACAAACATGTGTGGACCTTTCTCGATTTCTTCAAAAAAAAAACATAAGTATTTTGTTATATTTTTTTATGACTATTCTCGTAGATGTTGGATATTCTTCATGCAGAAGAAGAGCGAAAAATTCTCAAGGTTATGTGCGTTTAAAGCATTGGTGGAGAAGGAGCCGAGGAAACAAGTGAAGGCTCTATGGAGCGATAATGGTGGTGAATATATCTCGAACAAATTCAAAAACTTTTGTTGCAAAGAAGGAATTCGAAGAGAACTCATAGCGCCTCATAACCCACAGCAGAATGGGGTCGCGGAGAGGAAGAATAAAACGATCATGGGTGTTGCATGACCAGGGCTTCCCGATGCACTTGTGGGCGGAAGCATGCAACACTACGGTTTATGTGAAAAATCGTTGTCCTCATAGAGTACTTGGCATGAGTACACCTGAAGAAGATTTTACAGGTACGAAGCCTAATATTTCTCATTTGAAGATTTTTGGCTCATTTGTTTACATTCATGTGAAAAAGGACGCTAGGAAGAAGCTGGAGCCAACTGCAGAAGTTGGGATATTTGTGGGGTACACAGAAACACCCCATAATTATCATGTGTATTTTCCATATATTCGAATGACTGTGGTGCGACGGGATATAAAATTAAATGAGGTGAAAGCCATGAAGTTGTCGCTTGAGAGGGAGCTATACTTTCATGCAGAGTAGGAACTTCTTGTTCTCAAAGATGAGCCTCTAGATGTGGATCAGCCATAGGAGGAGATTCATGGAGTGGATGAGTCCACTCATGCAGAACCAAACATCAGCACTAGCAAAAAGCGTACCACAGAAGCTGAGAGACTGAAGCTTGATGCGGCAGAGAATGTAGGAGTCCCTACATCACAACGCAGACAGAGACAGTCACCTGACTGATTTACTGGATACATTGCTCTTATGAGCAAGTGTGTCGTGACAGAGCCATCTTCTTTTGAAGAAGCAGCGCAGGAGCCCACATGGGTAGATGCCATGGTGGAGGAGTTTGACTCCATTGTCAAAAACAGTGCTTGGGAGATTGTTCTAAGGCCGGTGGGTAAATCAGTGGTAGATTCGAAATGGATCTACAAGGTAAAGCAAGTTGTTGATGGGAGAATCGAGAAGTATAAGGCAAGATTTTTTGCCCCGGGCTTCTCACAGATCGAGGGGATTGATTATGAAGAAACCTTTACACATGTCATACAGTATTCTTCCATAAGGACCATCCTTGCTCTCTTAGCGCAAATGGGTTGGCACATTCATCAGATGGAGGTGAAGAATGCGTTCCTTAATGGGACCATTGAGGAGGAGGTGTACATGGAGCACCCTGAAGGATTTGAGATCTTCTGTAGTAAGTCACATGTGTGCAGACTCAAAAGAGCATTGTATGGGCTGAAGAAAGCACCAAGTGCTTCGTACACTCGGATCGACAGTTATTCCACTAGACTTGGCTTCACCAAGAGTGAGGCGGATGCAAACCTGTACCAAATTGTGGTGGAGGGTAAGCTTTTAATCATTGTTCTTTATGTTGATGATTTAATACTAACGGGTGATGAGCAGTTGATGCACTCATGCAAGGCAGATATTGCAAAGGAGTTTGAGATGAAGGATTTGGGCCTCCTTCATTATTTCCTTGGATTGGAAATATGGAAATGGGAAGGTGAACTATTTGTTTCTCAAGGCAAGTATGCCCAGGAGATACTGGAGAAGTTTCACATGCAAGGCTGTAAGCCTATCGACACTCCTCTTCCAGAAAATTGGAAGAAAGAGGATGCTACATCGGCAGAGGTAGTGGATGCCACTGTTTATCAACAGTTGGTGGGTTCGCTCATGTATTTAGTTAATACAAGACTAGACATATGCTATGTGTTGAACCAGGGTAAATTTTAGGGGCTAATATTCGCAAGTGGGTAAATTTTCCATGTTTTTTCCAAAAAAAGATTCACTAATTTCTATTTTTTTCAAAAATGATTTGCCTAAATTTTATAGTACACCATTATTTTACCTTAAAAATCGCCAAAATATTATATCAACTAATAGAAAATCATTGGAAATATAAATATTTCTACAAAAATATCAAAAACAAATTACAATTTGAAAATTATGGACTAGTAAGATTCACCAAGGATTCTAAACTTTAAGATAAACTTCCATCCTTAAAATTTTCCATGCGGTGAACCAAATTTCACAAGCGATGGTTAATCCTACCAAGCTCTTTTGGAAGGCAGGAAATCATGTCTTGAGGTATCTCAGGGGCACATCTAAGTATGGCTTATGGTACAGACATACGGATGAAGTGAAGTTGCATGGCTTCAAGGATGCAGATTGGGCATGCAGCCCAATGGACAGAAAGAGCACATCAGGAGGGGTTTTTAGTATCGTATCTACAATAGTTTCTTGGTACAGCAGGAAATAAAGATCCGTGGCACTCATTTCAGCGGAAGCAGAATACATGGCAGCAATTCAAGCTGCATGTGAGGCTATCTGAATGAGGAAGATCCTGGTTGGTTTGTTCAGCTCACATTTAGATCCTACAGTGATACATTGTGATAATTAGAGTTGCATTAAACTCTCGATTAATCCTATGTTTCATGATAGATCTAAACATATTGATATCCGGTATCATCATATCAGAGATTGTGTACAAAAGAAGATCATGTTTCTTCAGTACATTCCTACGGAAGATCAAGATGCAGATATTTTGACGAAGGTGCTCGGCAAGAGCAAATTCGAATACCATAGAGGTAGGATCGGGGTGAAGGATAATCCCTATCTTGTTGAGAGGGAGTGTTGAGATTCAACAATATGATGAAGCTTAGTGAAAACCTGTCACCTTCACTAAGTGGGCCCGCAGGCTATTTTTAGGTGCAAGTCTATTTTTAGACATGATGATCATATTTCAGAAGTTGCAGGATGCTATTTGTGGATGGTTGGTTAAGTTGGAAAAATAGATGAAATCCTATTTTTAGTATATTGGGCGAAGTCTATTTATAGATCATCGATCTAAAAATAGATGCATGTCGATTATTATTAGCTCTTAATAATAATCCGACAATAAACATCAAATTATTCTCTTAGAGCACTTTATTTCAGTGAAAATATTTGGCAAATCAATGGGCTAAAGGAATTACACAATTCCTAGGGTTTATTGGTGGCTCATGCATGAGGACTTAGTTAGAACTGATGTGGCAAGGTTATGACAGAGTTGGAAGAGTAGTTACAGGAGTTGTCATTCAGTTTAACTCAGTTAATGGAGTTAAACTCAGTTGAGCTAGTTGTATCTAGTCTAACTGAAAGATACACTAGTGAGAGTTAAGTCAACTAATAACTCACCAACAACTAAACAGAAACAATATTTAACTACAGTGCATGTCAGTTCCAGTGGAGAGATAGGTGAAAGGGTGAGATGGAATATCCATTGTGACTATAGTGATGCATTGATTACATCACACACACATTGGAGTTGCCAATGAGGATTGCGCAGTCAAGGCAAGGCCAATTTGAATTCATTCAGGGGTCTTCTTCAGTAGGGATTGCGCAGTGGAGGCAGGCTATCAGGTGGCAAGAAATTAGTGCATGGATTTGCATATTTCTTCATGTTAGTGTGTGACGATTGATTGTACTGAGAGCTTGATGTACTAATCTTTGTATGATATTGTTACATGATATCCATGATATATATAATATGATAGTTGGGGTTTTTAGCTTCAGGCTTTCCTGTTAAACAACTGTGTTATGTGCGATTGTTTTTATTGCTTCATGTGTTTGCAATTGAGTTTTTAAACTTCAGCAAAATATTAACAGTGGAAGGATTCTATATTTAGCAAGAAGATAAATATTGTTAGATCAGGAGAATCTGGATATATACATGCATATATTATATAATTTCTACAGAATAGAATTCACTTCAGCATGTGAAACCTGCGATCAAAGACAGATAAAAATATTAAAAGCACCTGCAAGATATAATAATTGAGAAAACACTAATATATCTCAGTGATCAAGGAATCCAAGAATTGAAATACTCAAATAGATACATGAACAATTCAATGAGAAAATGAATCCATTTGTATTAACTTGTATAATAAGAAGTAACCTTACAACCTTTCGCCTCGATGTTAAACAGGTTTTTCCGAGGTCCTGAACAATCGTTCTCTCTCAGGTTGACAAGCCTTCTTCTCTGTGAACTAGCATAAAGTTATGGACATGAGTGTGTGATCATTCTCATATCAAAAAGAGCTAGTATAGAGAGTATGCTCTCTTAAGAATTTCTTTAGCAATTACCACATATGTGTCTCTCATTTACAAGCTACCATATACAATCTACCCTTGAGACTGAAACATGAGCTCAATTTATAGGGAAATGGAGGTAGTTTCAGTTCCATGAAGAGGGGGATGGATTCCTCTCATGAAGGGATTTTAGCTCCATAGACCAAGGGATAAGCTCCATGAGTGAAGGGATAGAGCTCATGAGTATAGGATAAAGCTCGAACTGAACACACTTCTAGAAGCTTCCAATTGGGAGAATATTCGTCCAGCTGGGCTTCTAGAACTTAATTTTTCCTTTATTTGACTATTTACGGGGGTCTGTAGGTTTAAAATGAAAAACGTGTGGGATGTGTCGTAGGCTATAGAGAAAATATCTACAGATCCGCAGGAAAGGGCTAGGAAAAGTGCGGAGTTAGAATTTTCAGGGTTTTAATGAGATTTTCTCCAATTCCAAGACTTGGTTTAGGAACATTAAGGTTTTTGACTTCTAAGGAAGCATAATATAGGTAATGATGGACCTATATTCACAGTCAAATGTCATGGTGACAAAATTACGTGTAATAGGTCCGTAAGTGATAATGTTCGTGTTCCTGCACAAATATCAAGTGAACGATGACAACAGACAAGAATATAATTTCATTTACATCTATTCGATGGGTCAAGGAGAATCAAACATTTTTCATGTAATTAAACACAAAATTGGAACGAAAAAACCAATCATGTATTAATGATAGAGAAAATAATTTTACAACATTAATGCCTTGACGTTGCAGGCCTCCTTCGACGGGTTCAATCAGGCGCGTATCAAGCATTCATTCGGGATCGAATTCGAAGAGGCAACGAACCTAAACTCTCTCTCAACAATAGATTCCTCTATGCCTTATTCTACCCACCAGCTATAGTAACAACTGTTCAGCTAGCTGAAACAATGCGAGAAGGAATTATTTAGAGGAGAGGAGGAGGTGATTTGGGATCCCTCATAAGGTGGAGGAGAGGTTTACCCCTTTGGGGAGTTGGAAAATTCTAGGAAACAAGAAGCCAAAGGGAGGATTTCAACGTTATGCAGTCAAACAAACCATGATAGCTCTGCTCATGAAGTTATTAAGCATGGAAACTTCGTTTCTATTTTTTAAAACATTCCAAAAAAAACTCAGCGTGGGTGCCCTTCTGAGTAGAGTGCCAAAGGGTGCGGGGCCTAGTGTTAATTTCTTCATGGGTGCAAGGCCATAACTTCTTACCATCGCCGACCCAAAATCACGTGTTTTTGAATGTCTGCTTGAGGAATGATCAACAGAGAAAATTTTCTTGACATGCCAAGGGATGCAATGACACTTATGGCAAAGTATGACAGTATACAGAAGTCACTAAAATGGTCCTACAATGTTCGGGATGGGGATTGTAAGGACGGTGACAAAATACTGTGTAACAGATGACCCTAAAGCATGAAGTTTGAGAGAGAGGGAGGGGTGAAATTCTTTATGAGAACATGCCCAAACCAATACGTCATCGTCGGAAGACCTTCAAGAACAAGTACAAATGATATCTCTGAGACATGAACATGTAGTATGGGCGCATCCATCCATAATAGAGTACATCCAATAGTAAGATCTGAGGCATGGACGCAGCCATCCAGTAAGAAGGATCATCAAATAGACTCAGGTATGGTTGCAGCCATCCAATCAAAAGTGTCATGCATATAGTCATGATAAACCAAATCTTCCCGCAACCTGGATTTCATCAGACAAAACCCAGGGTCTTGTGCTCCATCTCGACCCGAACAAGTACAAATTCAAACATGTGAATGAGTGAGTTGAAGTCGAACATGCAAGAAAATTACCTAATTACCAACCAATAATGAAAGTTGTTAACAGGCGCGAGAGAAACTGCCAATAACGACAATGGATCTCAAGGTAAAACTAGTACAATTAGCGGAATGTGAACAGTGAACTAGAGTCAAACACTCGTAAATTCACTCGATCGAAGGCCAATGATGAAGACCTGTAGTCGAATGCGAAGAACTTGCCATTGAGGCATGAAAGCTCCAAGGTACCGAAAGGGAGTCTCTGGATCAACTTCCTGGATAATGAGTTGAAGTCGAGAGGAAGTGACCAGTCAAAGGAGGGCCATAATAGTTCCCACATCATTGACACGAGACAGAGGAATAAGATGATAGTGAATCAGGACTAAAAAAAGGATCAGGGGTTGAAAACTGCAGAAGAAAACTTCTCTTGAACATATTGGTGAGACGACTCTGGAATCTGACAGTGTTTGACATTAGGGGAATTTTGAGGCCTAAAATGGGCCTCCTAAGGAAAATGTGCAATAAAAATTCACTTTATGAGAACCAATCACGTTTTAGGGGATGACATCATCCCTAATGGTTGAGGTGGCATTTCTTGAGTTAAAGGTACTTACTTGTCACATTCCCAATGGTGGATAAAAACTAATGGTTAACCATGGTAGTGCTCTAAGTACTTTTAAAGTCAAAGTAAAGTACTCATAATAAATGTCATTTCACACTTTTTGAATAAAAATGTATTGTTGTCATTTCATATTTCTTGAAAGAAACAATGCATATCCCTATACATTTATTATAATATATTATATTATATATATTTTTATATAGTGTATTAATTACATGTTATTATACTATTTAAATAATATAAATTTTAATTAATAACATATAATATAATTAAGAATTTATAAATTTATATTTATATTTTATTTTAAGTTATTTAAATACAAAGGACAAATGCATTAGTTGTTCAATGATAATACCATTTTCTTGAAAAGCTCATTCTTATTTATAGTCACATCAATACAATTTTTTTATTAATTTTATTTTGGTACAACTTTTGAATTGGATTTAACTATGGTTACATGGATTGTGATGCAAAAAGTGAATTGCAAATTCATAAATATTATTTTATTGGTTTAGCTATTATTTTATTATTTCCTTAAGAGGCCCATTTTAGACCTCAAAATTCTCCTAATGCATCAAGGGATCTGAGGTCATGGTGATGAGGTAAAGAGCGGATGAGAGGTAAAAACATATAACCCAAACCCATGGAGAAAAAATGATGAATGGGATGTCCCCAACCCCACACGAATTGCAGACAAGTGTTATGTTCAAGGGCGAAATGTTGCCGACACAACTGAGAACTGGTTCCATTTCCCCTCACCATTTATAGCGAGTGCCCCAATTATTTTTGTAAACAACCTTGAAGGGGATAGCATGTTGAAAATGCAGCAAGATGATGGAGCTTAGTGAAATGAAGTCGCCTTCACTAAGTGGGCCCGCAGGCAAATTCTGGCGCAAAATCTATTTTTAGACTATGTCTATTTTTAGACATATGGAGCATGGTCCGGGGATTGCAGTATGTTATTCTTGGAGTATTGGTCATGTTGGTAAAAATAGATGGGACTCTATTTTTGGACCTATAGGTCGAAGTCTATTTTTAGACTGCCTCTCCTTAAAATAGGGAAGTCAAATATTATTTACCCTTAATAATATTTGGACTATAAACTTTAGTTTACTCTCTTGGAGCACTTCAGTTCGAGCCTTGGAAGTGGCTCATGCATCTGACAGAGGAATTACGCTATTCCCAAGGGTTTGGTGAGCACATGCATGGTTGACTTCAGTTAGGACTTCAGTGGCAGAAGTTTGGTGGAATTAATGAGACAGCTAGTGGAGTTGTGTTCGGTTTAATTTAGTTGAACTAGTTGAGATTAGTTTAACTAGCTAATCAACTAGTTATGAGTGGAGTGAATTAAATATTATTTAATTCATTAATTAGTAACTCATTATTCAACTCAAGAACACATCAGTTCACTACAGTGCATGATCAGTTCAGTGGAGACCAGTGAAAGAGGTAGATGAAAGGGTGGAGTTAGCTATCGGTGGCGACATCAGTTGTGCATGAGAATTGCACCACACTTGGAGGATTTGTCCATGACAATTGCGCAGTCAAGCCAAGGAGATTCGAACCTTGGATCTCTATATAGATAGGCCTAGATTGCGCAATAGAGGCAAGGCAATTGGCGGTGAGTTTTGAACCAGTAACCTGTTCAAAACTGAGCTAGATTGTGGGTAACTGTATGAGAAAGTACTGAGTACTTGTGAGGAGTATTGTACTGAGTTTGTTACTTGATTTCTCCATTATAATATGCACAATAGCTGCGGGGTTTTCAGCTATAAGCTTTCCCCATACATACTGTGTTAATGTGTATGATGATTTGATGTGTTATCGCTTGATTTTATTTCCGCATGTTTGATGATCCGAGTGGAAGAGATTATGTGTTGCATATAAATTCGAATTGTATGTGATCAGGATAGTCTCGGTGGATAATTAATCATTATTCAGCAAATTTCTACATGGTATCGGAGCTATTGAAGCAGAGATTGATCATCACAGTGATTATAAACTTATTTCGGTAGACAGAGTCTGCATGCGGGCCAGGTAGCCTCTGGATTCATCTTTCTTCGGAAAGTGAAAGGCCTGGTAAATGCCCCTTGTAGTCAATCTCTGTGCTAGAAATAATTTGTTCTCACAGATCTAGAGCGGTTGAGCTTTGAGGTGGAATTCGAATTTTGCAGCAGTTTTGTTTTCTTGGTGTCAGTGTTGAAAATGTCTTTCAACGGTTTGCGACTCAAATATGCTCTTGAAGGCAGTTCGAATTATGTTGCATGGAAGGATCGCATGGAGGCAGTATTAGAAGATAATGGTCTGAAGGAGTTCGTAGATACGGATGTCCAAAAGCCCACTGATCCTGTTGAAGTCGAAGCATGGCAAAAGAAGATGGCGAAATGTCGAAGGATCCTGTTGGAGGGCGTCAAGGATCATATTGTATCCAGCCTGCATGGAAAGGCTTCTCCATATTTAATGTGGAAAGATTTGATGGATCTATTCCAGAGTAAGAGCGACCAAAGGAAGCTGGCACTCAAAGATAAGCTCGGGAACATCAAGATGGAGAAGGGCGACAGTATCGCCAAATACCTCACGAAGTTCACTCAATGCAGAGATGAGCTGGGAAGTGTGGGGGTGACTGTCGAAGACGAGGACATGGTCGACCTGGCTCTCCTTGGTCTTCCGAATACTTGGCACTGATACCCAGATAGTGTCAATGGTCTGGAGAAGCTGCCGGGATGGGAGCGCCTTTGGGTGGATCTCATGCAGGAGGAGATAAGGAGGGCTACTCAAGATGGATATTCATCAAAGGGAGCTGATGAAGAAAACTGCGCTTTGGTTGCCAAAGCAAAGAAAGGGAAGGGTAAGAAAACCTCTCATTCTGGTGCAAAGGGAAAGAAGTAGGATATGGCGAAAGTGAAGTGTTTTCACTGCCATGATCACGGACATTATGCTACCAATTGTCCAAAGAAGAAGAAGAACAAGCAAGCGGGAAGATATGCAGATGGAGAGGCTTTGGCTTCACAGTTCGAGCTTGACTTTTCACTGATCGCATGCTTGGTTTCAAGTGTGATGGGATCGGTGTGGTTCTTGGACAGCGGTGCGTCATTTCATATGACGGGAGATCGGGATTTGTTCTCATATCTGGAGGACAAAGATTTGGGTGTGCACATTGAGATGGGCGATGATGGTAGATATAGTGCGACTGGTATCGGTACCATATCCTTTCAGAGGGAGTCTGGTAAACCCTTTGTATTGAAGGATGTCATGCATGTACTTGGATTGAAGAAGAACTTGATCTCTGTGGCGATGTTGGAAGATAAGGGGTATGATGTGGTCTTCAGCGAAGGAAAAGCCTTCCTGCGCAGTAAGACTACTGGAGAGACCCGGAAGATAGGAGTTCGAACCAAGAACCTCTATCAGTTGCAAGTAGATGGCTGCGCAGCAATGGCATGCAAGGCGGGAGAAGTGGTGAGCCGGGATGATGAGGGCGAACTGTGGCACAGGAGATTGGGCCACCTTCACCATGGAGCTTTGAAGATCCTACAGCAGATTTCTATTGGGCTTCCTAAGGGCACTCTTGCGCAGTCAGATCAGTGCAAGGGGTGTACTTTAGGGAAGTATGTGAAAGCCACCTTTCACGAGAAGGATAGTCGCGCCACGACGATCCTTGAGAGAGTTCACACAGACGTGTGTGGTCCTTTCTCAGTTGCTTCGACAGCAAAGCACAAGTATCATGTGATCTTTGTTGATGATTTCTCTCGAAAGTGCTGGATCTTCTTCATGCCGAAGAAGAGCGATACATTCGCGAAGTTCTGTGAGTTTAAAGCACTGGTCGAGAAGGAGTCGAGGAAGAAGGTGATTGCTCTAAGGAGTGATAACGGTGGTGAATTCATCTCGGCTGAATTCAAGGAGTTCTGCAGTGCAGAAGGGATTCGGAGAGAGCTCATCGCACCCCATAACCCACAGTAGAACGGGGTGGCTGAGCGGAAGAACAGAACGATCGTGGGTGCTGCACGGGCGATGTTGCATGATCAGGGCCTACCCCTTCACTTGTGGGCTGAGGCATGCAATACAGCAGTGTATGTGCAGAACCGTTGTCCTCACAAGGTTCTTGGCATGAGTACACCAGAGGAGGCTTGTCCACACGGCAGAGGCTGATGTTTCATTCTTGCGGATTTTGGTTTCTACTGTTTACATGCATGTGGCGAAGGTTACGAGAAGGAAGAGGTTGGATCCAAGCCGTGAGGTTAGATGTTGTGAGGTCTGTGATACCTGCAGCTATCGGGTGTATTTTATTCATTCATAAAGACTGCATTATTTTGACAAGGATATAAGAGCCTGCAGAGGAAAGCCATGGGTATTTCGCTTGAGGAGGAGCTGTGCATCTGCGAGATGGGGGGTTAGTGGTTCCTAGGAGGAGCTCGAGATGTGGAACAGCCACAAAGATTGAGTGGAAGAAACACCTATCTGGCGCCAACCATCGAAGCGCATGCGCACTACAGAAGCTGAGCGACTGGCTCAGGATGCAGAGAAGGTTGTAGGACCACCTACAGCACAGCGCAGACAGAGACAGTCAGTGGATCGGTACACTGGATACATGGCTCTTGTGAGTCAATGTGTTGTGACAGAGCCATCCTCTTTTGAGGAAGCTGTGGAGGAACCCGCATGGGTTAATGCCATGATCGAAGAATATGATTCGATCATCAGGAACAGTGCATGGGAGATTGTCCCAAGACCGGTTGGGAAATCAGTTGTAGGTTAGATGGATTACAAGGCGGCGAGGCGGGCGACGGGGCTGTGGGCTCCTGAGGCGGGCACGCACGTGGCCTCACGGGGTGAAGTTGACTATGAGAGACCTGCCTGCGCAGGCCTGCTTCCATACCGGACGATCACTTGCTCTCTCGTATGAATGGGGTGGCACATTATCGGATGGTCTGGGCTGCTATTCCTGAGTAGGACAAGGAAGGAGAGATGTCCCCGAAGGCAGCCTGAAGGTTTTGAGATCTTCAGCAGTGAGTCGCATGTGTGCCGACTCAAGAAAGCACTGTATGGGCTGAAGCAAGCACCTCGTGCTTGGTACACTCGGATAGACAGCTACTTCACCGGGCTTGGATTCTCCAAGAGTGAGGCGGATCCAAACCTGTACCAGAGTGTGGTGGAGGGGAAGTTGTTGATCATCGTACTGTATGTAGATGATCTGATTTTGACTGGCGATGAGCAGTTGATACTTTCATGCAAGGAGGATCTTGCACGAGAGTTTGAGATGAAGGACTTGGGCATCCTTCATTATTTCTTGGGATTGGAGATTTGGCAGCGCAGCGGAGGACTGTTTGTTTCTCAGGGAAAGTATGCCCAGGAGATTCTGGAGAGGTTCAACATGCAAGGCTGCAAGCCTGTTGACACTCCTCTTCCCGGTGGTTGGAGGAAGGAGGATGCTACTTCAGCGGAGGTAGTGGATGCCACTGTCTATCGACAGTTGGTGGGGTCGCTTATGTATCTGGTCAATACACGACCCGATATATGCTATGCAGTTAACCAGCTTTCGCAAACTATGGTTAAGCCTACCAAGCTCTTTTGGAAGGCAGGCAAGCATGTATTGCGCTATATCAGAGGCACATCGGGATATGGTCTATGGTACAGACAGGAGGATGGAGTGAAGCTTTCTGGCTTCACTGATGCAGATTGGGCAGGGAGTCCAACGGACTGGAAGAGCACTTCTGGAGGAGTTTTCAACATTGGGTCGACAACAGTTTCCTGGTACAGCAGGAAGCAGAGATCCGTGGCACTCAGTTCAGCAGAGGCCGAGTACATGGCAGCAATTTTGGCTGCATGCGAGGCTATTTGGATGAGGAAGATCCTCGCAGGTTTGTTCAGGTTGCATTTGGAGCCTATAGTGATCTACTGTGATAACCAGAGCTGCATCAAGCTCTCGGCTAATCCAGTATTTCATGATAGGTCCAAACACATCAACATCAGGTACCATCATATCAGAGATTGTGTTCAGCGGAGAATCATGATGCTTTCATATGTTCCCACGGAGGATCAGGATGCCGACATCCTGACGAAGGCGCTCACCAGGAGCAAGTTCGAATTCCACAGAGGCAGGATAGGGGTTGCAGATAATCCATATCTTGCTGAGAGGGAGTGTTGAAAATGCAACAAGATGATGGAGCTTGGTGAAATGAAGTCGCCTTCACTAAGTGGGCCCGCAGGCAAATTCTGGCGCAAAATCTATTTTTAGACTATGTCTATTTTTAGACATATGGAGCATGGTTCGGGGATTGCAGTATGTTATTCTTGGAGTATTGGTCATGTTGGTAAAAATATATGGGACTCTATTTTTGTGACCTATAGGTCGATAGGTCGATGTCTATTTTTAGACTGCCTATCCTAAAAATAGGGAAGTCAAATATTATTTACCCTTAATAATATTTGGACTATAAACTTCAGTTTACTCTCTTAGAGCACTTCAGTTCGAGCCTTGGAAGTGGCTCATGCATCTGACAGAGGAATTATGCTATTCCCAAGGGTTTGGTGAGCACATGCATGGTTGACTTCAGTTAGGACTTCAGTGGCAGAAGTTTGGTGGAGTTAATGAGACAGCTAGTGGAGTTGTGTTCTGTTTATTTTAGTTGAACTAGTTGAGATTAGTTTAACTATCTAATCAATTAGTTATGAGTGGAGTGAATTAAATATTATTTAATTCATTAATTAGTAACTCATTATTCAACTCAAGAACACATCAATTCACTACAGTGCATGATCAGTTCAGTGGAGACCAGTGAAAGAGGTAGATGAAAGGGTGGAGTTAGCTATCAATGGCGACATCAGTTGTGCATGAGATTTGCACCACACTTGGAGGAATTGCCCATGATGATTGCGCTGTCAAGCCAAGGAGATTCGAACCTTGGATCTCTATATAGACAGGCCTGGATTACGCAATAGAGGCAAGGCAATTGGCGGTGAGTTTTTGAACCAGTAACCTGTTCAAAACTGAGCTAGATTGTGAGTAACTGTATGAGAAAGTACTGAGTACTTGTGAGGAGTATTGTACTGAGTTTGTTACTTGATTTCTCCATTATAATATACACAATAGCTGCGGTGTTTTCAGCTATAAGCTTTCCCCATACATACTGTGTTAATGTGTATGATGATTTGATGTGTTATCGCTTGTTTTATTTCCGCATGTTTGATGATCTGAGTGGAAGAGATTATGTGTTGCATATAAATTCGAATTGTATGTGATCAGGATAGTCTCAGTGGATAATTAATCATTATTCAGCAAATTTCTACATAGCATATGCTTGTCATATAATTTTTTCCTTCGAAAAAATCCATCCTAGTACATTTTACGAGCCCTAGGAGGAGGAACTTGGTAACGTCATGGTGACGATTTCCGATGTAATTTAGGTTTTAACGAGTCTGACAAAGGAAGAAATCAACATCTTTTCATGTTTAGAGAGTTTGAAAAGAAGCGGAAAATAAAACTCCTGTAGGTCCCTTTTCATAGGTAGTCTTGCAAATCTGAAAGGGTAGAAAACAATTTCCAGGAGAACCTCTTAGTCGCGTTGGTTAAGGCATTTCTCTTTCGTAAATAATTTGTCCCAGTCCGAAAAAGGGGTAAAAGTATACTGGGCAGATGACGTTTCGCAGCCTTTAACGAGTTCAAAATGAAAAGAGTCTCGACAATCTTTTCAATTTTCGAGAGTCATAAAAGAGCTTAAAGATAACTCCAGGGGGTGACTTTTTCATGTTTTTACCGAGTTCGAAAAAGTAATGAAATACAACTCGTCACTTCATCATTATCATGTTTAGGACCTGTTGTTGCACAAGGAACGCACGTAAAACCCATTTTTTGAGATAAAGTATTAAAATAATAGAAAAAATAAGCTTAAAACCTAATTAGGGTTTTGAAAAGGTTATAAAATGAAAAAAATAGTAAAAACAAATTACTTTTCACCTTTCACTTATTGTGAGCATTTTACCATTTTTAACTGTGATCTTGTGGATCTGGCAGCAGACAATCCAAGAAGCCAATCGTGAATCAGTTTTCTCTAGGTAAGAGCTCTCATATTTCCCTACATTTTAGGGTATGTTTCATGTCCTGCATTCTTGATTTTTGATGTTTTTTGGGGAATTTTGTTCAAGATTGGGCGTGGCAGTTGGCGCGGGTTCCGAGCACGGAGTCACGCCAACCTACCTAGAATTCTAAAGGGGAGGCGCCAATCGGCGCTAGTGCTTCTAAAATAGTCATGCCAATCGCCGCACTCAATAATGGGAAAAAATTCTCCTGAATAGTCAAATTCAAATAGTTTAAATGTTATTTATATGACTAACTAAATTCCTAATGACGGTTTTTCGGGTAATTGAAAGCCAAAATGGTCATTGAATGGAAAGAATGAGAACATAGGGAAGAATATCAACAAGCCATGGGAAATGTGAGATGTGTGGATGCCCTAAGAGACTGTAGACTCTTGAAATTATTATTAGCACCATGTCAACGAGCTCAGCTAGAATTACTACAGTATCTTATCAGTGTGTGGGACACTGATCGAGAGAGTTTTATGATTCATGATCAAGAGTTGGAGATAGAAGTATCCGACATATATTTCATCACTGGATTTTCACGAAGGGGAGCAAGACCAATCATGACAGGTTCTTGGCCCATGGGTGAGATCATGGGTATGCTAATAGACAGGGTTTTCCCAGGAGAAAAGAAAGGATCGAAGAGCGGGAAAATAGATATTCAGACAATACCTGATTTGGCACTAAAAGTAGTGTTTCACATTATAACACGAGCTGCTAGATCTCAAGTCCCTCATGAAGCTACAAAACAAAGCTTCAACTTGTCATGGATTGTATGACTCCAACCATACAACCATTTTCAACTGGGCGGAAGCTGTAACAATCAACCCGAAGTGCCAGTTAACAAAGTGCAAGAACGACAAGCTAAAACAATTTGGATAGGGGTCTATTTTGATACCATTCATCCTATAACGGTTGCCGATAGTTCAACGCCACGAGGTAATAGTACCTGCACCACCACCACCAGAGCCATGGATGGTACGTTGGGCAGAGTTGATGCCTCGATCGTCATGGAAGCCGAAATTCTTCAACTGGCTCTACCGACAACTCATCGTCGTAGAAGACTGGCCCTATACCAACACTAACTTCATGGGTGATCCAAACCTTCCACTCCCAGAAGGAGAGGATTAGGATGAAGCATTGGGTAAAAACTCATTTTTTGATTTTTTTGAGTATTATGACTTTTTTTTTTATATATGTTCTGATATTTGTCCATGTATTGCAGATGTTGGCCTAGAGAGACCTGCAGGGATGTCGCCCACAGCACGGAGGGTCCCACGTGATTTTGAGGCAACCCCTCAAGGTGAGGGCAGCAAGGAAGAGGAAATCGTGCACAACTTAGAGGGACTTACAAGCGGGATCCCAGATTACGTGAGATTCGAGGATGTTCCTCATGCATATTAGAGGCATATTGCAAGGGTTTCCAACCACATCCACCGTTTACTAAGGCAGCTTGTGCGTGCAGTGACATGTTATCATGAGCATCATGCTGATTAGATGCCTAGGATTTATTTTTGCATATTTTTTGAGGTACAGCCCATTTCTGGGTTGATTCAAAGGATAACCTTCGTAGTCAATTAGCTCATAGGCCCCATTCTGAAAAACACACATAACAATATAGGGCCCATGCCACATGGGTTCGAATTTTCCTACCCCCAGCTTATCATGAGCTTGGTCATACAATAGGACTGGTCTCCTTCTACAAAGGTACGAGGGGAAACTGTCTGATCAAAATGAGCTTTGACCCACTTTTTCTGTGCTTCTATGACTAGAGCAGCAAAGCGGTGAGTTTCATCAAGCCTCTCCAAATATAGAAGATGCTCTTCCTCCAATGAGGTATTAGGCAATAATTCAACAACTATATTGAGAGAAGGGATTTCACATTCAATCGAAAGGGTAGCTTCCATATCATAACAAGCTGGAATTGATTAAATCCGGTCACATCCTTCACCAAGGTTCGATAAGCCCAAAGAGCTAAAAACAAAATGAGATGCCAATTGGACTTGTGCATCCCAATCGTATGCTAAAACATAATGACTAGAACCTTATTCACAGCTTCAACCTGGCCATTGGCCTGAGGGTAGTATGGAGTTGAGCTATCGTGACGTAGACCCAACCTCGAAGTCAACTCAACCATCATATATTGGCAAAAATGAGAGACATGATCGGTGATAATGGCTTGAGGGACACTAAACCTGGTAATCACATGATTGAACAGAAATTGTGCAGTCGTCTTATCGTTAGCTGTAAGTGTAGGCATTTCTTCAGCCCATTTAGTGAAGTATTCCACGGCTATGATAATATAAGCATTCCCCCCCTCCGAGTGAGGGTTACATGTCATAAAATCGATGCCCCACTTCGCAAAGGGACCAATGGTAATGACAGGATGGAGGTGTGTGGGTGGCGCACGCATCTTGCGCTGGTAAATCTGGCAATCGTGACACTTACTGATAATGAAAATGCAGTATTTAAAAATGGTAGGCCATAAATATCCAGTACGAAGGATTTTTTGTGTAGTAGCATATCCAGACATGTGACTGCCACATGCGCCAGAATGGAAGTCATTGGGGACTTTTTCAACTTCCTTGTGCGTGTAGTGACATGTTATTATGAGAATCATGCTAATTAGACACCTAGGATTTATTTTTGCATATTTTTTGAGGTACAACCCATTTCTGGGTTGATTCAAAGGATAACCTTCGTATTCAATTATCTCATAGGCCCCGTTCTACAAAACATGCTTAACGATATAGGGCCTATGCCACATGGGTTCGAATTTGACTACCCCCAGCTTATCATGAGCTTGGTCATACAATAGGACAAGGTCTCCTTCTATAAAGGTACAAGGGGAAACTGTCTTATCAAAATGAGCTTTGACCCACTTTTTCTGTGCTTCTATGACTAGAGCAGCAAAGCGACGAGTTTCATCAAGTCTCTCCAAAAATTGAAGATGCTCTTCCTCCAGTGAGGTATTAGGAAATAATTCAACAACTATCTTGAGAGAAGGGATTTCTCATTCAATCAAAAGGGTAGCTTCTAGACCATAACAAGCTGGAATTGAGTAAATCTAGTCACATCCTTCACCGAGGTTCGGTAAGCCCAGAGAACTGAAAACAAAATGAGATGCCAGTTGGACTTGTGCATCCCAATCGTACGCTAAAACATAATGACTAGAACCTTGTTCATGACTTCAACCTGGCCATTAGCCTGAGGGTAGTATGGCGTTGAACTATCGTGACGTAGACCCAACCTAGAAGTCAACTCAACCATCATATAATGGCGAAAATTAGAGCCATGATCGGTGAAAATGGCTTAAGGGACACCAAACTTGGTGATCACATGATTGAACATAAATTGTGCAGTCGTCTTACCATCAGCTGTAAGTGTAGTCATTGCTTCGGCCCATTTAGTGAAGTAGTCCACGACTACAAAAATATAAGCATGCCCGCCGTCTGAGTGAGGGTTACATGTCATAAAATCGATGCCCCACTTCGCAAAGGGACCAATGGCCATGACAGGATGGAGGTGTCTGCGTGGCGCACGCATCTTGTGTTGGTAAATTTTGCAATCGTGACATTTACAGACAGCGAAAATGCAATCTTTAAAAATGGTAGACCAGAAATATCCAGTACAAAGGATTTTTTTGTGCAGTAGAATATCCATACATGTGACCGCCACATGCACCATAATGGTAATAATTGAGGACTTTTTCAACTTCCTCAAGATTTAAACACCAGCAGAGAACATAATCAACTCTGATACAGTATAGAGTATCTCTGACTATGCGATAAAGTTGTGAATGATGGCAGATGCGTCGACGAGCATCCTTCGTCAACTCAGATCGGAAGGTGGAAGTCTGGAGATAAATGATGATATCACCATACCACGGATCAAGGGTGCTAATCAGGAAAAGAGTGTCATCCGGAATGCGTTCCTCAAAACCAGAGGGAGAAGATTCAAAAGGCAAAGAGCAGATCAAATCGGAAAAAACCAATGATTTCTTTGACTTGGCGATAGTGAACTCCAAATCGAACTCTTGGAGGATAAATATCCATTTTGATTATTTTCTCCCCAACAATTTTCGAGTCAATATATAGGTCATGGGGTTTCAATCAGAAATCACGATTACTGTGCGAAGTAGAATATAGTGGCGAAAACGTTGGACAACTTGAACATCAGCCAACGCCAATTTCTCGACATGTGCGTAACGTGTTTCAGTATCGAGAATATTACGGCTCAAATAGTAAATGATGTGCTCGTCACCATCGTTGTCGTCTTGTACCAGAAACATGGCAATAGTGCTAAATGCGGCAGCCAAGTAGAGGGAATAGTCGCGATGATAATCAGGAGGATGCAAAAAGGAGCATTGATAAGCAATGTCTTTAGTGCATCGAAAGATTTTTGGGCAATCTCATCCCAGAGGAACGGGACGCATTGCTTAAAAAATCACATCAAGCCTTTGGCTACTTTAGCATCTATATAAAGCGACGCAGGAAATTAGCTTTCCCTTGCAGACTCTACAACTAATGTAAAGAGGAAGAGGAGGGGAGATTAATAATAGCTTCGACCCTAAGAGGGTTGAGATGAGATCCAGATTTGAGAAGTTTTTCAACTTCTCCCTTGATGACAGGTGCCTTTCTAAGGTGCACGAGATAGAGACATTGGCGAATAGGCTTCGTGTCAGGATGATTAGGGATCTCGTGCACAACTATATTCAAATCGATGCGGGGCATTTCTTCATAGGACCAAGCGAAAACATTTGAAACTCTCAGAAGGGACTAGTATAGACCTCGATCTCATCAGGAGAATAGGTCACCCCGATGTGGATGTGCTCAACAACCCCTGGTTTAACGGAGATGTCAATAGGCTTCGTTTTCATAATGTTTCCCAGGTTACCTTCTGTTACACAGTAATTTGTCACCGTCCCTGCCATTCCCCATCTCGCACATTGGAGGGCTCATTCCGTGACCTGTGAGCAGAGACAAGACTTGAAAATACTTTCATGACATTCCTCTGAACATGAGCTTTTATTACCCTAAAAACACCTCTTTTTGCATTGGCACGGGCAGCCAGTTCAGTACCCGCGCCAATGGGGGAAATCCCTCAAACAAGGCACGCCAATTGGCGCTCTATCCCAGAGTCGCACTGGCGCCAGCCAATTTAAGCAATGTTTTTTAAAAACAAATGGCGGAAGTTTCGTCCTAACAAATTCCTGGACTGCTATCTATCTTGAGTTGGGAGGTTTGGCTACGGATTTCCATAGAGAGGAAGTGGTTTGCCACCTCTCATGGAAGCTTCCTTGATGATAGGGCCAATCCCACGATTATATGGATCCCAACTCCCCTTCCTCCATTTATAAAAGCTTGCCCATCTCCATTGCAAGCTAGTCTTCAAGTTCCCAAATTTCCAAGAGCCTTATGGTGCAAGAGCCTCCATAATTCCCTTAAGGCCAATTTCAAGCAAGGAGACTATCGTCAAGATCCGAAGAGAGAGGTTTGTCCCGTCCTTGACAAGCTTTTCGAGACGTGTTCTGCTGGCGACCTGCCGAAGGAGAATTTAGCGTCAAAACTATGGTTGTAATTTTCCTTTGATTGATTACTAATGAATGAATATTGGTTATGGTTCCACTCTTGTTGTTATGATGATGAGTTATGTCCTTTCTGACTGACATATAGTTGCATCTACTGGATTTTACGCTTCCGTTTGTTTTTTTCTCGCGTGTGCAGGTGTCCTATCACGGAGATCATGGGGATCGTGATCTGCCAGAGCTAAGGAACAAGAGCGCCACCTCTTCCACAAGCAACAGCGTTGGATTCCAGGTAAGCCTTCATTGCTAGTCGGTTTATTTGCAATTAGGAACCTGCACTATAGCGTGAATGATTGTTGCTAGACCCGGTCTGGGCTAGTAGGGATCGCCTCTATCCGCAGAGGGGATTTACCTCCACAACACCTTCCGCAAAAACTTCATGTATCAAGATGGGTGTTCGAAGCAGATGGGAAGTAGCTTAGGAAGCGAATTTCTCAAGACAAGTAGATATGGCCCCATGTTCAGGCATAAAGGAGGAACGATGATGACTATCGTCCCAAGGAGGATCCTCGAGAGACATGATTTCCACGATGGCCTCATCAATAGGAAATATCTCATTCAAGGGATCAAGAGAATCTGAAGTACCGAGCCAAGGGGATTGAGAATACATGTCAAGAGACACACTCAAAAGAGTATGATCGGAAGAAGCAGGAGTCGAAGCCGAGATAAATTCACAATAATCAATTTCTATTGGGCTTAATGGAATCGCATCACTAAACGAATCAACCTGCTCAGCCGAAGGGATGATCCACGGTTCAGAAGATGTGGAGATCACGTTAACCTGAGCAATGTTGGGCAGAGGAAGAGAAAAAAGACCCATAAGGGAAGGATCTTTGAAAAGTCCCGAACTTATGCTCTCATAAGGCGTAGGAATATGATCTACATATGGAACTTTGCTCTCGGAAGATGTGGAAGTGAAAAAGGACAATTGATCGACAGTGATGATCTTTCCTTCTTGCGGAAATCGAAGAACATGAAAGAGTGTAGATGAGACACATAGCAAGGGTTGAGTCCAAATGCGACTGAGGAGAATATTATAATTCACTTTTTCATCAATGACTTCAAGCTCGACGTTAACCGTTTTCCCTTCCAATGTGATAGGTAAACTGGCGATAACACTAAGAGGGTAAGATTCCCTTCTATCGAAAGATTTTAGAGTGTTTGGAGATCGATTGAGGGCTGAAGAACCAATGGATTTCCAGCAGGCAGAAGACATGATGTAAGTAGATGCACCCTCATCCACGACTGCTCGATGGATATTATTTCCATTAATCCCAACTTGGATAATCAGTGCAAGCTCGTGATGGAGATGTGGGATGAAATTCTCTAAATCGAAAGTGATAAGGATGGAATCGGCGGGGTCAACCCCTCCAATGGTAGATACCAAAGCCTTCCGTTGTGACAGACATCTCTGAAGTACTTCCAATGCAGATGTAGCAGATGGCGCCTGAGCCAAATCCTCAACAATGTTGTAATGCTAAGCGGCACAGGTATTTGGGTTATAGGAAGAATTTTGGAGTATGCCTTTTGAAGGTGGTCGTACAACGGGCTTAGGAATCAGCCTTTCAATGTGAAGAGGGCCAGAAGCAGACGGAGGAGGAGGACCATCAACGATCTCTTTCACCGCTACCTGACGCAGTTCGGTATAATATTTCGATCTGGTAGCAATAGAGACAGGCACAGGACCATTCATCATGAAGACCTAAGAGCCAAATGGGGTGGAGGATTGAGGTTGCTCCACCATCTGAGTTTTCTGGATGGTTATTTAAGAACAACCAGAGTGCCTTGAGTGCCTTTAAGCAGTAGACTCACCTCGGCCCTATAGGTTTTAACCCTAAAAAGAAATTATCTACACACGAATCTTATAACAGAAAATAAACAATAGCAAGAGCATAAAACATAAAATAGATAAACACAGATATTTTCCCCTGGATCCCAATTCGGGACGACCAGCTTGATTTTTCATTATATTCCTTTTAGTGTTACGACACATATATATACATGCCGAAGCATACATAAACCCCAATCCATTAACCCTGGATTAGAACATAATCGTAGTTCCCTTGGCTAAAACTACAAAATACCGGGGAAGCGAAAACCATCGTACCCCAAAACCATGTGCAAAACCATGCACAAAACCATGGGCACGGACTACCCACTGGAAATTAAGGACCAAAAATTTTCGTCGAGGCGCTGCCCCGGACCCCAACGGTGGGGAAATTGCCTCCCCCTTGTGACCTGTTTGCGCCGGCACAGTAGCCACGCATGGGGCTAGTCGTGGAAAGAATATAACACATACCCAACATTCTCCCACTTGTTGTTTTCTTTCCACAAGGGGCCACATGAGAGCTTAGTCATTGGGCCAATTCTTCAGCACCCATTGTTTCTCTACACCAAGAGAAATTCTGAGTGCTCATAGACTTCGTCAATGCATCTGCAACATTCTTCAAAGTGTCCACCTTTACCAGCAACACCCTTTTAGCCTCAACCATATCTCTAAAAAAGTGATATTGAACATCAATGTGCTTTGTCTTTGAACGATAAGCAGGGTTCTTGGCCAAGAAAATTGCACTTTGGCTATCACAGTCTATCCTTATAGCTTGATGTACCAACCCCATGCTTGAACACAATCTTTGAAACAAGCGCTGCTGCTTGCATGAGTGGCTGCTGTTCTTGCCTCTTACCGTAGTTGAAAAGAGCACTCAAACTATCTACTGCTCATCAGTAGTTTGTGCTTCAAATGGGCTAATTTTTGCTCTTATGTGGATCTTCTTGGTCCCAGGTCTCCAAGTAGTGCATGTCAAACAAACCCACGAATATCAACACTGTTTGATCTGGTCTTCCTGATGGCACAGTCACATAATCACCCTGGTGCCGTCATCTGAAAACCCACTTATTTTGTCAATGCCATGCAGTTGACATAACTTTGTACTCCTGCATGTGCAATGTTTGGTCTAGTACAGACCATTTCATACATCAGGCTACCCACTGCACTTGCATATGGAACACGGGACATATCCTCCTCTTCTTCTTGTGTCTTGGGACACTGTTCAGCAGATAGCTTTACACCTACGGGAATAGGAACATTCACCGGTTTACTATCCTGCATATTGAACCTCTGCAATATAGTCTCGACATACTTCCTCTGGTTTAACCAGAGCTTCCTCTTTTCCCGATCTCTCTTAATTTCCATGCCCAAAATATAGTTTGCAGCACCAAGATCCTTCATGTCGAATTTGGAGAACAACTGGGTCTTCAAATCTTGGATAATTTCTTTGTCATTTCCAATCAACAACATATCATCCACATACAAGACCAAATAAATAACAAGGTCACCAATTAATTTAAAATAAACACAGTGATCCTCCTTGCTTCTGGTGAAGCCAAGTCCCCGTACATAGGTATCAAATTTCTGATACCACATCCTTGGTGATTGTTTTAACCCATACAGAGACTTCTTCAACCTGCACACCAGTTCTTTCTTACCCTTCACCATAAAGCCTTCAGGTTGCTTCACGTAGATCTCCTCTTCTATATCCCCGTGAAGAAATATTGTCTTCACATCCATCTGTTCTATCTCAAAATCAAATGCAGTAGCAACAGATAAAAGTAATCTAATAGAAGTAACCTTGGCAACAGGAGAAAATATATCACCAAATCAATTCTCGACACCTGGGAATAACCTTTTGCTACCAACCGAGCTTTGTATTTCTCCACCTTTCCTTCTACATTCATCTTCTTCTTAAACACCCATTTTCTTCCAATGGGATTCCTTCCAGCCGGCAACTCCACCAGATCCCATGCCTCATTTTTATGCAAGGATGCCATTTCATCAACCATGGCCTCCTTCTAGAGTTTTCCATCCTTTGAATCTACTGCCTCTCTAACAGTTCTCGGATCATCATCATTTATAGTTAAATCAAAACTTGAATAGAAAGCAAATGGTCTGTACCTTTCTGGTTGCCTTCTTTCCCAAATTGATCTTCTCAAAGCTGGAGTTTGTGGCTCTTCCTCTTCTAAGTCTTCTTCTACTGTAGAGTCTGATTCATCCTCCTTTAGCTCAAACTCTATCTTCTCAGGTTCCTTTGGTATGATTTCATGTTTAACAACATCTTTCACCTCTCTAAACACCACATCTCGACTATACACAATCTTCCTTGTTTCCGGGTTCCAAAGCTTGTAACCTTTTAAACCATCCTTATACCCAATAAAGATGCACCTTTCTGATTTATTATCCAACTTGGTCCTTTTCTCCTTTGGAACATGTACATATGCATCACATCCAAATACCCTTAGATGTGAAAGAGATGGTTTCTTACCAGTCCATACCTCATGTGGAGTCTTATCCTCCAACGCTGATGAAGGTGATCTGTTAACTAAGTAACATGCAGTCTCCACTGCCTCTGCCCAGAATTCTTGTCCTAACCCGGTACCATTGAGCATGCTTCTTGCCTTTTCCATCAGTGTTCTATTCATTCTTTCTGCAACTCCATTTTGCTGAGGTGTGTATGGAGTAGTCTTCTGCCGTGCTATACCACACTTCTTACAGAACTCTTCAAATTCCTTCTTGAAGAACTCCCCACCATTATCTGTCCTCAACGCCTTTATCTTCTTCTCTGTCTGGTTTTCCACCAGAGCCTTAAATTCTTTAAATTTGTCAAAGACTTCAGATTTCTTCCTCAAGAAATATATCCATGTATTCCTTGAGAATTCATCTATGAATGAAGCATAGTACACAGACTTTCCCAGTGATGGAACTGACACAGGTCCAAACACATCACTGTGCACAAGCTCTAATATCTTGTTCGCCCTCTTAGCACCAGAAGGAAAACTCACCCGATTCTGCTTCCCATATACACAATGTTCATAGAAATCGAAATCCAGAGAGAAATTATACATACCTTCTACCATACCATTTCTATGCAGTATCCGAAGGCCCTTCTCTCCAATATGTCCAAGCCTTTGATGCCATAGCATGGTCTTTTCTCTAGAGACAGCTAGGATTTCCGCTCCACTTTCAGGAACCATAGAACTGTTACACCCATCAATAACAGTGCTACCTTGTAGCTTGTACAGAGTTCCAGTCCGAACTCCCCGCATTAATACCAGTGCTCCCCGAACCATCTTGCAGGCATCTTTCTTGAACACTATTTTTACACCTGCATCATCCATCTTGCTTACAGAAATCAGATTTCTGGCCAATGCAGGAATATGCAGAACACCAGGAAGTGTTCTAATCCTTCCACCTTGTAGCTTCAACTTGACCTTTCCACGTCCGATGATTTTGGCCTTCCTATCATCCCCTAGGAAGACATCACCACCATCATATTTCTCATACTCGCAGAACCACTCCCTATGGGGAGTGAAGTGAAAGGATGCACCTAAGTCAATCAACCATGACTCATGATCTACATGTGTATTTGAAGAAGAAGCCAAATACACACCCCCACCTTCATCCAAGGTGGTTTTTGCCTCTACAGAAGGAGCATCATCAGATCCTTTTCCTTTCTCAGGAGCTTTAGATCTGCACTCCTTTTTGTAGTGCCCTTCCTTTCCGCATTTCCAGCATACCTTTACAAAATTTCCAGGAGATTTAGATCTCCCTCTAGATTTGTATCTCCCACTCGAAACCTTATTCTTGTTTCTATTTTCGGACCTTCCTCGTACATATAAGGCATCTCCATTTTGGCCCTCCATATTTCTCTGTCTCATTTCCTCCGATAGCATGGCTGAGACAATGTTATCAAAATTCAAGGTAGTTGTATTGCTACCTATTGCAATAACCAGACTATCCCATGAGTCTGGTAGAGAACACAACAAACTGATGCACTTATCTTCATCTAAGATTTTAATATCAACATATGACAGCTGACTTACCACATTATTGAAGGCGTTCAGATTCTCTGTCACCGAGTCTCCATCCTTCATCCTCAGGTTATACAGCTTTTTCTGCAGGAACATCTTATTCACCAGAGACTTAGATTGGTACGAAGTCCCAAGTTTTTCCCACAAATTCTTCATCGTAGCTTCCCCAGATACATTCAACAATATTGAATCTGAGACACACAACCGTATTGTGCTCTTAGCCTTCCGATCCAGTTTCTTCCAGTCTTCATCTGACATTGTCGTTGGTTTAGTACCTGGATCTATCATGATCCACTGATCTTTATCCACCAGCAGATCCTCCATCTTGAGCTTCCGCAACTCAAAACTATGACCCTTAAATTTCTCGATCTCTATCTTTCCACCGCTCGCCATCTTCTTTCACCGCAAGAATCAATCCCGCAGATCTCCCACTGAACAGGGTCTACCTCAGGCCCGAGCAAAAAACCCTCAACAGCAAAGGCATCCCCTTGAAGCTGAAACAACTCTGATACCAAATGTAGGTTTTAACCCTGAACATAAATTATCTACACACGAGTCTTATAACAGAAAATAAACAATAGCAAGAGCATAAAACATAAAATAGATAAACACAGAGATTTTCCCCTGCATCCCAAATCGAGACGACCAGCTTGATTTTTCATTATATTCCTTTTAGTGTTACAACACATATATATAGATGTTGAAGCATACATAAACCCCAATCCATTAACCCTGGATTAGAACATAACCATAGTTCCCTTGACCGGATCTACAAAATACCAGGGGCCAAAAATCATCGTACCCCAAAACCATGTGCATTTAACTCATGCACAAAACATGGGTGGGTTCGCCTATGAGTGGGTCCGCACACCAAAATAATTTTCATTGGGGCGCTGCCCCAGACCCCAACAGTGGGGGTTGCCTCCCCACTTGTGACTCCCCTGCTGCGCCCGGCGCAACGTACAGTGCGTGGGGCTAGTCATGGAAAGAATATAACACATACCCAATAGGCCCATTGAGGACTGTCCTTGGTGTAATGCTCATCGTCACAAATCAAACAATAATACTTTGGTTTGTATTTCGAACCATTATCAGCATTAGGTTTTGGAGAATATTGTTTCCGGGCATCAGCTTTGGCCTTACCTTTACCCTTTTTCTTGCCCTTGGAAGCTTTATCCACCAGAATGGATTGGATGGCATCCACTTCCGTGGTCTTACCAGGATTTGGAGGTGGCTGAGAAGCAGCATCAGTGGAAGAAGTAGATTTTTGCTTCGCAAGATTTGGAGAAGAATTACGAGAATTCTAAGACACATAACCAATGATACCATCGACAGATGGCATTTCCGGTGCCTTGGTAGTTCCATGTCACAGAGCATCGAGCAAGAGTTCATACAATGTGCCAGATTGAGAGAACACAAGATCGAGGTACTGGGCACGAGCGATGGCTTGTTCCTCAGTAACACATGCCCCCATAGCGATGTCTTTAGAAATCAGACCGATACAAGAGGTAGTGAACCAATCAGTTAGAAGTTGATCAGGAATCTCCAACTTGATCAAACGACGATGCCACCTCCATTCATGAATATGGTCGGAGATATAAGTAGCCTGATCATGTTTCAAGGATGTGAGGAGGTGCGTCCCAGTTTCATATGGAACTGGTAACTAAAAGTGCATGAGAAATGACATGGAAAGAGAGTTTAAATCTTGAAAGATTTTGTGGGAGAGCTCAATGTACCACTTTGCCGCATCATCAGTGAGAGTCCTTTGGAAAAGACATAACCGAATTGAATCATCAACTCCAATAGTTAGAGGAGCACCAAAGATGGTATGTCATAACATGCGCTTGGGGGTCTTCTCCAGACTTGCCTTCAAATTTGGGACAATCGCCAGGGATTTTAGTCAGAACTGGGGGCCAATATGGATTATGAATAGGATCATTTGTCAACTTTGATACATCAGGCAGTTCCAGCATAGCAATAAATGGAAATTGTTGATTGAAAGGCATTGCAGGCCTTTAATAGAGACCAGTATTGTGATTCCAACCAGGTTGGGAAAAATTATGACCCCATATGTTCTGTCACGAAGGATTTTTTCCACAGGGGGTATAATTCTGATAATTATGCCCATACACCGGTTGAGGACTAGGATATTGATTCTGAGCGAACCACTCAGGGCCTGTCTGAGCAACATATGGATTTTGTGGTAGAATGTAAGAAGTGCCTTGAGGCAGACCTTGTGCCATCGAAGATTGAACTTGAGGAATAAAATATGGGCCCTGAGGATGCACGGGCTTCCCCTAGGATGCAGGTTAACCCGAATGCTATAGTTGAATAGGTTTTCCCTAGGGTGCAGGTTGGCCTAGATGTTGGGATTGGGCAGGTTGTCCCTGGGGTATAGGTTGGCCCGGATGCTGAGAGCCATCGGGATATCCCTAGGGTACAGATTGGCCTGGATGCTAAGAGCCACTAGGTTGTCCCTGGGGTATAGGTTGGCCTAGATGCTGAGAGTCACTGGGCTGTCCCTGAGGCACAGGTTGGCCTGAGGGTTTAGATGAGCCAGGTTCCCCCTGAATACCAGGTTGGCCTGACTGAGCAGTAGAAGGTTGACCTTGTTGTACAAAAGTTGGGCCCTGCTGAACATAAGGCTGGTTCTGTTGCACAAAATTTTGTCCCTGGGATGGATAGGTTTTCCCCTGGGGAACATAAGACACACCCTGTTGAACATGAGGTTGACCAGCAGGACCATAGGTTTGTCCCTGTTGGACCGAAGGTTGTCCCTGAAAGGGTTGTCCTTGTGGACCACAGGGTTTTCCCTGTAGGTATGTGAAATGGTTGGGGTAAATTGGAATCTGAGGCATTTGAACACACAACGAACCTTGTGGGTGTGGCCCATAGTGATAGATGTGATTTCCATGTTCATCATAGTAATGCAGAGGATTGATGGGAGTTTGAACCTGCTAAGAACCTTAGGGGAATTAATTCTGTTGTTGAATAGTCGACATATACTGATCGTACATCAAACATCTAGGAATCGGATTAGAGAAGACAGGTGTACTACCAGTAGGTTGATGAACTCTTGATACGTGAGGTTTTGATCCACTCACGGAGGGGCCAAAAGGTATTGCGGACACAACAGGAGTTGTCCCACGATCAGCAGAATATGGCGGTAATGAAAAAATCACACTAATAAATGGTGCGAATGAAGTCACACAAATAGTCGGCTAGGTTGGGACAGATGTAACAACCATCGACGCGATAGGAGTCGAAGGAGATGGACCTGATACGAACGACCATTCGAAAGGAGCTGATGTACCGAACCATATCAGATTTTGATATAATGATGCAGCACCAGAAATAATTTGACTCAACGAACGATAACCAGCCATGAGAGTGGAAGGTTGTGAGGAAGTTTGACCCGAGACATAAGGAAAATTCTCTGGAGGGGACTGATATTCTCTCATAGAAACATAATTATCTTCATTGCTTATAGTGCTCATGGCATCCATGTCGGATGAAGACATGTTTTCTGTGAAAAGGCGACGAGCAGTGGCAAGTAAATCACATCTCAATGGCAAGGCAAGCGGTTCCAAGGGTAAAGGGGGATCTTCTTCTTCTTTAAAATGAGCCCAAACGTCTGGAGGTTGCCAATTGATATCAAATGGTTCCTCAAGAGGAGATCGAGTGGCAAGAGGTTGAATGCTCAGAATTATAGACTTCCAGTAACCTAAAGTCCTAGTAGACTGAGATGTCTCCAAAGAAACTTCAGGAGAAGGTTATTCAATACGAGGTAATGAAGGGGACGACAAAACTGGTAGTTCCACCACCATGACTTTGTCTCAAAAATAGGAGAGAAAAGAGATAATCAATTCAAGGCTTCAAGACCAGTCACTAGGGAATTACTTATGAACAAGCCAAGAAAATAACTTTAATGGGTGTGTGATCGTAGGTAATTAATTTTATGAGACTGAAACAAAAATTTTCCTTTTCATATTTTAAGAGACAAGAAAAGGGAAAAAGGTGACTCTAGTGACTTTCAGGTTGGATGAGCTTGAAAGGACAAGCACTTGATGATCTTTTAAAATTTTAGAGAGTCACAGAAATATCAAAATGACTACTCAGGAAATCTAAGCAAGAATGTGTACCAAGATCCCGTGAACTGCAATATACACCTTGGTGATCAAATGAAAGAGAAATGACCAAGGACTTAACGTACGTGCAGGCAGTCTCCCCGAATGTTGTGTTCGATATATCACGATTTACAGGGCGACAGAATCGGCTTCCTATGGATAAAGGATTGCAACCTATGAGGGTCTCCCTTTATATACTCGACGGTACGGGGAGAACAAGTTCGTGCTAGTCTATCTAATTCCAGATGACGAACGACAATTACTAGGTTTAACGACGCTGTAACACGTCACTAGCCTAGACCTCTAAATATGAGCATTAAGTTTCAATGCTTCCTTAGGTTGATTGAGTTCATTCTAAAGTTTATCTTGAAATTATGTTTCAGTTTCAAGGCCCTACTGAATTTAATCTCAAATCTCTAATGCACAAGTATATGAGAAAGAATATCACTCCAATTCGATGAACAACTAGCTAAGAGAGGAATAGAAGTTCAAAACGAAGCAACAATCAATCAAATGCAAGAAGAACTTTTCCTAATGCTCCTAACACAACCAAAGCATAAAAAGAAATAATTTTCTCTTGTTGTTCACTTTTTAAACAAGAAAGCTACTAATGCAAAAGAACGCTTTTCATTTTCAAATAGAGAGAAAGAATGCAAATTTCGTGCTTTTAGATGAAAGAGAAGCAATGATGCACTATTACACTAAAAGGAAAAAATGAAAACTAGTTTTGAGAAATGAAATGATAAAAAACAAAGAGACCAATCCAAAACGAATGCAAAACACACGCAAAACAGGCATGCATTCCTTCAAGAAAAAAGAGGACTTTCAAATTGACTCAGTGAGAAAATGTGATCTATGCTCAAGATGATAGATGGAAGGTCAAACAGACACCAAGATGACAGTTCAACGACCCAACAACACATAGAATCGAAAGAAGAGATGAAATGATCAATCCACAAGCTGAAAATACAAGAGACCAGACTGACTCATACACAACTCAGAAGCGCAGTGAAGAGGTGGCCGAACAAGCAACGGAAGACACCTAGAAACCCTAGGATGACAAACCACATTGATCAAATGAGATACAATCCTCTAAATAAAATGAGACAGGGAAGTCAACAATAGTCCAAGTGGACTAATCCAGGAGGGAAAAACCAATCCAGAGGCAAGATGCATAGGAAAAAGTTAGGGAGGAGGCCCAAATCCAAACCTACAGGATTATGTGCGATTGTTCAACTGTAATCCCTGCTGAACAAGGGAAATCGCACCTGTAAAAGAGGCACGTGTGCCAATCAGCGCGACTGTTAAGGAAACAGCAGCAGCGAGCTAGAAAACTAAGGAAAGGGGAAAAATAATCTGAGGAAAAGCCATGCTTAACACTATGAGAATAAGTATGATGGCTGGAAACAGTTAGACAAGAAAAACAAATCAGAAAGCAGCAATACGACCAAAGTCAAACAAACAAGCAAAACTCTAAACGAATCAACGAGAGACGATAGACACATTGTTCCCTAGCGGAGTAGCCAACTTGTTTAGCAGGAAAATCCCCTCTGTGGACAAAGATGATCCCTCTAGCCCTAGGGTGGGTCTAGAAACAAGGGAACATGCTGGACTTTTGGAATCCTAGCTAATAAATGAGAGAAAAACTGGGATAGATACCCTACCTCGGTCCAATGCTTTTGTTGTGACTTGCAGCAACAATCCTCTGATATTTTATATTCACATGTCACGGTCCGTCAATGGTAATGTTCAAGTTCCTACACAAATATCAAGTGAACGATGACAACATACGATAATATACTTTAATTTACAGCTATTCGATTGGTCAAGGAGAATCAAACATTTTGCATATAATTAAACACAAAATTGGAACCAAAAAAACAGTCATGTATTAATGATAGAGAAAATAAGTTTACAACCTTAATGCCTTGACGTTGCAGGACTCCTTCGACGGGTTCATCCGGGTGCGTCTCAAGCATTCGTTCGGGATCGAATTCGATGAGGCAACGGGCCTAAACTCTCTCTCAACAATAGATTCCTCTCTACCTTATTCTACACACCAACTATAGTAACGATTGTTCAGCTAGCTGAAACAATGTGAGAAGGAAGCATTTATAGGAGAGGAGGAGGTGGTTTGGGATCCCTCATAAGGTGGAGGAGAGGTCTATCCCTTTGGGGAGTTTCACAATTCTAGGAAACAAGAAACCAAAGGGAGGATTTCGATGTTATTCAGTTGAAAAAACCATGATGACTCCGCTCACGAAGTTGTTAAGCATGGAAACTTCATTTCTATTTTTAAAAAAATTCCAAAAACAACTCGGCATGGGTGCCCTTCTGAGACAGAGCGCCACAGGGTGTGGGGCCCAATGTTAATTTCTCCATGGACACGAGGCCATAACTGCCTACCAGCGCCAACCCAAAATCACATGTTTTTGGATGTATGCTTGAGGAATGATCAACAGATTCTTGGCATGCGAAGGGATGCAATGACACTTATGGAAAAGTATGACAGTACACAGAAGTCATTTAAATGGTCCTCCAATGTTCGGGATTGGGATTGCAGGGATGGCGAAAAAAATACTGTGTAACATGCATGAGTTCAAAAGACTTTCTAGGAATAAAGGTTTTCCAGAGATGTACTACGACAACAAGGCCAAATATTTTTATGAGCTAAATATGGGATCAATGATAGAGGAGGAGTACACGACAAAATTCTTGGAGTTATTAAGGTATGTACCATATCTTGAGGATGATAAAGCTTAAGTTCAACGATTTTTCAGTGGTTTCCCATTAGCATTCAAATATTGGATTGAGTATGATGAGTCTCATACACTTGAGGAATTCATTGGTAAATTGAAGCATTTCTATGAACAATCAAAGCGTAAGAATGAGTCTCAACAAGGATGGAAAGGGGACGACAAAGGTAAAGATAAATGGCAACCAAAAATATCAAGACCTTATAATTCAGAAGAGAAAGAAAATGTGACACTGCAAAAGAAGTTTAATGCAGGTGGACAGGGACATAGGCCACAATATCAGCATGGAGGTAATGATATGGGACAGTTGGAGTGTTGGACATGCGGTGAGAAGCATCTTAAGAGAGACTATCCATAAAATCAGGGAGGTAGGCCTAAGATATATAGTGCACAAGAGGCATATATTGTTGGGGATGTTGGGCAGAGCATTCCTCGTATTTATGGAGCTATGGAAAACATGCAAGCATAGCACGAGGCTTCTATCATTGAGATGGACGGTAAGATTTGTGATCAAGTTATTTCTATTTCGATTGACCCTGGATCTAATTATAGCTATGTTAGTCCTTACTTGGTGGATAAGTGTGGTTTGAGTAAGGAAATGCATGCAGAATCTTGGTTAGTGAAGTTGGCCATAGGTACGAAGAAAGGAGTTCACCACTGGGTAAGAGTTTGTGCATTTGAGTTAAATGGCATGCCTACAACAACACACTTGAACATATTGCCATTGGGTTCCTACAATATGCTATTGGGTATGGATTGATTATACCGTCATAGGACCAAGGTAGATTGTTATGAAAAAGCAATTGAATGCTTGGATGACAATGAGGAACCAAGAGTATTACAGGGAAAGAATAAATCCACATCAATTAGGATGGTGACAGCCATGCAGGCCAAGCGCAGTTGTAGGAAAGGGTGTGTGCTATTTGCATTTCATATCTCTAGTGAAAAAGGTAAATAAGTTGAGGATGCAAATGTATTGAGAAGGTATCCATATTTGCAGCAATTTCAAGATGTGTTCAAGCAGATATTTCTAAGGTTCCACCTCGAATGGAGGTAGACTTTTCTATTGAATTGGTATTAGGGGAAACTCTAGCATGAAAATCACCTTACATGATAAGCACACCTGAGTTGGTAGAATTAAATTTGTAGTTGAAAGAGATGCTTGACAAAGGGTACATTAGGCCAAGTGTATCGCCATGGGGTGCACCAATATTGTTCGTGAAGAATAAGGATGACACTCTTAGACTATGCATTGACTACAGACAATTAAATAAAGTGACCATTAAGAATAGATACCCATTAACAACAATGTTCTCTAATATCAACTTGAGATCAGGATATCATCAGGTACGCATCAAAGAGTAGGACATCTACAAGACCACATTCAGGACCAGGTACGGGCAATATGAGTTTGTTGTAGTCCATTCTATTTGACTAATGTCCCAACTACATTTATATGCTTGGTGAAAAATGTGTTTCGTCCTTATTTGGACAAGTTTGTGATTGTGTTTATTGATGACATATTGGTATATTCTAAAAATCAGGAAGAGAAAGCCAAGCATTTGGCAGCAATGTTGAGGTTGTTGAGAGAGCATCAATTTTACGCTAATCTCGACAAATGCAGCTTCTTCTAGACTGAGGTACACTACTTGGGACATGTTGTCTCCAAGGAGAGCATTACAATATATCTAGAGAATACAAGGGTCATCATGGAGTGGGTATCTCCTAAGAATGTAGATGAGGTGAGATCATTTATGGGATTGGCAGGTTACTACAGGAGATTCATCGGGAAATTCTCATATATTTCTTATCCTATTACATCATTGCAGAGGAAGGTAAGAAGTTTTATGGACAGAGGAGTGTGAGGCTAGTTTTGAGCAGCTTTAGCAGTTGTTGACACAAGCTCCAGTTCTAAAGATTGAAAATTTGGACAAGGAGTTTATAATGTGTACATATGCTTGAAAGAGAGGACTTGGTGGGGTCCTTATGCATGATGGACATGTACTGGTATGTTATGATTCATGAAAAATGAATGAGCATGAGAAAAACTTCCCGACACATGCTCTTGAGCTAGTAATGATCATTCATGCACGGAAGACGTGGAGGCACTATCTTCTTGGCAAGTGGTTTGTATTGATGAGTGACCACATCAAGTTGAGGTACTTATTTTACCAGTCAAATTTGAATGCCAAGTAGGCTAGATGGTTGGGCACAATCAATGAGTTTGACTTCGATATCAGGTACATCAAGGGAAAGGAGAACAGGGTCCTAGATGCTCTTAGCGGTTGAGTATAGGTAAATCACTTAGCAATGATGAGATATTATGGGATAGAATTACATGATAGCACCTTGCAGGCAGGTCAGCAGGATCACAGGTATATGGAGATTATGCACAAGTTGCAACAGAGTATAGGTACAAGTACAAGTGTTTGTACGAGTATAGGTGCATGTGTTGGTACAGATACATGTACAAGTATTGGTACATGTACAGGTGCAGGTGTTGGCACATGTATAGGTACATGTGGTACAATTACATGTACACGTGTACAGGATTTGGATTACCGTCTCATGGTAGATGAATTGGTTAGATTTAGAGACAAGATATATGTACTGGAAAACAATGAGCTTAAGAAGGTGATCTTGAGGGAGACTCATGTGAAACCATATTCGGGTCACCTAGGCTACCAGAAGACTTTGAATGCAGTGAAGAGATTATATTATTGGCCTAGTCTAAAGAAGGATGTGGTGGAGTTTGTAGCAATATGTTTGGATTTTCAGATGGTTAAGGTAGAGTGTAAGCATCTAGGTGGATTTCTACAGCCAATTGTGATTCCAGAGTGGAAATGGGAGGTCATTTCCATGGACTTCATCACATGTTTTCCTAATATAGTTAGACAACATGATTCCATCATGGTTGTTGTGGAAATGTTAAGAAAGGTTTCACATTTAATATTGGTGAAGACTACATACTAAGCTAGCGATGTAGCACAAGTGTTCATTGAAGGACATAGTTAGATTGCATGGTGTTCTAAAGAAGACTGTGTCGAACAAGGATGAAAAGTTCACTTCCAAGTTTTGGAAGGATCTGTTTGCAGGTTTGGGTATTGGGTTGGCATTCAGCACAACTTATCATCCACAGATAGATGGACAGACTGAGAGGGTCAACAGGATATCTTGAGGATGTATGTGATGCATCAGCAGCGGAAGTGGGAAGAGTATCTTCCACTGGTAGTGTTTTCCTACAACGAGGGGTATCAGGAGTCATTGAATATGAGTCCATTTGAGGTTATGTATGGGCGGAGTTGCAACACTCCCATCAGTTGGAGTGATCTGGTTAATAAGGTACTAATTGGACCAGAGATGTTGGAAGAAATGGAATAGGAAATGCAGGTGATTAAGAATTACTTGAAAGCGGCACAGAATAGGCAGTTAAGTTATGGAGACAGGAACCAGTTGTTCAAGGAGTTTCAAGTTGGGGATTAGGTGTATTTGCCATCGAGCCCAAGAAGAGGTCCTTATGAATTGGATCATGTGCCAAGATGGCACCATGGTTTTGTGGACCCTTCAGGATCATTGAGAGTATCAGACCCATGACCTATCGAATTGCACTTCCTTCCACAGTGAAAGTCGATGATGTTTTTCATATATCATTGCTTAAGAAATATGTTAAAGATGTTGATCATGTGATTGATTGTTCTATATTGTAGGTGAAACCCGATGGAGAATTCCAATTGGAGCCTTAATGTATACTTCATAAAAATTGTGCTCATGCTCTAGAACCGAGCAAGTTAAAATGCAATGGAAGCACTTTGGGCCCGATGAAGCTACATGGGAGATGACAGATCAGATGCGAGCTATGTATCCTTCCTTGTTTTCTAGTTGAGGGAAAGCATTTTTGGTGTGATGTTGGTATATGTTTGGTATATGTTTTGGACATGTTTTGATATATGTTTGGATGTGATGTTCGGGTATGTGTACATATGTGTATGGATGTAAATATCGCCATGAGCTATGTTATAAAGCTCCAATAAGCGGTATGGTGTCATGTCATTATAGTTTTCATGTTGTTATGATGTCATATTGGTTTGATTTTCAGCAGGGTGATCATTGTAAATACTACATCAAGCTATGTTATACAGCTCCATGGGCAGTATGGTTGCTTTTCAACAATTTTGTTGAGGTGTATGTGTGGTTGAACACCGAGGACGGTGCCCCTTGAGGGGGAGGGTTATGTAACAACCCTGGTGAAATCACATGTAATAAAATGTTAAAAATAATAACCACGGTCGATGGGACACTTATTCCAAGTTGAATGTTGGGTAAAACATCCTAGTGGATATTCATTTGGTTTATTATGGTTAAGGAAAATTGTGAAGGCAAAGACAAAGGATTTGGAAAGGAAAAATGGAATATTTGGCACATTTATGTATGGTCACAATGGAAATTAGGAGAAAAGGGAGATGAAAGGTCATAGGTTGCATGTGAGGAGGAAAATGAAGGAAAATAATGGAAAATGAAGAAAATAGAGGCCTCTTCTGTAAAAAGGCTTATGGGGACCAGTTGGTACCTTTTGTCAGTTCAATTTTAGAGCTCTCTCATTATTCTCTCTCTCTCTCTCTATTTCTCTCTCTCTCTCTTTCTTTCTCTCTCATTCTTAGACACTTAGAGTTTTGTAGCATTTTGGCATTGGAGCAAGAAAGACAAGAAAGCAGGAAGAAGGAGGAAGCAAGCAAGGAGGAGCAGGAATCAAGCAACTACATTAGGATTATTTGCAGATATTGATTTGCATGTATGATTTCCTTGCTAGATTTGGCATGCATGGTATTGCATGTGGTTATTTGCTATCTTGGTATGGGTTTTTTCCAAGTGTGACAGTGTATTCAGTGTACCATTTCCATTTCCAGATAACCATGGTGTTGTGGTGTTCTCATGTTTTGGTTTAACTAGATTACCAAATGGATTCGAAGTTGATTGAGGTGAATCTTCGAATGATTATAGAACTTGTTCGTTTGTTGCCTCGGTTTAAGGCCTATTAATTCGGGTTTGGATTGCAGTAAAGCCCAAGAGGTGGTAATTTTCTCTCCATTTCAGGCTTAGGAAACCCAAGTTTGGGATTGCGATAAAGCCTGGAAAGTATGTCTCGGTTTAGGGCCTAGTGACCCTTGATTTAGACTGTGGGTTGCGGTAAATCTTGAGAGACTAGGAGACAATATAATTCCTCATGGTTTAGGTGAAGAGAATCCGGTGATATCCATGCTCGTGTTGGCCTAGTGATCGGGTGTAGATCACGATAAAGCCTGATTTCTATTTGATGAGGGTGAGGTGGTTTAGCCTCGGGATGTATTGGTTGGTTCTTTCGGTTTAAGTCCCACATTCATGCTTGGAATATGGCATGAGGGTGACTGGATAAAGTAATATTTGGCTCAACCAATCTATGGTCAGGTGGAACGTGGAAGTCCCATCTCCGGTTGGTTTTTACATGCATTAATGAAGAGCTCCTTCCTTTGGTATTTAGTATGCAAATGTATTGGTTATTATGTGGATTCTATTGCTATTGTATCCATGGTATTTTTGTTGTTATTATGTTGGTTATAAGCATGTATTTTATCAGTGATGATATATGGCTCTATCCATGTTTTTACTTGTAAATGAATGCACAATGTATCTATGGTCAAATAGATTGTATTGAAACTAATGACGTAAGGGAGAAATGCTTCTTAGCGATTCTCAGATAAGTATGAGACCCTTATGCTTAAATTTGTTGTTTGCATATGTAGATGTAATGTTTGTGACATGTTCAACAAAATTCATGTCATGGCTAGGAGGGGTCTAGATGAATTCTCGATAATGTGATTTCTTTTTTACCTTTTTTTTAATGTTATTTATCATCTCCTAAAGTTTCATGAAGTTCTAGGCAATGACCTGGGCTCTAGGGCTGAAAAGTTGGCACACATCCAGAAGTTATAGGAACAAAACTGACCATTTGGGGCCCTGGCCGCATGCTTGTTGTGTTGTGCCTGTGGATATAGGCTTCCAGCCACTACCTTGCCTTGGCATGCCTGCGAATATGGCCTAAAAGGGTCAAAAAGTCAATGTCCCTCAGGGGTTAGGGGCCTAGAAGCTTGGGTTACCTTCTGAGGATATTGTTGATGATGTATAAGGTGTTTTTATGTTGTTTTCATCGGTTCCACTCCCTTCAGGTCATCTAGGAGGTTGAATCTCATATTAGTAGCCTCTCATCACATGTTTACCCCGATTGGCCGGTTATTTGGTAGATGTGGGAGGAGGGTGTTACGGATTACCTCTTACTGGCCCCATGGATAGCTTCTAAGCTCACATGATACTAAATTTTTTTCAAAAACTTAATGACTCCCATGACCTCATGCCCAGCAGACATAACTTTGCAGCCTTGAATGTTAGAAGTGCTTCTATAGAGTAATGGGTCTCAGTGGGTGAACTTCCTTTTTGTTAGCCATCTCATATGGCCAACACTTTCTAATGTATTTTATTTTTCCCTTTTAAGTTATTATTCACTCTTTTAGGTATTCGTTGGGATGTGTTAGCCTTCTCACCTCTAAACATGTGTGAGTTAGTTGTTAGTTGTCTTATTATATTTTTTTCACCCAATGAGATGTTGAGCTTAAAAGTAGTTTTGCACTGTGATTTTCCCTTGTCCATTAAACTTGCCTATGTAATATTGTTGGTTTCTTTTGTTTTGTTTTGTCCATTTTCCATTCTCTTGTGTAGATGACTTTTTAACACCTTTTTATTCAATGTGAAAATTTATTTTTTTATATCTCATTCTTAAAACCATTTTTTGCATTATCAATCCATGTTTTCTTCTTCCCTTTTAATACATACTAATTGATTTCAAATGAAATGCTTCCTTTTTATCATATATTAAGCCAATATTTCATCAAGTAGAACAATTATTTCCTAAATGTCAAAAAGACTAGCTTATAGTGTCTCCAAAAACTTCAACCCACACATTTAGAGAAACTTAAACCCACTCAATTGGATACACTAAACTTGTTACATATCACTCAAGCTATATTCCTTCAACAATTAAAATGCTATCATTATTAATGCTATCATTCTTTATTTCTATTAATCATTGGTCTAAATAAATTTTATTAATCACAATTATATCTCAACTAAAAATATTTAATTAAATATAATATTATTTTCTCTTTAATAATTTATTATAATTTCTTTTGTAGTAAATAGTTGCTCTTGAAGAAAAGAAAGAACACTTTTATAATGCAAAATTATTATTTTATTACATTATTTTAGATTATGGATTAGAAAAAGCACTTTCCACTCATTATTTTTAGCTCATGCATTCTTCCCACCTAACCTCTTATTAAGATTTAGTTTTAAACGCTTGTTATATTGAATTATCTAAATGGCTTATTCGCAACGCTGATTGGTAGTTGTTTTGTTCACATGCATAAAAACCTACACATAAGAGCTGTAAACTCAAAACGATTATCATTTCCATAAAATTATATTAAATTAAAAACCTACACATAAGAGCTCTAAACTCAAAACGATTATCATTTCCATAAAAATATATTAAATTATTATTTAAAATTATAAGATAATCTTGAACGAGTTACTAATTAAAGCGTTATATCTATGGGCATTTAAGCTTGGGACTATCTTTATATCAGGGCAATAAAACATAAGCAAAGGGTTCCGGGTGAAATTACATGGTGCCTTCTAATTTACCCCTTTTGTTTTCCTCGTTGCGATTGGTGCGGGAGTTTGGTGTTAATTTCTTTATTATTTATTTATTTTCCTTACGTTTATTCCCAATTTTAAAATGACAATTTTTCCAAATGTCTTGAAATTCTGTTTTATTTATATATTGTGATTAGAGAATTTTATGAATCCAAATCTATTATAACTTACAACCCTATCTTTACATATAAGTAATATATTTTATAGAATAATAAATAATATTGAAATTATATTTTGTAAGTGTTTAAGTGTGTTTAATTGTATATCATAGTGTTATAAAAGTTTTATGTAAATTATAAGACTTAATTTATACCAAAAGAAAACTTAATTTCTTTGAACACTAGGTATACCATGGCTTAAGAGTGAAATTGAAACCAAACAAAAGCCAAGTGAAATTGAAACCAAATAGAAAATGTATGGCCAACGGAATTGTGTGGAGGGTAATAGATGTCCCCAACTGCCATAAGAATGTCGTTTTATTTTTTCAAAAAAATTAAAAGATGAAGTTAAACTAGCTCTCAACGTGACGAAATCCTGTGTCCTTCGCCCAATGCTCCCGATAGAAGGGAGATCCGCTAGCTTGCTTCATTAATTATAACATTCAAGAATCTTATTCTTGCAACCCTTGATATGTCATCCATCGTACGTTGTGTGTGACAAACTTCATCAGGGAAGGCTAGCTTTATTCAACTTGCTGTTGCTTTAGCAGGGTGGATATTGGAAGCCATTATGAAATGGGTGTAGGTGCACTTGCACTTGCAGGTGTAAGATTTGATAGATTTGATTTGGGAATTATTTTTAAGTATGATTTTTTTTTTATTTTTTTTTTTGGAGTTTTTAGTGAATTTTTGGTTGAAATTTAGCAAAAAAAAATTGTGATAGAAATTTTTATTTGTGTTGTTTAAATTGGTTTTTTGACTGTATATATGAATTGAGTATTTTCAAAAAAAAATTGGACATTTAGATTGGGCAAAGTTCACTCATCTAACTTGTGATTTCAATGAATTCCTGAAAGATTCTAAAGAAATTAAATTGGAAAATAAACTAGAAAATTTTTCAAAAAATCCTACTTAAAACAATTTTATTGAATAGTACTTAATCTTCTAATCATAATCTAAAACGCTGAAACCAATATATTTAAACAATTCTCCTCTCAAAAATGGAAATGTAAACCTAAGCATTATATATATATATATATATAAAAGTGCATAACACATTATTTTGTAGAAAAAAAGAGAATAAGATATATATATATATATATATATAAGTGCATAACACATTATTTTGTAGGAAAAAAGGAAATAAGATTTATATATGACAATATAGAAAGAAAAAAAACTAAATCTTTATTAACTTTTATAGATTATCATATGATGGTCGAGTTTCAATTAGTTTCAATGGAATTTCGGAGTTTAAGGGACGAGTACAGCCTGATACTTAGGGTTCTTAGAAGTTGCTTGTAACATAACTTATGATTCATGTTTTAGTTTGAATAAAAAATTACAGTTTCAACTAGTTTCAATGGAATTTCGGAGTTTAAGGTACAAGTACAGCCTGATACTTGGGGTTCTTGTAACATAACTCGTGATTTATGTTTTATTTATGTTTTAATCTGAATAAAAAATTACAAAACTTATTTGGTATGTTTGAATTGCTTTTTTAATATAAAAATATATATATTATTATGGAAGAGTAAAAATTTTATGATTTGGGTGTTATTAAAAATACAATTTTATGTAGAGGTGAAAATTTCTAAATCCTATTCAAGATTTGGGTGTTTTTCTTGTTCCGATCAGAGTTCTGCAGTTCTACAATATTTAAAACAGTGTTGAGGTGATATTGTAATCCTAAAAACCATTACAGTACATGAAAGTGAATAAAATGGTGATTTAACACCCAGGTTTGCTATCAAAATGGTGATATTTGTTTCATTTTCATGTGAAGTGACTTAAAGGCAAGTTGTTGATTGGTGTGGGCCTAGTTATGCTATGATTGGTGGCATTTTATTTTGCACCTGAAAAAATTGCCATGGTATCCGGAGAAATTTAAAAAGGTGGTTCATAAAGTAATAATCTTTAAAGGCAACCATGTAATTATTATTTCTCAGGCTATAGAAAATTTAATGCTGGTGGGCAGTAGTATATGAGTAGTATATGTCAAGATATATATTGTGATTATATACTGCCCACCAATATTAAATTTTCTATAGCTTGGAAAATACATATTGCCATCTCTAACTGGAAAAAACAATTGGCTGCAACCCGGACAAATTTGGGCAGGAGTACTAGGAGCCCAACCAGCTCAGAATAAAATACCCTTTTATCTCTGGTGGCCTATCGGAATGAACTTGCAAGCAAGAACGCTAGATGGGAAATACCTCTAGGGGATGGACGCCAACACTTGGGCGCCCTTCGTTCCACGTCAGCAAACCACGTGGTCAACACATGGGATGTTGTACGACAGGTGCCATCGAGCTGCGTTGACGTGTTCCGGTTGGTGACAATATTAAATTCGAGCAGGTTCCGTACGTTTAGGGTTTCAAACCACCTATTATGCAACATGCATTCCACAGCCTGTGCATTTCTGTCCGGGGCGGGATGTTGCTCGGACTCCTCCGCCGATGGCTGCGTGATGTGTCGCCTGCACTGGTGCATGTTCGCTTCCCCTGTTGAACTTACGCTCGCAGTGTCTGTTGTTGTTCGAATGGCTTGTTGGTTTGTGGTGCTTTCAGTGATGTTTCTCCTACGCCCTGCTGTGGACATGTTCGACTGCTCAATGCAGCGCGGAGTTGTTGACCGCTTCGTCCCCTCTACTGGTTTGCTCGGCTCCCTGGACTGTCAATTTTCCCTCCTCGACTGCTCAATGCAGCGCGGAGTTGTTGACCGCTCCGTCCCCTCTACTGGTTTGCTGAAGTACCATAAGGTTAAGTAATTCTCGAGGGTTTTTACATTTTGCAGTTGTGTTTCTTGCATTTTCGAGGGGTTTTACACATATTTTGGCTAATTTATGCTATATTTGAGGGTTTTTCAGGTATTGTCGAACTCTGGCGGGCTCTGGCTATCAGTTGGCTCCTGCATCGATGTTTTCCTCTTCATTTCGCGTGGCATCTTCACCTCCCGGTAGGAAAATAATTCCTACCAGCCCTGTTGTGTTTTTCAACACTTAAACATGTGTTTATGAACACTTGTAATCTATTTCGGTTCAATTTACCTCTTCTTGCTTCTGTTTGTTCATGGCACTGGTTCAATTTAGCTCTTCTTGCTTATGTTTGTTCATGGCACTGGTTCAATTTAGCTCTTCTTGCTTATGTGCCTTAGGGTTTATGGTTTCTAGTGGCTTATGTGCCTTAGGGGTTAGGGTTTTTCCACTGTTGAGCTCTCGTGCTCCTGCTTGAACTGTTTTGGCTCTACTCCTGAGACTCCTCCTCAATTACACAAGCTCTGTTTGAGCCTCTAACTGTACACACGCAGATAAACTATTCTTAGTTCTATTAATCAAAAAATATCCTAACAGAAAGAAAGATCATTTGTTAGCCTCTGATTATACCATGTACAAATAAATAGGGAAATTTATAAGTCCTCCTTGGATCTGTGCGAAATTCCCTGTTACAACTTAAGTCATCTGTAAATAAATCTTAACAAGCTGTACCAGTCCTTTGTACCAGGCCTTCAATGATAGTTCAATCCATGGAATTGATAGCCTAATGTTTTAGTCTACATAATTTCTAAAGAGTGTTGATAGGGCCTCTCGTTCGGTCTAGTCTTCTCTAACATAGTGTTGAAGGACCTTTTCCTTGGAAATTGAGGGGTTAAGATCAGGCTTATCCAGGGACTTTTGTGTCTTTGTAAACCCTGTAGCGGTGTGTTTTGAATCAAAATTTTGGGCTTTGATCATTGATTTTTTACTCGGCTTACATGCAATCTTGTAGACTTTGTTAGCTCATTAGATTTTGAACCTTCTTCTTGTGTTTTAGTTTTTGTTAGGAACATCGGTGTTCTGATATCTCTCTATCATGATTGTACTAACAACTTTGCACTGATTGTATTCATAGCTTCATTTCTTAATTCAAAAATATGTTTCACATCTTAGTGAATTCTTGTTGGTAGACTTAGGATTTTTTGTTTTAGGTACAATTTTCTTTGTTTCCTTTTGATTCTTTGGCGACTATTTTTCTACCTTGAATGATAGCATCAGAGTGTTCAATGAGAGAGGGGAGGGGATTACTCACATAAAATTCGACCTTTTTATTTAATGTGAGGAGGGGAGGGGAATTTTGTAAGATTCCAAACAATAAAAATTTTGATAGATCTAAAACATCTTAGTGTTCTCATTTAATATAATCTTTCATCAACAACCAGAACACAAGAATTGCATCCATTTTATTTATATTATTCACTGAAATTAAAATACATGTCCAGACCATAAAATCCTACAAATGGCATGTACATCTACTTGACAATGACAAATATAAGAAACTGAAGCCCACTTGTGAATCCTGGATTGATCCACCACATAAACATCACCGCGAGGTTTTCGTCCCGGGATCAATAATTGAACTTGCCAGGCCAGGTTCTCAACACAAACATAATAAAATAGATAATCCAGAATGATCTAAATGCCTAGCTTCTCTCCCCTTTTATAGGCTTGATGGGTCAATACCAACAAGAAATACCATGAATCAATACAAGAAATACCATGGGTCAAAACCATGGGAAAATACCACGGTAAGTACCATGGATCGATTCTATCCACTTTGACTGGATCAAGAAAGGGAATATTACAAATCCTCCCGCCCAAACATTGCTTTTCCTCAAGCGATCCACTTCTATCCACAACAGAAGCATTTGTACATTGATACCAGGATCCCATACAATCCGATGTGCCCTCCATGTTGAATGGTTATGAATGGATCCTTCAATACCTGGATCCCAAACAATCCTTTGACCAATCATTTCCCCAATGGATTCTTCTGGATCCTAATGCCACCTAAATCCTGGGACCTGTGGGTTATGGTACCATTTCATCCCTCCATCGTTGTCTGCACCAAGTGGTTCAAGCTATAATTTTGCCTTGGCTATGGGTATCCTCCAAATAATCAACCCATTAATAGAATACCAACTCATAATCTCTCGCCAATCCATACTTTGGAAAGAATAAGTATCTGCAAATATATTATGTTGATGTTGTTTGATGCTCGATTCATGCTGCTCTACTTGGTTACCCAACATGATGTATTTGGAGAACTCTGCCTTGCTCTTCCCAATGTATAAAGGTGGGTTATTGGCATTGCAAGATTTATCTATGTATTCTTGTAGAGGGCTGCTCTGGAACTCCCAATTGTACTCCTCTTGCTGCCTTATGAGGGATTTGAGTTGTTCCTCAACACTAGACAACTTGGTCTTTGATTCGGCACATACCCCTATGTGTTCCTCAATTTTTCTATTCTCTTGTAAGACAGTGTCTCCGATTGTCCAAACTCTTTGCTTCAACAACATAAGATCTGTCTTGAAATGCATGATCCTCTCCTGAAAGTCTTTCACTGGAAATTCTAGTGCCCTGTTGAATGTCTTTGTATTTGACTGCACTGGATGCCCCACGACCACTGCTTCAACTTGAATCTTTGATTGGCCCTTTAGAAATGACTTATCCTGCATACTATCTTTGTCTTGCTGGCCTGCATGATCATGCTCATCATATCAGTTCATTACTATTGGCTCCTCATTTGATTATCCTTGGGTGTATTCATCCTAGACCTCTTCACATGTGAGGATCAGTTGTCCATCCTCTCTGGTTGTCAAACATGGATGTACTGGTGGAATGTTGTCTATACATGATTGCCCATACTCTTTATGGATGTCCTCCATTGTATTTATAGATTCAACTACCACATCATTAGGAGGAATTGCATCTTTCCTTTTGTCATGTACTTTGTCAAGTTGACTAGTCAACTTGTCCTGCAAGTTTCTTTGAAGAGCATGGTGTTGTTGTTCACCATTTGTACTTGACTACTCAAATCCTTCATAGGTCCTCTCATGAAAATCAGCAAACCCATCTACAAAATATTTTCTATGATTTGAAGTAATATCCTCTTGTTCTAACCTTGTTGCCTTCTTCTTATCACCTGGACAAGAATGGTTAAGGGCCCAAGGTCCCTTGCAGATAAAGCATAGTCCTCTCCTCCTTAGTTCATTCTTGTTACATATTTTGTTCTTGCTTTGATTATCATTTTGGTCTATGGAGATATGGCTACTTAAAGGACCATATAACCTCACTAGTAAATCAAGGATTTTCTGGTTGTTTTTCAAAATTTCTTCAAGACGGTCCATCTTCTCCCATACCCAAACAGGAATATATTAATTTTTCATAGGAAGATTTTGTCAATCATGCCTTCAAATATTTTCACAAATTTAACCCACAAACTTATAAATGATTTCCCTTCACTTATTTCTCCCAATAAAAATAATTTACTAAAAAATAAAAATCCAACTAGGGTGATAAATATCACCGAAGTGAGAAATGCTGGCTAGGGTGAAAAATAAACTTCACCGAAGTTCCTTGCATAAAAATCTCAGGTTGATAGGATGCACAGCTCTGATACCACTGTAAGATTCCAAACAATAAAAATTTTGATAGATCTAAAACATATTAGTGTTCTCATTTAATATAATCTTTCATCAACAAACAGAACACAAGAATTGCATCCATTTTATTTATATTATTCACTGAAAGTAAAATACATGTCCAGACCATAAAATCCTACAAATGGCATGCACAGCTGCTTGACAATGACAAATATAAGAAACTGAAGCCCACTTGTGAATCTTGGATGGATCCACCACATAAACATCATCGCAGGGTTTTCGTCCCGGGATCAATAATTGAACTGGCCAGGCCAGGTTTTCAACCCAAACATAATAAAATAGATAATCCAGAATGATCTAAATGCCTAGCTTCTCTCCCCTTTTATAGGCTTGATGGGTCAATACCAACAAGAAATACCATGGGTCAAAACCATGGGAAAATACCACGGTAAGTACGATGGATTGATTCTATCCACTTTGACTGGATCAAGAAAGGGAATATTACCAATTTTATGTTTGCAGCTATCATTCAACACTATTTTTCTACCTTGAATGATAGCATCAGAGTGTAAAATTTTCTTTTTTTCCTTTTTCTTCTTTTGCGACTATTTTTCTACCTTGAATGATAGCATCAGAGTGTTCAATGAGAGAGGGGAGGGGATTACTCACATAAAATTCTCCCTTTTTGTTTAATGAATTTTATGTTTGTAGCCAAAAATGCTTCCAAGTGTTGATAAATTTCTAATTATCCTTTTTGGATTGGAGTGGACTAAGATAGGTAAAGTGTTGGAGTGGAGTAGGATAGGTAAAGTGTTAAAAAACTCTGCTGTGGAGAATTAATCAGTTTGCATTTCACCTGCATTAAAATTAACTTATCGCAAAGAATATGTTGTTGTTTCTGGAGTTGTGAATTAAGTTCATAAGCTTCATGTTTGAACTCGGGGAAATCCAAAGCTTTTTCTTTTGCTCACTCAATGCTTTGTTGTAATTCTTTTAATTGGTCAATGATTCTTTTGATCTATACAGAATGTTGTCTCTTGACTAAGGTAATTTGCTCTTGAAGTTGAGTTTTAGATTGGGCAATTTGTTGTTCTAGTTATTGTTATCATGACATATTTTTCTTTAAAGAACAGTTTGACATGCACAGAAATGCACAGGCTGTGGAACGCATGTCGAAATTTCTAATTATTCCTTTTTGGATTGGAGTGGACTAAGATAGTTAAAGTGTTGGAGTGGAGTAGGATAGGTAAAGTGTTAAAAAACCCTGATGTGGAGCACTAATCAATTTGCATTTCACTTGCATTAAAATTAACTTATCGCAAAGAATATGTTGTTGTTTCTGGAGTTGTGAATTAAGTTCATAAGCTTCATGTTTGAACTTGGGGAAATCCAAAGCTTTTGCTTTTGCTCACTCAATGCTTTGTTGTAATTCTTTTAATTGGTCAATTATTCTTTTGATCTATACAGAATGTTGTATCTTGACTAAGGTAATTTGTTTTTGAAGTTGAGTTTTAGATTGGGCAATTTGTTGTTCTAGTTATTGTTATCATTACATATTTTTCTTTAAAGAACAGTTTGACATGCACATAAATGCACAGGTTGTGGAACGCATATTGCAATTTCTAATTATTCCTTTTTGGATTGGAGTGGACTAAGATAGTTAAAGTGTTGGAGTGGAGTAGGATAGGTAAAGTGTTAAAAAACCCTGTTGTGGAGCATTAATCAGTTTGCATTTCACCTGCATTAAAATTAACTTATCGCAAAGAATATGTTGTGGTTTATGGAGTTGTGAACTAAGTTCATAAGCTTCATGTTTGAACTCGGGGAAATCCAAAGCTTTTGCTTTTGCTCACTCAATGCTTTGTTGTAATTCTTTTAATTGGTCAATGATTCTTTTGATCTATACAGAATGTTGTCTCTTGACTAAGGTAATTTTTTCTTGAAGTTGAGTTTTAGATTGGGCAATTTGTTGTTCTAGTTATTGTTATCATGACATATTTTTCTTTAAAGAACAGTTTGACATGCACAAAAATGCATAGGTTGTGGAACGCATGTTGCATAACAGGTGGTTTGAAACCCTAAACGTACGGAACCTGCTTGAATTTAATATGCTCACCAACCCTCCCCTAGTATCTGAAGAGATTGTTTCAGGAGTTTCATTTTCCTTAGTTGCATCATTTGGTGATGACGTTGTTTCCAAAAATGTCTGCCATTGTTTATTCATGTTGTTAAGTGTCACTTCCAACCCATGCATGGGAAATCTAGTGAATATAAGATGAGACATTTCACACCGAAATCTAGTGAAGGGAAATCTAGTGAATATCTAGTGAATATAACATTTGCACTTTGAGACATTTAGAGACATTTTTCTTTTACTGAACTTTCCTTTAGAGACATTTCTTTCTTCTTTCAGTGCATCCAAATGAATTCTCAACATTATTCTGCTATTTCAAAATACATATTTGTAGCATACTCCAGCTAAGCCCTGTAGTTGACAAGAGTGCAAGCCGTATAACCATTTTGTGCATTTCTCATCCATGACAAAGTGGATGTATTGCGATGATGTTAAATGGGGTCAATACTGCAGACAGCTTGATGTAGCATGTGTTTCAACTTTACAGTTTCGGAGCACTTCATATAATTAATTAAGAAATTACTCTTGATTCTAATGATTTTTAGTATCTTATGTTGGTAGAGTATATCTTAACCTTAAGGTACAATGAGAAGCACTCGACCACGTTAAAGTTAGATGTTAGGTTAGACTGGGAGTCTTGTTTGAGATGATCCCAACAAATAGAAGTTGGTTAAGGGATCCAACTAGATGCCTATAATGAAGTATGAAGAGATTTGGTCTATTGAACCCTTAGATTAACATCTCATGTTAGGTAGATATAACCAGATTGGTTCTGATTATGTTGTTAGGCTACCTTATTTTCCTCAAAAAAAAATCATTTAATTATGAAAAACAAAATTACATTCACTATGTGTGTTTCTGCATTTCAGATATATCCTTAAGCATAGGAAGTGATAAAAATATGGTTGGGAAGATATCTTGCTTCATAAACAGTCTTCAAAAATGTCAATATGATAGCCCTATCACAGTCATTCTAACATATCACTGATTTGAAACCAATTTTGGCTCATAAAAAATTAGCTCCTAAGTATGTTCATAAACAGTCCCTTAAAAAAATATACATATAGATATTCATATTTAAACAGTCCCATGATTATACTTAGTGTAGTAGAAAGGAAATCTGAGATCTATTAAGATATAAAAGTCCAAACATATATTCCATCCAAAAATCCACATCATAATGTGGTTACATCCAAAAACATCTAACACTCCTATTCTTTATGGCCTTAAGAATCTTCAGTGCCAAACCCTGAGTTACCTGATTGAGCCAAGTAGGTTGGCCTTCCTAAGAAGGTTTGATTAGGTGGTGGTTGATTGCTGCCATATAATTGGGACCAATTTGTCTCTTCCAACCATGGAGGAATTGAGTACCCGTACCTCACACTTTCATTAAGTGGAGGTGTGTGATGAGCATACATTGAATTCACACCTTCTGTGGTAGGAATAAGGCAAGTGGGTAAACCCCAATTTTGATAGTGAGGCACTTGAATGTTTATGAGGTCTTGGAATAATGTTGTATTATTTGCAATGTTGTCCAATGTGTTGGACATGTTCGTGGATTCATTCTCATCAACTGTGCTTGCATTTATGTCAACCATATCAGTCATCCCTTGTTCCCTTTCAAGAATTTGTTTAGCCTTCCTTGCTTCCTTTTCCTGTCTTGAGATTTGTTTTTGTTGCTCCTTCTCTTGCCTTGCTCTCTCTCTTTCAAGCCTTTCATCTGCTCGACGTTGTGTTGCAATAGCCCTTTCTGCCTGCTTCTCCTTGGCTTGTTCCTTTTTTTCTGTTTTAATTCCTGAATTTCCATTTTTTTTTGGTTCAAACTCAACTAGGATCTTTATATAGTCTTCTAAGATGAGTAACTGTGAACTTCGCCCCAAACGAAGACTATTGGGTTTTCCTTGCTTCTTTTTCATTGACACTCTTTCTACTGGTAGCTTTAGGAACCTCCCAAGTAACTTCTCCCTCCCTCCCACCGGCATGTCATTGCTTGGAACTTCAGTATCCGTGGCACTTGATTGAACTATATTGTTTTCTTCATCTGGTGCCTCATTATGTCCTCCATCTTCTTCCATTGATCTATTGTCCACAAAAAAAATGAACAATTTCACTATTCAATTCAGCCACTTGTGAAGGCATGTTCATGCTTTGTTCATTGGTTCTTGAGACACTGTGGGTGTTCAAATTAATCATGTTTTATGCCAGCCATGATGGTGGGTTTACTTGGCTAGGCAATGTCAATTGGTCATTTTCAATTTCATTAACAATATCAAAAATTTCATTTTCTGCATTAACAATATCAGCATTTTCATTTTCAACTACATCTGCATTAACAATATCAGTAATTTATATTTCAAAAATATCTACATTGTCAACTACATGTTCAATGGTGTTGCCATCAATTTGTTGAAAAGTATATTGTGTTTCACATACCTGCTCATCATCATCAGCATATAACTGTCCTTGAGAGAGGGAAATTATATTATCAGCTGCAACCACATCATCATGTTCATGTACTTCTTCTTCCACTTCATGCTCTTCTTTGTGACCATCCATATGGAAAGCTTGGCTACAAGCAATATCATGCATAAGAGCATCATAATTTAGTGGCCATATTCCTATCCTCCTAAAGTCGGCCTTGATATTTGATGGTGTCAGAACCCTTTTAAAAGCCTTACTTGCAAGCTTTGCTAACTCAAACCTTTTAACCTCAACCCCTGGATTCTTTGCCATCCATGCAGCACGTTCTGACCTGAAATAGTTCTTGAAAGGGCCAAACACACTAACATCAAGGGGTTGCAATCTGTGAATGGTATGAGTGGGCAATGTTAAAAGGTCAATGCCCAAATTGTTTACTTCCTTAATTGTTTGTAGAGCCATGTGGCTTCCATGGCCATCTAATATCAATAGGTGTCTGTTATTAGGTGAGACACCACCTGGCACAGATGCAGTAAAGTGGCAAAGCCAATTTTAAAAAATCTCTTTAGTCATCCATGCATGGGGATGTGCAGCCATGCATGCTCCAGGTTCACAGTTTTGTATATAATTTTTCAACTGATTTTTACCTTTGAAAAGATAAAATCCTGGGATTGAAGCACCAATTGCATTGACACAACATAAAAAGGTTATCCACTCCCTGCTCTTAGGAAAAATCTTTGGCACGTTTCGGCTGCCTCTTTTCACAATTACCCTCATGCCACAATTCCTTCCCGCTTGTAAACCTGTTTCATCACAGTTCCATATATGGTCTGCACCCATAGGAATGTTTATAGTATGCACTAGAAAGAGTGTCATAGAACTTACATACAACTGCAGGGCACAAATTTAATGCTTTGTCTCTATCAAGGCCCTCAGCGGTCTTAGAGCGTTTTGCAGAGGAGGAAGCACCCGAGGATTGCATAAAAGCATCAAGTAGCCGGGTCTTAAAATCACCATCATCCATGGCTCGGATTTGGGAAAAAAATTTCATATCATCTTCTGTAGTCTGAGCCATGAGGACTTTAACTTTGCCTGTAAATTCTTCTGCAAGCTGATCATCAGAAGAAAAACCAGAATCTGATGAAGAACAATGTTCACATTGACAATTGTCAGAATCAGGACATTCACAATAAGCATGAACTTCTTCAATATCAGATTCAGAAGAAGAATATTCAGAATTAGAAACAGAAGAAGAATCCTCTTGGGCTTGTTGGATCATCAAGCGGGGGCAATCTTCGGTTTTGTGAAAACTAGAGCCACATCTGCCACATTTATCTTCAGTTTTAACTTGTTGTTTGCCTTTATATTTCTGTTGGGATTTTTGTCCCAAACCTTTTCTTGATTCTTTAGCATCAGGACATAAATTTGTTGTATGTCCTGTCTTTCCACAAATCCAGCAAGTTATCTGTTGCATCCCTTTCAGCTTGACATCTTTAGGATGAATATCGTGTGGCTCATAATAATGAGTGTTCGGGACATATTTAGAGGAGTGTCCCTTGTGAGAAAGCTTTCAGTAAGGCTTTCTTGGCCTTTGAATTGCAAACATTCTTGTGTTGCGTCTGTGATAAGTATAAGGCTGATAACTTCTGGAAGTCTTTTTAGCCTTTTTCTTGGTCTTGCGCCTTTTTACTAATGGGCCATCAATTGTGATCCCATACCTGCTGCAAAAAGATTTAGTACCAGGAAATCTATTCAATTTATCAATAAATTTATTCATTTTAGAACTGGTACAAAGAGTAATCAATACTCTAGTTACTATGTTGTACATCTAACCCCATAAATATGTTTCCAGTGGCAACTGCAAAGCATCCTGTAATTTGAGAATGTCTACCGGCTTGGAAGGCAATGCTGCAAGGTAGACTTGCTTCCAGAGAATGTTCTTGGGGTCCTTAACCATGAAGATTCTTTGCATCCAATCTCTATGGAAATCTTCATACTGGTTAATATTGCGACACTTCAGATTCATGAGGATCATTTCATTTTGATCTGAAATGTTTGGGTCATCTCCACAGAATGTCTGTTGGATTAGTGCTGTGAGGGCACCAATCATATTATTCATGGCTTTTCCATCTTCATGAAATCTTACATCTCCATTTTCATCTTTCAACACCTCAGCTTCCATGGATGCTATGAGAGCGGGAGAAGACTCTAGTTCCCACCATCTGGCTAGAGTTCCTGTAAAACATGGAATGAGGGATTTACATGCCTCGACTTCAGATTTTCCATCTATGCACATCAAATTATACTATGTGATCATCTGATCAATGACTTGTTTGATCTGGGCAGAGGATAATTTATCTATGTTCCATTCTTTATGGCTCTGGGGATAGAAGGTTTCTCTTGCAGGAATTTTTCCAAGGCAATATAAGTAAGGAGGAGAGTACCTGGTATATTGGGCTTCAAGGGGCTCATATACAGGGAAGACATGATCTTCAGATTCTGACTCATGGAACAGAGAGGCAATAGTTACTTTAAACTTTGGAGATTCTGGAACAGACCCTTTTGGAAATAGGCTGGGAAATATATCAACACTTTTCTGGATTTGCACAGCTTTCCCTTTGTGGAGAAATCCCGAGGGGATTGGCTTGTCTGGCTTCTTTTCTTTCTCCTTCTGGGTTTTCTCAGACAAGTCTGACACAAGTTGCCGAGTAGAAATAGACTGATCTATAATACAACTTTCTACTTCATCAACCTTCTGTAAAGACTTCAAAGAAAAATCTTTAACTACTGAACAATTGTATTGTACAGAATTCAATGTCTTATTTACATCATTCAAAGAAACTTGCAACTGATCCATCTGGTTCTTTACAACATAAGATTTAGCAACATTCTTTTCTAGTCCTGTGATGGCAGTGTTAGTCAAGTTTATTTTTTCACTTACAGTCTGGACTCTCCTTTCAATTCCTACTAGATTTTCCTTTTGTACTATGGGATATGCAATAGCAGAATTTTGTCCTTCTCCTAGGACAATCCCTTTGAAAGGAGGATAACTAGTGGTTGTTTCTATTTTATTGCCATCAACTGTTGTCCATGAATGACCTGAAGAAGATGTGGGTTCATTCATTAATACTACTTCTAATTCTTTAACCTTTTTCCAAGAGTAGAAAGAAATCCAAGTCTTTCTTTCTTCCATATATTGTTTCCATTCTAAGGCTAAAGTTTTCTTTTGTTCTGGAGTATGGCTGACAACAAATTCATCTGCTTCTGGATGAGTAAACAAATCCCAATTTATCATCTACTTCATCCATTGAGCAGGGATTCTGTGTTTCTCACAACCATCCATTAGTGTATAAAACTTCTGGATTTCTGGGACAGATGGTCTTTTGACATCTTCTCGCAGATCTTTAAATCTGCATTCTGGGATCAGGAAATCCTTTTGATTGTAATACCCTAAACCATGCTTATCTTTAGGGGATTGCATATTCATGAATATCTCAGTGAGTCTGGGATCTTCATCTTGCAGAGAAGGAACTAGATGCATCATAAGCACATGGTCATCTTCATGGGGAAAAGGGATATTAGAACATTTCAGATTCGGACAGGGGGTGACTGATGTAGACGGAGGTGCATCACCTGTTCTAGGATTATGGTTCTGATGTCTAATGACCATTTCAGCAAGATGTTTGAGATTTACAGACTGATGGCATTGAGGGCATTCAACTTGTAATGGAATAAAATTGACTAATAAAGCAAACTCAAACAAAGTTGTATGATGACAAGAAGTATTTACAATATTGGAACATGCAGTATCAAATGAATTAGGAGGTATATACAGTGGAGACTTTTTACATTATGCGTCAATCCTACGCCTGTCTATTGTAGATCTTCTTGGGAAAGATAAAGTGGTTGAGGATTGATTTTCAGAAATATTTGCAGAAGTAATTTTTTGTATGGCGAGAGGCTTTGGATTTGGTACTACCCAGTGTTCAGGAAATAACAGATCTTCCCATTTGATGGCTTGGTGTTCAACCTTTTGGTTCTTTGCATCTGTCATGACTACAACACTGGTTTTAGACTCTCGGCTGGGGGCATGGAGGACTTCTGGAAATAAAGTACTGGTGTGATGCAAACAACCTCTGAACTGAATGGCGATATTGTTTCTTCTTTTCTTCATATCAAATCCAGTGGTCTGGATTTGCAGTTGTAGGATATCGGCCAATGTTTCATAAAACACATTTACAAAGAAGTTGGGATAAAAGTCAAACCAGACTGGGCCATTTGACAATGGTGCAAATATTCCTCCAATGAGAGAATCAGTGTACTTATTATGTGTTAGATCTCTTACAGTCGCTAACACATAGGTTTCAACACCCTGATGGATAAGAACCTGGATTCCCACTGTGATGCATCCAAGATGCAGGAATTGTGTTCCCAGCTTTCTAGCTTCTGTTTGAAGCTCCTTAGGATTTAACAAAGGAATCAACTGTACACGGTCAGAATTTTCTTCTATTGAGCTTATGGATTCTTTGATTGTAATTCTGGTGGAAACTTTTAAGTGCCAGACATCCAGATCATTATAAACCTGAGACGCAGATATCTTGGGTAGAACCCATCTAGCCTGAGGCTCAGTTTCTTCATACAAGTGATCTAACTCATTTATGACTCGACTACTGCTAGATGAAAACATATCCCTGAGAGGGTCTTGTTGAGCTTTATCTTGCTCTTCAAGTTATCAGAAAGATACATATTTTCTGAATGAGTCCATTTTTATTTCAGAAAGTAAAGAGAGGATGATTATAAGAACTGACCTTTTCACGAACCAGTTGAAAAACTGTGACTGGCTCTGATACCAATTTTACTGCAGGGACCTCTCACAGAGGTTTGCACTGCAAAATGCTCAACAGGCAGACTGGCTCACTGAGTTTATTCTTGCTTCTTTAAGAGACCCTATGCAAACCCATACACGAACCTACTATCACGTTCACACTTCTTTCGGCTCTCTCTGCGACTTCCTTCGCCTTTTTTGGCCTACTTCGTGTCCCTCGGTGATTTTCGCGAACGTCTGGCGAACTTTCGGCGATCAAAAAGACAACAATACTACTTCAGTGGTCATTCATAAAGCTCAGAGTTACAGTTCTTAACATGCGGAACAAATACTTCTCTCTTTATTGATATTCAGAATGATTTTACAATCAGATTTCAGACTTATGGACTCAGATCTCTTTCCAGAGATAGACTGCAGTGGCTTTTACTAGATTTTAGCTACTCATAAAGAGTGAGCGCTACTGGAGGCTTCCTGGCCAACGTGCAGACTCTGTCTCAGATTCTGTTACTCGAAACACACAGATGAAAATATACAGACTCGATCTATGATCAAGCCACTTTAGGTTCTTGCCTATGCCAAGCACATAGACACGCAGGCTTCTCTGATCACCTATGGACTTGAGTCTTAGCACCGTGATGCAAGAAGATCGTGAGGCTTCGCGTAGATGCAGAGCAGGGAGCTTCGGCTCGACTCAGACTCAAAACTCAGATGACTCTAGACTCTAAACTCTCCGAATGCGAATGCCAAACAATGAGCCTGAACCCTCCTTATATAGGAAAAGAGGGGGGACAAACATTCGTTTGGTCCGTCGGATTATTGACACGTGGAGGAGAATCATGGCTTTCGGGTAACACCGAAGTGACATCCGCACCAAGATTCGTCTGTTCGACATTAACATGTGAATTGTGTGTACATAACACAGTGGATACCTTTTCTATACAAGGCCCATAAGGAAACAGAATTATATACAGAGAGGATGCTTTTCGGACAGGTGAAAAGCCCTCGGGAAAAGACCTGTCACTGTAAAACCGTGACTGGGTATTATTACACTATGGATACTTTTGTTTTAACGGAGCCCACTAGAACCACTTGTACTAGTTTCAGCCTGATCAAGAATAGAAATGCCGGGAAACCGGAGTCTTGGATACAGATCATCGTCCCAAGCTTTTGTGTAAATTCTTCTGACAATCATGGGTTTATTTAAAATGATCTGATGTTTTACTTTGGTTAGAACCAACCATTGTAATTGCCTTTTCTTGTAGCAATTTAATATTGGATTTACAATTTTAAACTCAAGTTGGCTCAAATCACGGACTGTTTGACACGGACTATGAAAGCATTCTCCCCAAGTGCTTTCTAGACAATCATTGCATTGGCTTTGAAAATATGATTCATAGTAAACTGGATCCATACCATATGCACTTAGTCCATAATCAAACCACCAGTCACATGTCCAGGGGAAAGCATAGTGGGATTGGTTTATCCAGGTAGGTCCAAATCTGAGCTTGGTGTGGTGAGTTTCACCGCGCCCATCTTTGTTTAGCAGATCCCACCATATTTGTTTGTATCCTGCAAAATTGTAAACTGTGTCAGGAAAAATCAAGTCAGGGTTATTACCTGGCCATGTCTGGTATCTTCCTCCAGTATACTCTCCGGGCCATCTTGTCCGGTTGATTATATAAGACTTATAGTAGATTCTTGTTCTGTCACTTCCACCAGTACAAATGACTGACAGATCACAAAAATCTTGCAAGAGGGATCTTTCTGCTTCATAGGAGGTTGTCATACTTGTGGAATATATCATGTCATGTATCCACTTATTTCCTTTAGGATAGACCCTCCTTTCAGGTACAAGATGCATTATATCAGTATGGCTCTGCAGATTTGCATCGAGTACTTTTGTATTTCGGAGCTGCCATGTAGGCCTCCATTTCTCCTTGTACACAGCCCATGATTCATCATCTGAAATAGACCTGAGTGTCTCTTTTTGCTGTGTATGATCCCATTCTGTGATAATAACCATAACATGGTTATAATCGTCTTCTTCTTCCTGTTCTTGATGCTGGATGAACTCTCTGCTGAGAAAATCTGGCAGAGAATTATCAATTCCCTTAATATGCTCGACCTTAAAGTCAAAATTAGCAAACAAAGCTTGCCATCTTGCAAATTTAGCATCTTCAGGGTTTTTGATAGTTTTATTCAAAACTTTGTCTAAGGCCTTAGCATCGGTCCTTAGCAAGAAGAATCTATTAGCTAGATGAATAGAGAACTTACTGACACAGTTCCAGGCAGCTTTAACTTCTTGTTCTATTGTGAAGTAATTCTTCTTAGCTTTACTCCATGTTCCAGATGCATACTGCACAACTCTTTCTTCTTATTTCATACTTTTGTCAGTAGGTCTCTGTTTGAGCACACCTCCCCAACCAAGATTACTAGCATCTGATTCTACAATTTTGAAATATCCATCTTCTGCAACATGTAGGATAAGGAGTTTCCTTACCTTCGCTTTGATCTGTCTGATTGAAGTAGTATGGGCTTCTGTCCAAGGCTTTGGATTCTTTCTGAGTCTCTGGTTTAGGAGAGACCTGTCAATGGCACAGTTTGGATAAAAATTGCTTACATAATTTAAACAGCCCAGAAATCTTTGCAGTTGGGTTTTATCCAGAATGATGTCTGGAAATTTATCATCAAACTCAATAGCATGATTCTGTAAAGCAATTAATCCATCCTCTATAGTGTGCCCCAATAATTTGATCTTAGTCTGACACAATTCCATCTTTTTCTTACTTAAGACTAAGCCATTTTTCTTCACTAATCTCATAAAAATCTTTATATGCCTGAAGTGATCTTGAAGATTTTTTGAGAATATTAGGAGATCATCAATGTATGCTAGGAGCCATTCTGCATAAGGTTTGAAAATAGAATCCATTACCTTCTGGAACTTATAAGGTGCATGCTTCAGTCCGAATGGCATCACATTCCATTCATAGTGGCCTCCAGGAATGCTGAATGCAGTTTTCCACTTGTCTTTTTCTGCTATAGCCACTTGCCAGAAGCCAGATTTCAGGTCAAATTTAGAAAATATCTTTTTCAGCTCTGCCTTGTCCTTTAACAGATCTCCCTTATGGAAATGGGATGATTAAGTATCAGGTGTTGAAGCAATTAAAGGTTTTATAGTTAATAGCTAACACAGGGATACCTCTTATATGATAACACACGAAATCATAGAGACATAATGCAAAGGAGAAATGGGCCCCTGCGGCTCAGGGAGGAAATATAAAAAATGACTGAGTAAATCTGGAAGGTATCACTACGATATAATGCATCTTGTGCAGGAAGTTATCCTAAGTTTTTGATGGATACATGACATGATATATTCCACTGATACATGACATTTCTGTAGACGCAGAAAGATCCCTCTCATAAGATTTGTAATCTGCTTTAGGTCATTTGTCTTGGCAGTGGGTATTGAACAAGAATCTACTATAAGTCTTAACACAAATCAATAGAACAAGATGGTATTAAGGTGTCAGGAGGAGATGGGACATGGCAAGGTAATAAACCTGACACGGTTTTTCAGCATTTTATGATTCCCCAATTTTATGAGATCTGAACTGGCATATGGTGGGATCTGCTGAATAAGGATGGGCGCAGTGAAACTCACCACACCAAGCTCAAATTTGGACCTACCTAGATAAACCAATCCCACTATGCTTGCCCCTGGACATGTGACTGGTGGTTTGATTATGGAATAAGTGCATATGGTATGGATCCAGTTTACTATGAATCATATTTTCAAAGCCAATGCAGTGATTGTCTAGAAAGCACTTGGGGAGAATGCTTTCATAGTCCGTGTCAAACAGTCCGTGATTTGAGCCAACTTGAGTATAAACTTGTAAATCCAATATTAAATTGCTACAAGAAAAGGCAATTACAATGGTTGGTTCTAACCAAAGTAAAACATCATATCATTTTAAATAAACCCATGATTGTCAAAATAATTTACACGAAATCTTGGGACGATGATCTGTATCCAAGACTCCGGTTTCTCGGTATTACTATTCTTGATTAGGCTGAAACCAGTACAGGCGGTTCTAGTGGGCTCCGCTAAAACAAAAGTATCCGTAGTGTAATAATACCCAGTTACGGGTTTACAGTGACAGGTCTTTTCCTGAGGGCTTTTCACCTGTCCGAAAAGCATCCTCTCTGTATATAATTTTGTTTCCTCGTGGGCCTTGTACAGAAAAGGTATCCACTGTGTTATGTACACACACTTCACATGTTAATGTCGGACGGATGAATCTCGGTGCGGATGTCACTTCGGTGTTACCCGAAAGCCATGATTCTCCTCCATGTGTCAATAATCCGACGGACCAAACAAATGTTTGTCCCCCCTCTTTTCCTATATAAGGAGGGTTCAAGCTCATTGTTTGGCATTCGTATTCGGAGATTTTAGAGTCTAGAGTCATCTGAGTTTTGAGTCTGAGTCGAGCCGAAGCTCCCTGCTCTGCATCTACGCGAAGCCTCGTGATCTTCTTGCATCACGGTGCTAAGACTCAAGTCCATAGGTGATCAAAGAAGTCTGCGTGTTTATGTGCTGGGCATAGGCAAGAACCTAAAGTGGCCTGATCATAGATCGAGTCTGTATATTGTCATCTGCGTGTTTCGAGTAACAGAACTCTGAGATAGAGTCTGCACGTTGGCCAGTAAGCCTCCAGTAGCACTCACTCTTTATGAGTAGCTAAAATCTAGTAAAAGCCACTACAGTCTATCTCTGGAAAGAGATCTGAGTCCATAAGTCTGAAATTTGATTGTAAAATCATTATGAATATCAATAGAGAGAGAAGTATTTGTTCCGCATGTTAAGAACTGTTACTCTGAGCTTTATGAATGACCACTGAAGTAGTATTGTTGTCTTTTTTATCGCCGAAAGTTCGCCAGACGTTCGCGAAAATCACCGAGGGACACAGAGTAGGCCAGAAAAGGCGAAGGAAGCCGCAGAGAGAGCCGAAAGAAGTGTGAACGTGATAGTAGGTTCGTGTATGGGTTCGCATAAGGTCTCTTAAAGAAGCAAGAATAAACTCAATGAGCCAGTCTGCCTGTTGAGCAGTTTGCAGTGCAAACCTCTGTGAGAGGTCCCTGCAGTAAAATTGGTATCAAAGCCAGTCACAGTTTTTCAACTGGTTTGTGAAAAGGTCAGTTCTTATAATCATCCTCTCTTTACTTTCTGAAATAAAAATGGACTCATTCAGAAAATCTATATCTTTCCGAGAACTTGAAGAGCAAGATAAAGCTCAACAAGACCCTCTCAGGGATATGTTTGCATCTAGTAGTAGTCGAGTCATAAATGAGTTAGATCACTTGTATGAAGAAACTGAGCCTCAGGCTAGATGGGTTCTACCCAAGATCTCTGCGTCTCAGGTTTATAATGATCTGGATGTCTGGCACTTAAAAGTTTCCACCATAATTACAATCAAAGAATCCATAAGCTCAATAGATGAAAATTCTGACCGTGTACAGTTGATTCCTTTGTTAAATCCTAAGGAGCTTCAAACAGAAGCTAGAAAGCTGGGAACACAATTCCTGCATCTTGGATGCATCAGAGTGGGAATCTAGGCCCTTATCCATCAGGGTGTTGAAACCTATGTGTTAGCGACTGTGAGAGATCTAACACATAATAAGTACACTGATTCTCTCATTGGAGGAATAGTTGCACCATTGTCAAATGGCCCAGTCTGGTTTGACTGTTATCCCAACTTCTCTGTAAATGTGTTTGATGAAACATTGGCCGATATCCTACAACTACAAATCCAGACCACTGAATTTGATATGAAGAAAAGAAGAAACAATATCGCCATTCAGTTCAGAGGTTGTTTCCGTCACACCAGTACTTTATTTCCAGCAGTCCTCCATGCCCCCAGCCGAGAGTCTAAAACCATTGTTGTAGTCATGACAAATGCAAAGAACCAAAAGGTTGAACACCAAGCCATAAAATGGGAAGATCTGTCATTTCCTGAACACTGGGTAGTACCAAATCCAAAGCCTCTCGCCATACAAAAAATTACTTCTGCAAATATTTCTGAAAATCAATCCTCAGCCACTTTATCTTTCCCAAGAAGATCTACAATAGACAGGCGTAGGATTGACGCAGAATGTAAAAAGTCTCCACTGTATATACCTCCTAATTCATTTGATACTGCATGTTCCAGTATTGTAAATACTTCTTGTCATCATACAGCTTTGTTTGAGTTTGCTTTATTAGTCAATTTTAATCCATTACAAGTTGAATGCCCTCAATTCCATCAGTCTGTAAATCTTAAACATCTTGCTGAAGTGGTCATTAGGCATCAGAACCATAATTCTAGAACAGGTGATGTACCCCCGTCTACATCAGTCACCCCCTGTCCGAATCCGAAATGTTCTGATATCCCTTTTCCCCATGAAGATGACCATGTGCTTATGATGCACCTAGTTCCTTCCCTGCAAGATGAAGATCCCAGACTCACTGAGATATTCATGAATATGCAATCCCCTAAAGATTTAGGGAATTATAATCAAAAGGATTTCCTGATCCCAAAATGCAGATTTAAAGATCTGCCAGAAGATGTCAAAAGACCATCTGTCCCAGAAATCCAGAAGTTTTATACACTAATGGATGGTTGTGAGAAACATAGAATCCCTGCTCAATGGATGAAGCAGATGATAAATTGGGATTTGTTTACTCATTCAGAAGCAGATGAATTTGCTGTCAGCCATACTCTAGAAAAAAAGAAAACTTTAGCCTTAGAATGGAAACAATATATGGAAGAAAGAAAGACTTGGATTTCTTTCTACTCTTGGAAAAAGGTAAAAAAGTCAGAAGTAGTATTAATGAATGAACCCACATCTTCTTCAGGTCATTCATGGACAACAATTGATGGAAATAAAATAGAAACAACCACTAGTTATCCTCCTCTCAAAGGGATTGTCCTAGGAGAAGGACAGAATTCTGCTATTGCATATCCCATAGTACAAAAGGAAAATCTGGTAGGAATTGAAAGGAGAGTCCAGACTATAAGTTAAAAAATAAACTGGACTAACACTGCCATCACAGGACTAGAAAAAAATGTTGCTAAAGCTCCTATTGTAAAGAACCAGATGGATCAGTTGCAAGTTTCTTTGAATGATGTAAATAAGGCATTGAATTCTGTACAGTAAAATTGTTCGGTAGTTAAAGATTTTTCTTTGAAGTCTTTACAGAAGGTTGATGAGGTAGAAAGTTGTATTATAGATCAGTCTATTTCTACTCGGCAACTTGTGACAGACTTGTCTGAGAAAACCCAGAAGGAGAAAGAAAGGAAGCCAAACAAGCCAATCCCCTCAGGATTTCTCCACAAAGGGAAAGCTGTGCAAATCCTGAAAAGTGTTGATAGATTTCCCAGCCTATTTCCCAAAGAGTCTGTTCCAGAGTCTCCAAAGTTTAAAGTAACTATTGCCTCTCTGTTCCATGAGTCAGAATCTGAAGATCATGTCTTACCTGTATATGAGCCCCTTAAAGCCCAATATACCAGGTACTCTCCTCCTGACTTAAATGGCCTTGGAAAAATTCCTGCAAGAGAAACCTTCTATTCCCAGAGCCATAAAGAATGGAACATAGATAACTTATGCCCTGCCCAGATCAAACAAGTCATTGATCAGATGATCACAGAGTATAAGTTGATGTGCATAGATGGAAAATCTGAAGTCGAGGCATGTAAATCCCTCATTCCATGTTTTACAAGAACTCTAGCCAGATGGTGGGAACTAGAGTCTTCTCCCGCTCTCATAGCATCCATGGAAGCTAAGGTGTTGAAAGATGAAAATGGAGATGTAAGATTTCATGAAGATGGCAAAGCCATGAATAATATGATTGGTGCCCTCACAGCACTAATCCAACAGACATTCTGTGGAGATGACCCAAACATTTCAGATCAAAATGAAATGATCCTCATGAATCTGAAGTGTCGCAATATTAACCAGTATGAAGATTTCCATAGAGATTGGATGCAAAGAATATTCATGGTTAAGGACCCCAAGAACATTCTTTGGAAGCAAGTCTACCTTGCAGCATTGCCTTCCAAGCTGGTAGACATTCTCAAATTACAGGATGCTTTGCAGTTGCCACTGGAAACATATTTATGGGGTCAGATGTACAGCATAGTAACTAGAGTATTGATTACTCTTTGTACCAGTTCTAAAATGAATAAATCTATTGATAAATTGAATAGATTGCCTGGTACTAAATCTTTTTGCAACAGGTATGGGATCACAATTGATGACCCATTATTAAAAAGGCGCAAGACCAAGAAAAAGGCTAAAAAGACTTCCAGAAGTTATCAGCCTTATACTTATCACAGACGCAAACACAAGAATGTCTGCAATTCAAAGGCCAAGAAAGCCTTACTGAAATCTTGCTCACAAGGGACGCTCCTCTAAATATGTATCGAACACTCATTATTATGAGCCACACGATATTCATCCTAAAGATGTCAAGCTGAAAAGGATGCAACAGATAACTTGCTGGATTTGTGGAAAGACAGGACATACAGCAAATTTATGTCCTGATGCTAAAGAATCAAGAAAAGGTTTGGGACAAAAATCCCAACAGAAATATAATGGCAAACAGCAAGTTAACACTGAAGATAAATGTGGCAAATGTGGCTCTAGTTTTCACAAAACCGAAGACTGCCCCCGCTTGATGATCCAACAAGCCCAAGAAGATTCTTCTTCTGTTTCTAATTCTGAATATTCTTCTTCTGAATCTGATATTGAAGAAGTTCATGCTTATTGTGAATGTCCTGATTCTGAAAATTGTCAATGTGAACATTGTTCTTCATTAGATTCTGGTTTTTCTTCTGATGATCAGCTTGCAAAAGAATTTACAGGAAAATTTAAAGTCCTCATGGCTCAAACTACAGAAGATGATATGAAAATTTTTTCCCAGATCCGAGCCATGGATGATGGTGATTTGAAGACCCGGCTGCTTGATGCTTTTATGCAATCCTCGGGTGCTTCCTCCTTTGCAAAACCCTCTAAGAAGTCCTTGTTCTTGGATACTTCTTATGAGCAGAACACCAGAAGTTATCTCCGTCAACAATAGCAAAGAAATGTTCGTGCACTCACTTTGGGGGAGGTGAGTAGGGAGATACACTTACTGAAAGGTGAAATTTATGCCCTCAAAGTCAAAGTATCTGAATTAGAAAAAGGAAAACAGGAAGAAGTGCATCCTGTTTCAGGCAGAAATACTAATTGTATTATTCATGGAACTCCTTCATATTCTGCTCCTGAACAACCAAAGGTTGAAATTGCTGAAGGAAAAGCTGATCCTGTTTTTGGATTCAGAGAAATGCAGGTTCTTACTGTTCAATACCAGCACCACCATGTCAAGGTGAATATTTTAGTGCATGGAAAGACCTATAATGTAACTGCATTAATTGACTCAGGTGCAGATGTAAACATCCTTGATAAGAAGATAGTCCCCTCAAAGTTTTTGGCTAAAGAAGAAAGAAAAATTGTAGGATTAGGGGACAAAACACTTGAATATGAGATTCCTAAAGCCATGGTTTGTTTTGATTCTCATTGTTTAAAAGCAAAATTTGTTGTGGCCGATATTCCTGTTGACTGCATCTTAGGAAATGTTTTCCTTGCAGCTGTAGAGCCTCATGGTTCATGGAGAACCAAGAACAATAAGGCAGGGTATTTCATTACAATGCCTACTTCTGATGGAAAGGGAAAAAGAATTGAGTTGCCTTATGTTTCCAAACAGAGAATATCTACTATGGTACAAGCCATGCAGGAACTCAAAAAAGCTAAAGATAGTCTTGCAGAACTAAAAGACCACAAGAACCTGATCAGAATTTAAGATCAGTTGAGTTCTGCAGTAGTTCAGAAACAAATTGCTGAACTACAGAAACAATTTGAAGAACAATGTTGTGCAGAAGAGCCAAATGCATTTTGGCACCGCAAACAGCATAATATTGAGTTGCCCTACAAAGAAGGATATACGGGCATACCATGCAAATCCAGAGCAATTCCCATGAACAAAGAATACCGAGAGCTCTGCGAGAAAGAAATAAATCAGCTGTTGCAGAGAAAGATGATCAGAGAGTCAAGCAGTCACTGGAACTGCTATGGCTTTTATGTGAATAAGAGAAGCGAACAGATAAGAGGTATCCCCAGGTTAGTCATTAACTATAAACCTCTTAATTCTGTTCTTGCAGATGATACTTATCCTATCCCACATAAGGGAGATTTGTTGGGAAGGATAGCAGGAGCCAAGATATTTTCTAAATTTGACCTGAAATCTGGCTTTTGGCAAGTGGCTATAGCAGAAAAACACAAGTGGAAAACTGCATTCATCATTCCTGGAGGCCACTATGAATGGAATGTGATGCCATTCGGACTGAAGCATGCACCTTCTAAGTTCCAGAAGGTAATGGATTCTATTTTCAAACCTTATGTAGAATGGCTCCTAGCATACATTGATGATCTCCTAATATTCTCAAAAAATCTTCAAGATCACTTCAGGCATATAAAGATTTTTATGAGATTAGTGAAGAAAAACGGCTTAGTCTTAAGTAAGAAAAAGATGGAATTGTGTCAGACTAAGATCAAATTCTTGGGGCACACTATATAGAATGGATTAATTGCTTTACATAATCATGCTATTGAGTTTGCAGATAAATTTCCAGACATCATTCTGGATAAAACCCAACTGCAAAGATTTCTGGGCTGTTTAAATTATGTAAGTAATTTTTATCCAAACTGTGCCATTGACAGGTCTCTCCTAAACCAGAGACTCAGAAAGAATCCAAAGCCTTGGACAGAAGCCCATACTACGTCAATCAGACAGATCAAAGCGAAGGTAAGGAAACTCCCTATCCTACATGTTGCAAAAGATGGATATTTCAAAATTGTAGAATCAGATGCTAGTAATCTTGGTTGGGGAGGTGTGCTCAAACAGAGACCTACTGACAAAAGTATGAAAGAAGAAGAAAGAGTTGTGCAGTATGCATCTGGAACATGGAGTAAAGCTGAGAAGAATTACTCCACAATAGAACAAGAAGTTAAAGCTGCCTGGAACTGTGTCAGTAAGTTCTCTATTCATCTAGCTAATAGATTCTTCTTGCTAAGGACCGATGTTAAGGCCTTAGACAAAGTTTTGAATAAAACTATCAAAAACCCTGAAGATGCTAAATTTGCAAGATGGAAAGCTTTGTTTGCTAATTTTGACTTTAAGGTCGAGCATATTAAGGGAATTGATAATTCTCTGCCAGATTTTCTCAGCAGAGAGTTCATCCAGCATCAAGAACAGGAAGAAGAAGAAGATTATAACCATGTTATGGTTATTATCACAGAATGGGATCATACACAGCAAAAAGAGACACTCAGGTCTATTTCAGATGATGTATCATCCCATTCTGTGATAATAACCATAACATGGTTATAATCTTCTTCTTCTTCCTGTTCTTGATGTTGGATGAACTCTTTGCTGAGAAAATTTGGCAGAGAATTATCACCCTCACAGACGAATGTTTGTACCCCCTCTTTTCCTATATAAGGAGGGTTCAGGCTCATTGTTTGGCATTCGCATTCGGAGAGTTTAGAGTCTAGAGTCATCTGAGTTTTGAGTCTGAGTCGAGCCGAAGCTCCCTGCTCTGCATCTGCGTGAAGCCTCGCGATCTGCTTGCATCACGGTGCTAAGACTCAAGTCCATAGGTGATCAGAGAAGCCTGCGTGTCTATGTGCTCGGCATAGGCAAGAACCTAAAGTGGCCTGATCATAGATCGAGTCTGTATATTGTCATCTGTGTGTTTCGAGTAACAGAAATCTGAGACAGAGTCTACATGTTGGCCAGGAAGCCTCCAGTAGCGCTCACTCTTTATGAGTAGCTAAAATCTGGTAAAAGCCACTGCAGTCTATCTCTGAAAAGAGATCTGAGCCCATAAGTCTGAAATCTGATTGTAAAATCATTCTGAATATCAATAAAGAGAGAAGTATTTGTTCTGCATGTTAAGAACTGTAACTCTGAGCTTTATGAATGACCACTGAAGTAGTATTGTTGTCTTTTTTATCACCGAAAGTTCGCCAGACGTTCGCGAAAATCACCGAGGGACACGGAGTAGGCCAGAAAAGGTGAAGGAAGCCGCAGAGAGAGCCGAAAGAAGTGTGAACGTGATAGTAGGTTCGTGTATGGGTTCGCATAGGGTCTCTTAAAGAAGCAAGAATAAACTCAGTGAGCCAGTCTGCCTGTTGAGCAGTTTGCAATGCAAACCTTTGTGAGAGGTCCCTGCAGTAAAATTGGTATCAGAGCCAGTCACAGTTTTTCAATTGGTTCGTGAAAAGGTCAGTTCTTATAATCATCCTCTCTTTACTTTCTGAAATAAAAATGGACTCATTCAGAAAATCTGTATCTTTCCGATAACTTGAAGAGCAAGATAAAGCTCAGGGTGTTGAAACCTATGTGTTAGCGACTGTGAGAGATCTAACACATAATAAGTACACTGATTCTCTCATTGGAGGAATAGTTGCACCATTGTCAAATGGCCCAGTCTGGTTTGACTGTTATCCCAACTTCTCTGTAAATGTGTTTGATGAAACATTGGCCGATATCCTACAACTACAAATCCAGACCACTGGATTTGATATGAAGAAAAGAAGAAATAATATCGCCATTCAGTTCAGAGGTTGTTTCTGTCACACCAGTACTTTATTTCAGATATACTACTTTTAGTGAATTCTAAAATGCACGTGCAACAATCATGACAGATGCAAAGAACCAAAAGGTTGAACACCAAGCCATCAAATGGGAAGATATGTCATTTCCTGAACACTGGGTAGTACCAAATCCAAAGCCTCTCGCCATACAAAAAATTACTTCTGTAAATATTTCTGAAAATCAATCCTCAACCACTTTATCTTTCCCAAGAAGATCTACAATAGACAGGCATAGGATTGACGCAGAATGTAAAAAGTATCCATTGTATATACCTCCTAATTAATTTGATACTGCATGTTCTAGTATTGTAAATACTTCTTGTCATCATACAAATTTCTTTGAGTTTGCTTTATTAGTCAATTTTAATCCATTACAAGTTGAATGCCCTCAATGCCATCAGTCTGTAAATCTCAAACATCTTGCTGAAATGGTCATTAGACATCAGAACCATAATCCTAGAGCAGGTGATGCACCTGTCTACATCGGTCACCTAATAGATTAAGTATTTGGTGATATCCCTTTTCCTAATGAAGATGACCATGTGTATGATGCAGGTGCCTTCTCTTGCAGGCCAGAGATCGAGACTCAACGAGAATGAGGTGAATATGCAATCCTAAGGAATTGTTTTTGGTTTAGAGACACAATCAAAGGACATACAGATCCAAGGAATACGGTTGCAGATACGCGGGAAGATGTCAAAGAACTAGCCCGCTCGAGAAATCCGAGAAGTTTATTTATGATAGGAGCAGTTGCACCGACCCAAACACTGTGATTTAGAACCAAACCCATCTTTGGTGGTCAGGCCTCACATATTGATTTGAACAACCAGCAGATTTGAGTTGTATCAACTCTAGCCCATGTCCCAATTGGGCCATTTCTTTACACCACTCAACCACCTCAGCCTCCTCCTCTTCAGTCATAACTGTAACAGGCCCTCTACGTTTGGTGTGAGTGAGCCCATTTATCCAATAATGTATTGATGAGGGAGGAATACTATGTTTCTTTGCAAATGCCTGAACAAAATATCCATTGAACTTTATGTTGTCAATTGCAGCTAACATTTCTTCTTTTGTCCAAACTCTTATAGCACTGACATTTTTAGTTGAAGTTGCGCCTCGGACTGTGGTTGACAATGGCTCTGTGATTGATGGTGTTACAACATCAGCTTCAACCATAGGGTCATTCTCAGCAAAATTTCTTGGATCATTGTTGACATTGAGATCCCCTGTTCTTTCTTCATCTGATGAAGTGCATTGCAGCTGGGCACCCCTGGTCACTCTTCTACCACTTCTCCTTGTACGAGCTACATAAATCACTCTTTCCATGGATGCAACTACCTGCAGAATTATTGCATGCATTTAGTTAAGAATAATTGAAAAGAATGCTTTCATACAAGCCAAACATCATCTGGTAACATCATCTCTTCCCATTTATAATAGTTTACAATTAGTTTGTGTGTTCATGCCTGAGTTTTCTGAATGCCTTTCCTTCTGTTACAGTTTTCTTATTTTTTGTCTTGTCATCTTTGATTCCTATGATCAGCTAATGCTCAGCTACTCATGCTCAACTATTTTCCACAGGCTTCTATGGTCAGCTAGTCATGTTTTGTTTTTTAGTTATGTTTTGTTTTTTTGTTATGTAAAAGTTCAGAAAAATTCATGGTCATCAAGAAATTGTAATATAGGTAATAAAGTATACTTACAGTGCACTAGCTCCATGCTAAATTTGAAGGTGTGCACTGTGAAGTATCGAGTGATAGAGAGATATCATTACATAAAAACATTCACCAAAGTATAAAGACTAGTCGATAGCCTCTTGGGGTTGCTATCGACTACTATAGTTGGCAGTTGAAACTTGAAACATCCACCGTCCATATATTATGGTGAAGATATGAAAATTTCATAAAGAAATATATATCAACTCTGCATTTTGAATATATTCATTTCATGATAAAAAAATTAGACCATTTTCTCAGATTACCTATTTACTAAAAGAGACAAAACATATAGAGTATGGATAATAGGCTAGTTGTCGATAGATTAAAGTGTGATTTTATTTTTAGAATGTGTTTGTTATTGATTAGCGCTTCCAAACTTAAAAAGAGTAATTTTTTCATGTCATTCAACAACTAAGATGAAATAGGTAACCTCACCTCAAAGCGGGAACTCTGGCCAAAAAAGACTCAAAAAACATGAAAAAACACCCCAAAAACAAAAAGTGTGTATTCCAGAACGCACTTGATTTTTTTTTAAGGTCAAATTTCAACATTTTATAAAATTATGCTAAAAACAAAATTGTTTCTTGAAAAAAGGATTGAAAAAACACCCTGAAAACAAAACCAGTTGATGCTGGAATAACAAAAAAAATAAAATATTGTGTCATATTTTTGACATTTTTAAAAATAGAAATAACATTTTTAAATTTTTAAAATTCAAAAATTTAAAAAAAACCTAAAATTTAAAAAAAAATTAAATTTAAAAAATAAAAACATTTTAAAGCTTAAAATTTAAAAATATATAGAGATAAAAACAAAAACAAAATAAAAATATTAAATTCAAACATTAAAAAAAAAACCTTGAAATTTAAGAAAAATAAAAATAAAAAATAAAAATAAAAATAAAAATTAAAGATTTTAAAAAAAAAAAAAGAAGAAGAAAGAAAAAGAATGAAGGAAATTATAAAAAAAAAAAAAAAGAGAAATTAAATTTTTAAAAAAAAAAAAAATATATATATATATATATATATGTTAAAAAAATAAATTAATTAATTAAATTTAAAGAAATATATTAAATTTTAATAAATTTAAAACCAAAAAAAAACATTATTTAAATTAAAGTAAAAAAATAAAAAATTAATAAAAATAAAAAATGAAAAATAAAATACAACAAAAATATTAAATTTAAAAATATATATATTAAGAAAACAAATTAATTTTAAAAAATAAATTAATTTTAAATTATAAAAAATAATATATATATATATATATATATATATATATATATATATTAAAAACATATATTAGATTTTATTAAATTTTAAATAAAAAAAAATTAATATTAAAATAACAAATTAAATTAAAAAACAAAAATATTAAATTTTAATAAATAAATGAATAAACAAATAAATTTTGAAATAAAAAATAAATTTTAAATATAAAAGAAAAAGAAAAAAAATCCATTGTTAAAATAAAAAGTTAAAATACTTTAAAAATCAAAATAATAATAATAATAATAATAATAATTAATTTCTAATTTTAAATACACAATTTTAATTGTATAAAAAATTTATGTAATTAAAAAAATAACAATAATTAAATTAAAAATTTTAAAAAAAATATTAAATTCAAAAAATAAATAAATTAATAAATTAAATTAAAAAAGTAAACATGAAATTTAATTTTTTTTAAATAATAATAATAATAATAATAATTTAATTTAATAAAAATTATTTTAAAATAATAATAATAATAATAAAATTAAAAACAAAAAACAAATTAAAATTAAAATTAAAAATTAAGTTTATGGTGTGTAATGGGAGACGAAATTAAAAAAACGGATATAAATTGAATATGGATAGTCAAATTCTTATCGACGATCAGTTTCAAGAGCAATGTGAAGGGCCTGATTTATGGCCATGAAAAGATTAATTCGCTTCCCCTCTCATTGAATTATCGATGAATACACAGATTGGATTGAAGAAGATGAAGACAATGTGCTCATCACCCTCTTCCATTCCAATTTCCTCGCAATCATCGCCATTCCTGTCGCTTCTCCTCGACGATTTGGGCTAACCTCTCTTCAAGCGAGAGAATACAATCCACCAACACCTGCCTATTGCCATGTTACAATGTTGGGCTGGTTATTTAATGTTGAGCCCTTGCAGAAATTGTGGATAAGCAGAAGATCCGATTCCCGGAATCGGATCTTCTGCTAAAAGTATTCAATTAGCCATTAAATCCACTGGAAAACTTCTATAAACATGTTTATATTTGCAATTCAGGGGCCTGTGCATGCATTCGCCAACACCACCTTATCATTAATAATTGACCGCGTGAAAAATTCAATGAGGAGATGCTGCCACATTTATTTATTTACCAAAGTTATTATTTTTTCAACTCACGAAGTTAATAGGTCATGTTAGCAAGTAAATGTAACACATCATCGATATTGAATGACTGTCGTGTAATCCTGAGGTGTTCCAGAGTCTAATTTAAAAGCTGATTTTCTGGTTGCCACTAAATCCCATATCTTATAGTAGCTAGCGATTCGTTAATAGTTATGGCTCAAACCCGAGGAGTAAAGGCTTAACTTGCAACATAGCAATTTTTAATTTGATTTTTAATTTGATTTTTTTTATTTATATTTTTATTTTTTATTTTTTATTTTTTATTTCAAAATATTTAAAATTATTATTTTTTAATTCATTTTTTTTATTTTAAATTTAATTTGTTGTAATTTTTTTTTCTTAGCTTTTTTTTTTTTCAATTTAAAATTTGAAATTTATTTATTAAATTTTTTAAATTTTAATTAAATTTAATTTATTTTTTAATCTTTCAATTTATTTAGTTTTTCATTTTTAAAATTTATAAATTATTTCATTTAAAAAAAAAAAAAAAAAACACTAAATTTATGTATTTGTTTTTTAATTATTTGCATGTGGTTTTTTTTTTCTTTTTCTTCTTCTTCTTCTTCTTCTTTTTTTATAACTTAGAAAAAAAATGTTTTTGATTTTTTTTTTTTTTTTTTAAGGTTCAACTTTTTGTTTTTTTCTTTAAATTATGTGTTTTTTTTTTCAAATTTTCTCATTTCTTTTTATATAATTTTCCAAAAAAAAAAAAATTTAATATCTAAGTTTTGTGTTTTATTATCAACATGAAAATCACCGCTCTTTAAAAAATAAAATAAAAATAAAAAATAAAATAAAATGTTGCATCAATACGTTTCAAAATTAGCATAAAAATTACTAACATTTTAAAACAAATATTCATACTTCATAAATAAAAATATTAGTGTCAAAAATGTGCACAAAAAAAAGGGTGATTCTGCATTACCACTTTTCAAAATCGGGTGCTTTTTATGCTACCAAAAAAAAAAAATAGGTAACATTGCAGTTACCTATTTCATCGGTAACATTGTTATTCTTGACAATAATCATTCATTCATCTGATCATATTCCTAAGAGTGACCAAGATTAAGATTGCCTATATTATAAAATCCTTCAACTATATGATGCTTTCACATCTTCCACAGCTTGTATATTGGTGCAGACAAACTAACAAATAAATGACAAGATCTCAATGAAAATTGCCCACATTTAATGGGAAATTATGTACATAATCCCTTTAAATTCAGGAAACGTAGATATGAAAAGTAGAGAAGGACAAAGAAGAATAAACACAGAAATCAAGAAAGAAAGCAAGGAGTAAATGTCTGGCATAATCTGCAATGGTGCCATGAAAGTATAGACACTTTGAACCATTGTTGGAAAAGGCAGAAGAGGTTGAAAAAAAGGTAATTGATTTGCAGGTTGAGTAGTGGGTAAGGTGACAAACGCTGAAATAGATAGCTAACTATTAGTGATACAAGTTTATGATGCATTTGCAAGCAGGGCAGCAAGGGTCACCAACTTGAGAGGCAAGGAAAAGGAACCTGAAGATTTCTTTAAGGCATGGGAAGAGAGGATTATTGAATACCAAGTCCATATTTGGCACCTCCAAATTTGTGTGATATTTCCTCTTCACTGCCAACTGCCAGTGATGAGGCTGACTAGGTTCGGTTTATATAATTGGATGCCTTGGAGGATGACAACAATAAAAAGGGACTCACTAAAGTGGCAATTACAATACAAAGCTTGCATATTAAGTTTTTTTTTGTTTTCTCTTTTACGTTAAATAAGTTATCTATTTCTGTAGTAGTAAGAATTGGATGCCTTGGAGGATGACAACAATAAAAAGGGGTTCACTGAAGCGGCAGTTAAAATACAAAGCTTAAGTTTTTTTTTTTTTTTCTCTGTTACATCATATAAGTTATCTATTTTTGTAGTAGTATTTATATAGTCAAGTAATTGGTCCTCAAGAGATTGTAAAGTTGTGGACTTTGGCCTTAATATCAAAAGGTCAAACATGCTCATGTGTAGAACAAGGGAACTAGTAAAATGTTAGCTAGTGGGCAGAAACACCTACTGTTATGGACCTGAGAAATTGTACTATTCCAGCCTAGAGGAAATGGCATTGCCATGATCAACACTATAGAAATTAAGTTTGAGTGACTAGTTTTGTTTTAGAGGGGTTGGGCATTGACTCAGGTTGATTTAACCTTAGAATAGGTTAACTTAGTTAGAATTAACAGCCACATAGCTGGGGCCACCTACCCCAACTACCCCTCGGTGGCATAATTTCACTATCATTCAGCCCCTTAGATTCTATACATAAATACATACATAAAACATAGTAGTTGTTCATCAGCATTCCTTGTATCTGTATCAAAATTATTATTATTCAATACAAGGTGCCTCTTTCGCCTCATCAATAACTGCAGACCAGTTTCCCATCTCTCTACATAAGTTTTTCCTTTCTCATTTTCAAGTTCTTCAATCATTCCTTGCATTCATAAACATTGTTGTAGTGAAAGAACACGAAGGACAGTGTTATTCAAAGGAGGAGAGAATGTAACTACTAACATCCCAATTCATCTCTTTGGAAAAAATTGTAATTAAATGTGTTTAAAACTATGCATGGATATTTTTATTTTCTTCTGTAAATATCACCATGAATTAAATACACGTGGTTTTGTAAACATAGTAAATATTTTACTTTTGCAGTTGCTTATAATACCACGAGTGGGGTAAGGGGATCTGTGGAATTTCTTTAATCTTTCCTTTCAACACTGTTTCCGATGAAATAGGTAACCGCATTGTTACCTACTTTTTTTTGGTAGCATAAAAAACACCCGATTTTGAAAAATGGTGATGCAAAATCACTCCTTTTTTTTGTGCACATTTTTGACACTCTAATATTTTTATTTATGAAGTATAAATATTTGTTTTAAAATGTTAGTGATTTTCATGCTAATTTTGAAACATATTGATGCAACATCAATTTTTTTTTTAGAGCGGTGATTTTCATGCTAATTTTGAAACGTATTGATGCAGCATCAACCCTTTTTTTTTAGAGTGGTGATTTTCATGTTGGTAATAAAACACAAAACTTATATATATATAAACAATAAAAAAACCAATAAAAATGTTAAAAAAAACCAAAATTAACTCGTACAAAACAAAACAAAACAAAAATATTCAAAAATTATATCAAAAGAAATGAAAATGACAAAATTTGAAAAAAAAAACACACACACACACACATTAAATATATATATATATATATATATATATATATATATATATATATATATATATATATATATATAATTTAAAAATAATTAAAATTACAAAATTAAAATTTAGATTTAAAAAAAAAAAAAAAAATTAATTAATTAAATTAAATTAAATAATAATAATAATAATAAACAAAAAAACAAATTTGAAAAAAAAAAAAATGCAAATAATTAAAAAACAAATATCCATAAATTTACTGTTTTTTTTTTTAATGAAACAATTTATAAATTTTAAAAATGAAAAACTAAATAAACTATAAATAAATAAATAATAAAAAAAATTAATTAATTAATTAATTAAAATTTAATAAATAAATTTAAATTTTAAAAAATAATTAATCTAAAAAAAATTGTTACAAATTAAAAAATATTAAAAAGTAAAATAAAAAAGAATTTTTTGATCGTGGTGGCGCCGCCAATCAGAATCGGCGTCTCGCCGTGGGAGGGTGATTCTTGGAATCGCCCTCCTGCCGCGGGAGGGTGATCCCTAGAATCGCCCTCCCACTGGGAGGCCGATTGGCGATGCCACCACGATCTCTTTTTTCTTTTTCTTTTCTTTTTCTTTTTTCTTTTATTTTTATTTTTTTTATTTTTTTTTTATTTTTTTTTCTGAATTTTGTTCATAATTTTTATTAAATTTTCTTTTTTTTCTTTTTTTTTCTTTAATTGATTTTTTTTTTAATTACATTTTATGATTAGTTTTTTCATTTAATTTTTTAAATTTTAATAAATTTTGTATTTTTTTTAAATTTATTTGAATTTAATATATATATATATATATATATTTTTAATTTTTTATTATTATTTTTTTAATTACATAAATTTTTATATTTTTTTTATTTCAATTAAAATTTTGTGTATTTAAAATTAGATTTTTGTTTTTTTAATTAAACTTAATATTTTCAAATTAATTTGCTTTTTATTTTATTTATTTTTTTCATTTTTTCATTTTTAACTGATTTTTAAAATTTTAACTTTTTATTTTTTTATTTTTATTTTTTTGATTTATTTATTAAAATTTATTTTTATTTTATTTTTTTAAATTTTATTTGTTATTTTAATATTAACATTTTTTTAAATTTAATAAAATCTAATAAATAAATATATATATATATATATATATATATATATATATATATATATATATATATATATATATAATTTAACTTCATACATATATTTTATTTTTTATAATTTAAATTTAATTTATTTTTTAAAATTTATTTGTTTTTTTAATATATATTTTTTTAAATTTAATATTTTTATTGTTTTTCATTTTTCATTTTTTATTTTTAATTAATTTTTCATTTTTTTCTTTAAATTTTAGGTTTTTTTTAATGTTTGAATTAAATTTTTTATTTTGTTTTTATTTTTATTTTTTTATTCCTATATATTTTTAAATTTTAAGCTTTAAAATGTTTTAATTTTTAAAATTTATTTTTTTTCTTAAATTTTAGGTTTTTTTTAATATTTGAATTTTAAAAGTTAAAAAATGTTATTTCTATTTTTAAAAATGTCAAAAATATGACACAAATTTATTTATTTTGTTATTCCAACATCAACTGGTTTTGTTTTGAGGGTGTTTTTTCAATCCTTTTTTCAAGAAACAATTTTGTTTTTAGCATAATTTTATAAAAATGTTGAAATTTGACCCCCAAAAAAACCAAGTGCCTTCTGGAATACACATTTTTTGTTTTTGGGGTGTTTTTTCATGTTTTTTGAGTGTTTTTGGGCTAAAGTTCCCGTTTTGAGGTCACGTTACCTATTTCATTGGTAACAGTTTTTTTCTCATTTTCTAGTTCTTCAATTCCGTTCCTTGCATTCTTACTATCACTTTCCCATTCACCACCTAGCCAATTTTTTCTTCATCATGACTGAACACAATAATTGTGAGGTTTTAAACTAAGGAACTGAATAATTGTGAGGGTTTAAGCATAAGTAATTGATCTATGTGTTTTCTGTTTAATGCTAATATGTAAGCGAAGAAACTAATCTATGAATTTAAATAAATACTCATAAATAAATAATCAGAAATTAAAATAAAATTGTAAGAAAATTGTTCAGAAAACTAACCTGATTATACTTTGAAATGTTCTGTGTTGGTTTGTCTCCAGGACTAGTGAATAGTTTGAATGTTCAGTCGTGGTTGAACTCCTTTTATAGTTTTTTGCATTTGAATTTAATTGGTGACAATGATGGACATGGATTGCAATGGCTTCATTTTGCATGTGTGATCAAGATTGAATTTGATGTGATCCAATGGCTGGGAATTTGTTTTTGTTGATCCATGTGCTTTGATTTGTTTTGATCTGTTTTAATGGAAGCTCATTTATTGAATTTATTGGGTGGGTGTCATTTATTGTACACAGTGGGTTTAAATGTTGTTTTGGGTGGGTGTCATATATTGAACACAATGTGTTTAAATGTTGAATAACACAGCAGTTATGGTTGACAAACATTTCTTTTTATTATGTGCAGGTATTGATATTTACTTCTCTAACACAGCATCAGGGCTGATCAGATGGGCTGAATTGCGCTGAAGTCACTGTCTTTTTGTACTTATTGACTTGACCATTTTGGAAGGAAAAATTGTTTTATGAGTTTTTGAGTTGATATGATAGGATTTGTAATCTTGATACTTATTAAACTATTTATGGACAGTTGTGGGCTATTTATGGACAATTGTGAGCCCAGTCAATGACTTGGGAAATTTTGGACTTAATTTAATATATATTTGCACTTCAACTTATTTCTTTATGTCTATAACAATTACTGGTTCTTGCACAACATTAGGCAACTCTCCCCTAAATAGTTCAAGATGCTTGCTCATAAAGTAATAATCTTTGACAGGAAAAAAACAACTAGCTGCAGTCTCGACAAATTTGACAATATATATTTATTGGATTATAGGATATTAAATGTGGTTGGACAGTCCATTGTTAAATTTAAATTTAATTTTAGATAATGTTTCTAATTATAGTTAATATAATAAGATATTAAATGTCCTAATAAAATATTAAATATAATTGAGCATATACGGTTTAAATTTAATCAAATTTAAATCTATATAGATAGTATATGCTCAATCACATTTAATACATTATAACCCAAAAAAATAAATGATGGTCGACAAACAAATTTGGACAGGAATACTAGGAACCCAACCAGCTCAGAATAAAATACCCTTTCATCTCCAGTGGCCTATCGGAATGAACTTTCAAGCAAGAACCCTAGATGGGAAAGACCTCTAAATAGGTCAACATGTTAACGCCGAACCTTCAGCCAAGTTGGTGATTGCTCGGTTCTCATTATTACCCAAATTGTGCACTGCCGACCAACAACTCATCTATGTCCAGGAAAGGCACATTATGTGGGCTATCTGTTTCGCTCCTATTTCTGCGTGGGGTGGTCGGTCCTGTTCCTAGAGTGAAGGAATACATGGATCGTACAATGAACTATGGGTTACCATTCATTGGGTATTTATCTCATGGCATGGGATTAAGTGTTTTTAAAGATCTTTCAGGGCTTTATTTGTAAGACAATGACTGATTCACTAGTTATGGTGATGAAGATATATCTGTGAAATTGGTTTTACCAATTGCCTATCCCATTAAGGTTGAAGAATTTCATATCAGAGTTCCACACTCTTCGCCATCTGTACAAACTGGGGGCAACGGAGGAGGGAAAGGTGAATGAAACAATCTTTCCCAAGTTCATCATGATGCTACCACAAATGGGTATAGATTGTATGTTTGATGGAGAATTTTTTATGAAACTCCTACTTGTAATTATAATGGGTCAGGTAAGTCTGATTTTGTAGTTGGGTTGGAGGAAAATATTTTTAATTTGAAGACTGATTCTGCTCCAGCAGGAGATGTCCGTGTTTAGGATTCAAGTTTTGAGGGCTGATGGAAAACCAGTTATGGCAATGGCACATTGCTCAATGATCAATGATCAAGAAGTTAAGGGTGTTTAAGGTTTCATTTATTCTAATCATTTTTTCATCAACTGGAGCATAATTGTTTTTCTTTTATTCATTTGTTTGTGTGTAGGTTATAGTATTTCCGTCTAAGTAATTGTGCTTTATGTATGCCAACTGTTTTTCTGTATGTTGCCTTATATTGAGCTAGATGTAATAATAACGATAGAATGAGATGCACAGATCTAACAACAGCGATGAATAGCGATGACGAAGATGAGATGCACAATGAATCTAGCCCAAAATAGCCCAATAGACAGAGAAGCACCTGACATACATAGAGAACAAGTCCTTTAGATGGAAATTCCATAATCTAAACAAAACAAATTGTTAAACCGAACGATTCAACCAATGTTTTCAATATCTGAATCAACCAATAAAACCCCATGGGAGAGGCTCAGAAAAATGGAGAGTAAGTTTTCTATATCCTTTATTTGGTTCGATGAGGTCTGCATGAGTATTTTTGCCGATTTTTCCATAGGTAGTTATAATCTGGACATAGCTTATTACAAGATCCAGATCCACATAGGACACACATTTGACAATAAAATAGTTTTTGATTTTCTGAAGGTTAAGGCTTAACAGCTCTCCAGGCTTAGCAGGTTTGCAATAACATTATCAGAAGTTAGGATCTACCATCTGATCAGAAAACAAGTTGCATCTTCCCCTGCAAATTACAACTTTCAGCTATGGGGAGTTATAATGAGCCCTTTGGTTATAAGATAACCAAAGCCATTTGGAGGTGCAACCAACCACATTGTGTTTCGATAGAATTGTTGCCAATGGTGTGCAGGTGTGCAAGTTTCACAAAACATTTTTCTTGAGAGCGAAGTTTGCCCTCGAGCTTCTGATGCCCTGTTGGTTCAACCTAACATTTCACTTTGTCATGCGAGAGACTTCCATCAATGAAATTTTAAAATGTGGTCAAAATTGATGAAACAGTCAATTCAAAGCTAAGGTGAAATAACCATGTCAATTTGGTGAAATAAGGTTTTGTTTTGTTTTCATCTTTGCTAACTATATCGTTTAGGGTTAAAAGATATTTTCTTTCCAAAATATATATATAGAAGAAGAAGTTGTTTTAAAGTTCAAGAGATTGAAAATAGTTTATAGATAGATTGTTTTTTTATTTAGTTTTTGTATTTGGCTCTTTTCATGTGAAGTTTCATAATAAAGGTTCTTAGCTTCTTGACATATCTCTAGCTGAATAAATTATCTCAAAAGCTAGTTGTCAAAATATCTACATAACTTTCCTGATGTCTTTGAAGGTCTCACATTCGACAATGAAACGCGTTTTTTTGTTTCCACTTTTCTGGAAGAGCAAAAAATACATACTCTTTCCTCCCAAACTTCTTTTGGCCTTTTCCAGCGTTTTGTTTCACAACTGTGTTGATGAGAATTTGTCATTAATTGAGCAATAAGAATTTTGGCTCTCCAAGAAATATTGGCTCCTATGTACTCTTTATGAGTGGGATTAAACTCTTTAATATAATACTTTTTTTTCTCCCAAGCAAGTTTGTGGAACTTATCCATAACAAAAGCTTTTATCTCTTTATTGTTTGCGAGACACATGCTCAACCAAATACCCCATTTGCTAAACTATTTGTTATTTTGCCACATCCAAGTCTTCTTTCTTTTACACAAAATGTCATTAAACATAACCTTAGACCATCTACCCTTTTCCAATTGCTCAATTTTTTCAAATAGCTTATAACCTGCACTATTCACTGATGAAAATTTATTGATGTTGTAATTTTTATTATTATAAGAAAAAAAAAGCATTAACATTTATTGCAATAGGATAGAAACAGGGGCTTTAGATGGGCAATGGACTAATAATGTTGTTTTTACATATAATGAGATGGATTTATTATGTTATTTTTGCTTCTCCATTTTCATTTTAGATTAATCGCGGTTTTGATAAATAGGTTCATTAATTACAGTCTCAATACATGAATTCATCATTTTTTTTCAGATTGATCGCAGGGCTTAATAATGTGGAATGTTTAATTTTTCCGAGTTTGTTATATGGGCTTCATATGATATACCTTGTATGAAACAGACCTGGAAGAAATAGAGTCGGCCAGATAAACTTGTTCGAAGTTTTGTGATAATGTTTTTATTTATTTGTTGATTTTACTTAATTTTAAAAAAAAAATGTAAATTAATTAGCTATCATTTTGTGTGTGTGTTTTTTTTTATACTATATAGTTTGGTAAAATGTGTTGCAGAGATTCTGACCCTGATCGGTGGATGCCTAGAGTTTCGAAATGGGTACCAGTTTCCCATTTTAACCTATTTAACTCAATTTATGTGGTGTGAGTTTCTGTTTTTTTGGAAAAAAAAATCGGTCGGTGCTTTTGGAAAAAATTGTTATAAGTTTTTTTTTTATCTAACTTGTTTTGCTTTTGGTAAGGATTTCTGGAATTCAAGTTTGAATTATGAATTCTCTCAGGGATTTAGATGTTTTTCAGATGTTTTCAAAATGCTAAATTTATATAATCAAAACCTACTTAAATAACAAAAATCAAAATTCTAAATTCTGACAAAAACACCAAAACATATAATAATTAGCTAGAAGTAATGTTATTATTTGAAGTATTAATAATGTTGGCGATGGACCTATGTGCTCTTTTTGTTGTTGAGCATGTATTGTGTCCTGGAGATTCTAGAACCTGAACAGTGGACGCATGCAGTTTTGAAAAGGGTACTTGCTCCTGGTTTTAACTTATAGTTTACGCTGAGTTTTGTTGGGAGTTCTAATGGCGTTAGCAACGGACATGTACCTCTTCGCTGTTGCGTGGGTGTATTTTGTCCAAGATATGATCAGATAAGCATTTGTCCAAGACTAAAGCACAGAGGATCTTTTTATGCCATGGAGAAGTCATCTAGAGATCTCCAAGAAAGGAGGCAGCGAAATATTTATGTTAAGGGATCTTTGTCAGAGAGTTTTGGCAGTGTTGTTAACACTCAGGAAGGGCAAAAGAGGGCATCTGAGAGTGACACAGAAGAATACGCTCGAAGGAGTGTTTGCAATCCAGAGAGAATAGACAAGAGGCCTAGCGCCTTTGTTTTTTCTGTGTGCCAATAGTTGGCCTCAGTGTAGTCGGGCCTGGTTTGCCCAGAGGAAGTAATGTTGTAACTGTTTGATTTCAAATAGAGAGATCGGAGATTTCTCTATGGTAGGTAATTTTTTATTGTGATTAGAGATAAGGGAGTCGCTACTGCTGGGTTGTATTTTTTGATGGGAAATTGACTAAATTCCTGCTATTTAATTCATGCAAGCTGAAAACTATTGTAATAATGTTCTTCTAATACGAAAAGAAGCTCTGCATAGCTGCCTCCCGCTGCGTCCTTCGCTTTGCGCAGCTGAGCTTGGGCGCTGCCCTCTCGGCCATCCCTGCTCCCATCCTTGCCTCCTGCCTCCTGCTGCGTCCTTCGCTTTGCGCAGCTAAGCCTGGGCGCTGCCCTCTTGGCCGTCCCTGCTCCCGTCCCTGGTCCTCTCGCCCTCAGAGTCTCTCGGATCTGTCTGGTCCCTTCCTTTCCCTGCTCCTCCCTTAGGGACTCTCTGATCCGTTCGATCGGCCTCCCTTGCCGGATCTGCTGGGTTCTGCTCCTCTACCTCGGGGCCTCTTTCTACAGGCTCTGACCGGATCTTATCCTGCATCTCATCGGCTCTGAGATGCTTCGTCTTCTGCTTTTTCTTTGTGCAGATTGGGTGTGTTGCTGCTGATCATATCTTCTCGGCCATGGAGACCCAGGGCTCGCCCATCGGTCCTTCGATCTCTTCTCCCCCTGATGTTGAAGCTGCTTTCTCCTCTTTGCTAGCTTCATTGCCTAAGAAGAAGAAGTCTGAAGCCGCCAAGTTTGTCAAAAAATTTGCTGATGTTCCTGAGGTAAACCTTCCTCCTGAGGGCCCGATCTAGGTCGCTTTGTCCCTGGTGGGTCAGTTCACGGGCCTTTGGACCTCGCCAAATCAACGGAAAATTGGGTTGTTAAGAACTGGATCCCGCTGATCAAGAACAAAGTCACTTCATATTTCTTGGGAAGAGGCTACTTCCTGTTTGAGTTCAACACTAAGGAGGAAAAAGACTTGATCTTAAGGAATGGGCCCTATTTCATGGCCCTCAGGGTCTCTACCTCAATAAATGAACCCCTGACTTCGATCCGGCCATGGATGTCCCGACGGCAGTCCCTGTCTGGGTTCGGCTCCCAAATCTTCTAGTGCACTGTTGGAACTGAGATTCCCTCAAGCACATAGGCAATGCATTGGGAAAGTTCATTGACAGAGAAAACAACAACGATCAGTATGATTGCGCCCGAATCTGTGTCGAGGTGGACTTAGAGGTGGGTCTCCCAGAGGCTATCAAAATAAAGGTTGGCAGTTGGACGCATGTGCAAGTGCTGGACTATGAACAGCTCCCTTTCAAATGTCGTAAATGTCACATCTACGGTCACTTTGCAAGAGGGTGTCCGAACAAAGGGGAAGTAGAGAAAGGAAAGGAAGATGGTTGGAATCAAGTTAAGCGGTCAAAGACCTCTCACAAGAAATCTGGGGCCCCAAATGGCCAAGGCCCCCAGCCTGCCTCCGCCCAAAATGTTCCTCCGCCAAAAGGTCAAAAAAATAGGTATGAGTTCTTAAGCTCTGAAGAAGAGGTTCCTCAGGAAGAGGATAGGCAAGATAAACCCTCAGAAAAAACGGCCTCAGCAGGATCAAGACCTGAAGAAAGTGCCATAGCAAGAATTAAGGATAAGCAAACAGAAGCCTCCGAGGAGGAACATGACTCGGAGGAGTCAGAGGAGGAAGGAGAAATAGGAAATACGCAGACATCGATCAGAAGATCAGCAAGGGGCCACAAAACTGCTAGAGAAAAGAGAGAACAGGAAACTTACAAAGACAAACTTCAGGGTAGCCAGCCCACTCTGGAGAAACTCCTTGGCAATAACCCGAAGATATCTAAAAACCAAGCACAGGGTTCCAAGGGAGCCCAACATCATAAAAATAAATGATGAAGATCGTCTCCTGGAATTGCAAAGGAATGGGGAGTAAAGTGAAAGAAGAAGCAACGAGAAGCCTTATTAGAAGAGAAGCCCCAGATATTCTTCTGATCTAGGAGACCAAAATGGAGGACAATGAGTTTCTCCAAACCAGTAAAAAATTTTGGAAGGGAAGCAAAGGCCAAGCAGTTTCAGCACGGGGAGCCTCTGGGGGGCTGGGCTCTCTCTGGAATCCTCTCAAGTATAGGTTGGTCACTGTGATACTCAATACCCACTGGTTGTTCTTGAAGCTTCAACTTGTGGACTCAAGGGAGACATTCTGCCTTATTAATGTCTATGTACCAGCAAATATAGGGGAGAAAAGGGAGTGTTGGGACTCCGTCAGACATCTGTCGGAGTTAGAGAACTTGGAAAACATCATTATTGCGGGTGATCTAAATCTCACTCTGTGCATGGAGGAAAAGCGAGGAGGCACAATCGTAAGGGACCCAGCGAGGGAGTGGGTGGAGGATCTCATGCAGGACTAGGATCTGCTCGATATCCCCTCATAAAATGGTAAGTACACCTGGTCCAATAAAATAATAGGCCCCGGTCACATTGCTGCTAGAATTGATAGATGTTTGGTGCAGAGTTCCTTTCTTTTGTTGGGCTTAGAATCTAGATTGCACATCCTCCCTTACAGTGTTTCTGACCATAAGCCTATTATGCTTGAGATGTTGGACAGATTCAATCTGGGTCAAGGTGTTCAGGACAGTTGGAAATTGCCAGTGAAGGGTTCACCTTTCTTCATCTGGGAAGAAAAACTTAGAAGATTGAAAGCTATTCTTAAATCATGGGCCAAATCTCTCCCCTCCCTTGCAAAAGAGAGAAAGCAGGCCCAAGACAGACTTGCTCAGCGTCATGCTCAAATTGAAGATGTAGAAATCACTAAAGAAGTGTTAGATAAGGACGCTGAGCTTCAGCAAACCTTCCATAAAGCCTGCCTTTCGGAGGAAGAGCATTGGAGACAAAAGTCTAAGAGCTTATGGCTTAAAGCGAGAGACAAAAACTCTGCCTTCTTTCATAAACAAGCTCAAGCTAGAAAGAGCTTCAATTCTATTGCAGAAATCAAAGAAGGAAACTCGACTCACAAAGACTTTGGGAGCATAAAGAGAGCAGCTTTCAATCACTTTAAAAATTTGTACAGAGAAGAGGGAGTGACTGACCCAAACTCTAAATTTTTGGAGGCGGTTCCTCCCAAGATCTCCCCTTTAATGAACCAACATCTAGAAGCTAAGATCTCTATTAAAGAAATAAAAGTTGCTCTCATCGACATGGAGCCTGACAAAGCCCCAGGCCCGGATGGCTTCACTGCAAGATTCCTTCAAATATGTTGGCAGATTGTGGAGAAAGACCTCTACAAAATGATCTTGAAATCTCAAAATTTCCAGAAAATAGGGGCAGCACTAACTCCGCCTTCCTTGCCCTCATACCCAAGGAAAAGGGCGCTAAAGATTTCAATCGGTTCTGCCCCATCTCTCTTTGTAATATTGGATATAAATTAATCACAAAGGTGATTGCAAATAGGCTAAAAGGCATCCTCCCAGCCATCATTCCGGAGAATCAAGGCGGGTTTGTTCAGGGGAGACAGCTTGCTGACAATTTCATCCTAGTGCAAGAGGCGATTCATTCAAGCCAACTTCACAAAGAGAAAGGTATGGTTATTAAACTAGACTTGGAAAATTCTTTTGATCGTGTCAGACTTAGTTTTCTTTGGGAAGTCTTGCATAAATTTTGCATTGGAATGGGCTTTATCAATTGGATCCGTGATTGTATTTTCGATCCCTGGATCGCTCCCTTGGTGAACAGGAGAGCAGCTGGCTTTTTCAAAGCTTCAAGAGGGCTTAGGCAGGGCTGCCCCCTCTCTCTGCTTCTCTTTGTCCTCCATGTTTCTGTCCTGAGCTTCTATCTAGACCATAAATTGGTTGATCAAGAGATCTTGGGGCTCAACATAGCCAGAGGGGTAAAAAATGTAAATCATACTTTGTTTGCTGATGATACCCTCTTGTTAGGGGTTGCCTCTGTCAGATCTGCCTTAAAGTTCAAGGAGGTTCTGGATGATTACAACGAAGCTACAGGCAGCAGTTTGAACAAAGGTAAATGCAAAGTATTTTGCTGGAATATCTCTGCCTCCATTCTCTCGGCCATCACCAGAATTCTTGGCTTTACTGCCTCCCTCAGTTGGACCTCTTTTACCTATCTGGGCCTTCCTATCTTCCGAAAACTAGCTTACAGCAGAGAATTTATCCCTCTATTGGATAAATTCAAGGCTAAAATTCAAGCATGGGGATTCTCATGGTTAAACCTTGTCAGAAAAATTGTCCTCATCAAATCTATTCTCAGTAGTCTCCCCATCTTTCAATTCTCTGTGATCCTAGCTCCCATTGGCATCATCAAGAAAATGGAAGCCTTCATACGCAAATTCTTCTGGAAAGGTGGCAATCACAATGACAGGAAAACCCCTTTGGTAAGCTGGGAGAAAATCTGTAAGCCTCAGAATGAAGGAGGCCTAAATTTCAAAGACCTCAGCCTTCAAAACACAGCCATGGGAGTCAATATTTTCTGGAGAATCATTGGTCCACACCCAGGGTGGGCACAAAGAGCTTTATGGAGGAATTATTTCATGGGGAAGCGGAAAAGATGCCTGGCAACCTCACTGCCCACCTCAGGATCGCAACTGATCAAACTCTGTCACAAAGCAGCTCCTTTAATCAGAGACAGATCGTATTGGATACCTGGCAACAGCAAAGAAGTCGGAATATGGGACGACAGCATCATGATGCACCCCCCATTATCAAGCTACAGTTCTCTGCAAGCGCTGCGACCGTCGCTGGACAGAGCAGGTTGCGTTTCACTATGGGACATTTCGTTGTGGGCTGGCAGCAACTGGTTGCGATGGAGACTTCCGCCTGTTCCTCCAGAGCTGATACCGGAACGCGATCTCCTTCTCACTCTGCTGAATGGTAAGGCGCCTCTGCGCGTTGGAAGGAAGGACGCCCGGGGTTGGGGAGCCGCCCCAGGGTTGTATACTGTTGCGCAAGGGTATAAAAGCCTCCATGATCGTCCACACGTCCCTCCAGACCCTGCTGTGTGGAAGGGGCTCTGGACTTACAAAACCATGCCAAAATTTGACTCATTCTGTTGGTTTTTATGCCACAAAGGAATTTTAATAGAAGACAGATTGAAGAAGAAAGGGTTCCAAGGTCCCTCACGATGCCACTTGTGCTGTGACAGTGAAGAGAATGCCCAACATATTATCTTGGGGCCTGATTCTCAAAGAAGTGCAGCCGACCTCTTGACCATTGACAATTATCTTACCTCGATATCTCGACTTATTTGCAAGCGGCGAAACTTCTACCCAACGCTCCCAAAAAACGAAATTTTTAATCTTTGACTCTCCTTGCCGAAATTTGCTCTGTGGCAAATACGGAAAGCAGAAGATTCTTGAAGATACAGAAAGCCCAATCAACGGTCTGTCATCAAAATAAAAAGTCACATGGAAAGAAAGTCACAAGGGCATTTGTCGGACTCGAACCTAAGAAATCAACACAACCAGAAGCAGTGCCCTGTTCAGATCTCATTCTCAGAGAAAAAACCTTTGAGTCTCGGTATTGGCCTGATAAATCCGTCTTGCGGACAAGACCGATCTCTCTAGTACAAAAGGTATCTAGCAACAAACAGCCAATTATACTAATCTCCCTCTAAGCATATTAAATTTATAAAAACACTATACGGGTGTAAGAACCTACCTCTTATCAGTCGCGTATGGAGGATTTTCCACTGTTTTTAAGTGAATTTGTCCAAGTCTGTAGGAATGGGTGCCCATAAAGCCATGAAGCAATCATGAATCATGTCAAGGTGAGAAATTATGCTATAACAGATGCCCCCTAATATATGAGGTCAGAAGGGGTACATGATGGCCGAAATGTATTATGCACATAGAAAGAACTTCGCAAGGACAAGAGAGGACTTCACCAGATTTCAGCCTGCCAAAAACCAATGAAAGAAACCGGAGAGTCAACTCATGCTGAGGCGGGCATAACCATGCTCAGTCAAAAATACATCATATGGAAAGTACTGAAATAGATCCAATATGTATACAAGTATAACTGAACTGAAAGTACATAGTGAATCATCTGAGCAGGGCCCGGAAATATAAGTCTGAATCAATGTCCAAGTATCACATATAGAAAGCTGAGCAAAGATGGTGCAACTGGATGTCTGATCATATAAGTAACTGAATCTCCAAGTACCGGATCATAAGTGGTGGAATCAAACGGTACAATCACGCAACTCGGGTGCCAACATATAGGATGTTGCTGTGCTGAACTGCAATATATAAGGGTGGACGGCATCACTGGCAGAAACTGAAAGGACTGTCACAAGTGAACCGAAAAATGCTGATGCAACCCGAGGTCTTCACCGATCACTATGGCACAATTCTACACAATGGGAATAAATGAGCTGAAGTCGACCATGTGAGAAATCGTTGGATTACTGGTCAATGATGTATACCGTTAACCAACGCGAGACAACCCACCAATAATGAAAATGAGCGTCAAGGTGCCCCAGTACAATCTGACAAGTGCGAATGAATGAGTTGAAGTTGAACACTTGAAAGAATCTACCAATCAGGAGGCAATGATGAATCCCCACGGTCGATAGCGAAGAGTCTGCCACTGATGACTGCAAACCCTAAGGTACTGACAAAAAGACTCTAGACCTTATTCCCAGAGCAATGAGTCGAAGTCGATGGGAAAATATCTGCTGGAAGGAAGGCATTAAGGCATCCCACATCGGTCCAGCGCGAGTGTAACCCGCAGGCCAAGATTTGGAAGGAATCGGACGAAGTAGAGTGATGGAACCAAAACCGAAGTACGTTTCCGACGTGCACAAGATGAAGCTAGCGCACGGAAGAAACCCTCCGAACCAACCAATAATGAAAGCTGACACAGAGGCGAGAAATCCACCGATAGGGTCAAATGGAAATCCAGGTACTGCACGAATCCCAAGTGTGATAATGTGTGCTGACGTCGAACACAAGGGAAACCACTCAGTCAAAGACCCATGATGATGATCAAATGTTGAGCACGAGGTCACCTATCAATGATGGAAATAGGCCCAAGGTGCGGCTCTAGGTTTGCTCTCAGAGCAATGTGTCGTAGTCGATAAGAGACAAACCCGCCGGCAAGAAGTCAATGGGGACCCTCTCAAACCAGCACGAGCGGAAGATCAAAACATCTGATGTGATAGAACATGATACTGACAAGACCGGGAAGGCCGACTGAATAATGAGTCAAGAGACACCGCAGAATGGCCGACTCAGGCTAGACTTCCCTTGAACAAAAGCACGACTTATGATGACCAAGGCAGTAAAAAGTGACACTGTATAAGTCTGTTATGCGGGAGGCACAACAAACTCTCCATATGATTGGAAGAGATAACCAACCGGGGGAGAACTGACAAGTGAAACATGGTAAAGGCTGAACCTAGGTCAAAACTAGAACCATCCCAAATGAAGGAAATATATATAAGTATATGTGCTTTGTTCAAGGGCGACAAACTGACTCTGTACTGCCATCAAAATAACGAAGATACATCCAGTTCCCGCTCTTTTTGTTATATTTGATTTTTTTGTCTTTTTCATAATAAGCCTGAAAAAGAATAAAAGAATGCTATGGTACAATGGATAGAACGAGTATCGAAAAAACAGATGCACTAGTTCCGGGGTTTGGAACAATCCTATGCTCAATGCAAGGTGGCGAAAACTGGTCAGTGATACTCAGAGGAACGTTCCATCCATGGGTACAAAGGTGTCAAGTCGTGATAGCTAAGTGCATGCGATGGTTAACTTGTACAGAAAGTCAAGGTCAAAAGTTGGCTTAAACATCGAGTCCAAATGAAGCCGGCTAAAGGCCAGGATAAACAAGTAGCCAATATGCAATGCAGTAATACAACTTAACGACACCAGGGAGCCTCTAGGGTATAAGCCATAAAAATGATAAGTGATGAAGGAGAAGAATGAAGCTTCAACACAGAAGACATGGCGGGACTAAAGAGGACTCCCGAGCCTACATAAAAAGCAGCATGGGCAACAAGTGATAGCGAGGAACTAACTAGGAAGCCCATGTAAAGGAAGGCTCTACCATCAAGTCATTATTAAATAATCGGCGAGTGAAATGGGTGTAATACTCATGACCTGATGGGATCGACCCTAAGGCAAGTGATCAGTATGGAGGCTAGTATGCAAGATGCAACGGAAAGTGATTCCCTAACCTATATGCCAGTGAAGATCATATACCTGCCGTGACGAGTCGGAAAACATGGATCAAAAACCGGGAAAAATCTCAAAATCGTCAAAATGTACCTGAAAACATACCAAACTGGGCACTTCCAAGCAATCGAGTTATACAGCATAAGATAGATCGAAAAAATAAGCATAAGGAAATTTTGCGAAAATTTTCAATTTTTTAGCCATAAATAGACAAATTACCTCTCATTTGGTTCATTATTGCATAGCTGATTTGGAAAAAGTGCTCTGGAGCAAAAAACTTCTTTCGGCAAATCAGGAACAACCGACCGTCGGAACTCAGCGAAACTTCAGGTAGGCTCCTTAATCATCCTGTTTATTCATTTTGTCCGTTTGGAAATTAAAATTAAGTGATTTTTTGCTTTAAAACCCTTGCTAAAATATGCGTACCTGCGCATACGCGGGTTCATTGAAGGAAACCCGCGTATACACGCGACTGTGTACAGGGAAAACCGCGTATGCGCAGGGCCGAAACTTAAAAAGCGTGGCTAATGCAAATTTTGATGAAATTTCTCAGGATGACCATTTCATGGAGGGAACGTGAGCATAGCGCAATAGACCAAGAGGTCATGCAGGATCGCGCAGCACAAAATATCCTCAGAAACTGCGGATTGTTCAAATTCTTTAAAATGCCCAATATGAAAAGTAATGTGCGATTGCTAGAAATGCTCATAAATTACTGGGAACCAGATCAGGATTGCTTCATAATTGATCAGATGCCACTACGCATAGAAGTGGAAGATATATACTTCATCACTGGACTCTCCAGGAGGGGAGAAACAGTGGACTTACACGAAAATCCCCTGGGAGGGTTAACCGTGGAAGACTATGTCCACGTATACTGCGTAGAGAATTCCAAAAAGGTTGGAACACAGATTGCCATTAGAGATATCAGGGATTTGCACATGAAGATCCTCCTATTCACCATCAGCAGAGTGGCAGGATCTGCCTCACTACATCAGGCGTCCAGGACGCAAATGAGCATAGCTGTAGAGTGTCTGACTCATGTGTACGATTGGTGCACTACCCTGCTACTGAATATGAAACAACAATTGACCTCGATCCGCCAGACAAAAACAAAAAACTTTGGCTATGGGACCATTTTGACAACATTCTTCTTCGAGAGGATTCCAGCTTTGAGACCCAGAGTGATCTCAACCATCAGCAGCCCTCAGGACCCAAGAATTGCCCGTTGGGTAGACATGATGAAGAGACTGGGGGGCAGTGAAGTACCCCGCACCACATGGGACGATGAGTTCTTCCTATGGTGGGGAGAACATATCATCGCAGTGGACGACTATCCCTATGCCGGGATGGACTTCCGAGGAGATCCAGATCTGGTACTTCCTCCTGGCACAGCATGGGGAGCAGTCGGTAAGTTTTTGAAAAAAAATTTGACTTATATAATTTTTTGGATTTTTCAAATATGTATGAAAAATGAAAAACAAACATGTTTTTGATTGGATTCATAATGACTGACAATAAAAATGATCATGTTTTAGATGTTGGACCAGTACGACCTGAGGGTCTCCCACGCCATAAGCGTCGCAGGGGCGAGGCAGAAACAGTGGACTCAGACAGGACACTCCAGGCCATGCAGAGAAACTTGGAGGGATTGACCCGCCAAATCCCTATGGCTGCCGTGGAGGACTTCCCTGAGGCCGTCCAGAGACGGGTAGTAGGGGTACCCCGAGACTGGGTTAGATTATTCCGCCGTGTGGCCACTGCAGTTACGTTCTATAGGAACACGACTGCTGGACAGGGACCTCAGGAGTAGACAGATTTTATATATTAGATGACTGTATATTATTTTTGAGACTGAACATGATGGTGCATAAGCCCAATTTTTGTACGGCATTTATGGATCCAAATTTTTGTAAAGTTTTTGAAACACTCTGATGATATATATATACAGCGATATTTGATGTGATGTGATAAATGTATCAAATGTATGATGTTTTTGATGATTTAAAATTTATTGTATTGAATGATTAATATGCCAATCCAAAGCTTGATTAGCCAATGAGTCAGCAAACCAATTGTCAGCTCGAGGAATATGAATGAATGTTAAAAATTGAAATGACCTTTGTAACAAACGTACCCTCAAGAACAATCATAATAAAAATGGATCTCGTACCCGATAAGTGTTGTTCAACTGCGACACCACCAGCTGGGAGTCCAAGAAAACTACCAACGAATCAACACCCAAAGATATTGCCTCCGAGAGTAGATGAATGACTGAAGTGTATTCTGCTACATTATTGGAAGCAGGACCAATGCAGACCCCTCTTGATACCAACAGCTAACCGGAAGGATAATGAAGTACCCAAGCCGCGGAAGCTAAGTTCCGGGTGTGTCTACTAGCACCATCGGCGAAACCGAAATGACTCATGACATCCAACACAACCTGCCAAAGCAGATCAAAAACATCACCAACTCATCAAAAATCGAAAATCAATCAGATATGTACAAAGCAAAAACTACAAATATATACAAAAGCAAGATGCCAGGCCGAAGCCTAGGCATAATACTTCTTAAGATAGAGCCCATTTCGGGGCTCCGACAACTCGTTCCCTTCGAAATCAACCAAAGTATAAGCTCCTTTCTTAAGGACCTTTTTAACGATATAGGGGCCATACCACATTGATTTAAACTTTCCTGCCCCCAAGGCATCTTTTTCTTGGGCATAGACCAAAACAAGGTCACCTTCGGAAAAGACCCTAGGCTTAACCGCCTTATCGTACTGAACTTTGACTCGGTTTTTATGCGCTTCATTCAACGTGGCGACATCTCGACGCTGCTCATCAAGATGTTCCAGATGAAGAAGCCGCTCTGCCAGACTAGAAGTGTTAGGAAGAAGCTCAACAGCTAATTTAAGGGAAGGAATCTCGCATTCAATGGGAAATACGGATTCCACCCCGTGGACTAACTGAAACGGAGTAAAGCCAGTTGCAGTTTTCACTGACGTCCTGTATGCCCAAAGTGCGGGATATAGCATAATATGCCAGTTGGATCTATGTTTATCAATTGTCCTTTGAAGAATTGTCTTCAAGGATTTATTCACGGCTTCCACTTGCCCATTGGCCTGAGGATAATATGGAGATGAATGCTCCTACCGGAAACCCAATTTGAGAGCCAACTCAGCCATCATACTATTCTGAAAGTGACTGCCATGGTCAGTGACAATCTCTCTAGGTATACCGAAACGAGCGATAACCTGGTTGAAGAAGAAAAGAGCTGCAGTCTCACCATCGTTCCCAAAAGTAGGCATAGCCTCGACCCACTTCGTAAAGTAGTCTACTGCTACGATAATGTACTTGTGACCTTTTGCCGAAGGTGGGTTACAAGTAGTAAAATCCATACCCCACTTTGTAAAGGGTCCGACAGTAACGACTGGAAAAAGCGGAGCTGGATGAGCGCACATTTTTCGAGTATACACCTGACAAGGATGACACCTTTTGACCGATTCAATACAATCTTTGAAAATCGAGGGCCAAAAGTATCCTGCACGCAAAATCTTTTGAGCTGTAGCAAGCCCAGATAAATGACCCCCACAAGCTCCACTGTGAGAATCATTCAGCACAGCCTCGGCTTCTTCGAAAGTTAAGCAGCGTCTTAGGATTGAATCAACCCCTCGACGGTATAAAGCATCACCAATAATCAAATAATTCTTGGCCAAGTGACGCAACTTACGACGCTCATCTTTCGAAAAAGTTGAGGGAAACTTCACAGTCTGGAGATACACAATGATATCCCCATACCAAGGATCCTGTGGAGAGATAAGAAACAAGTGTTCGTCCGGAAAGGACTCATCATAGATCATATCTTCCCCACAGGGCAACTCGAAGATCAATTCCGCAAAAACTAATGACTTCTTGGATTTGGCAGACATGAACTCGAGATCAAATTCTTGTAAAATCACAATCCATCTATTATATTTGCCCCCAATCACTCGCCTGCTGAGGACAAACTGAAATGGATTGGCAGTTGCCAAGACATAAGTTTTGCGAAGAATAATGTAATGTCGGAGTCGCTGCACAGCATGAACTGCTGCTAAGGCTAACTTTTCTATCGGGGTGTATCGCAGTTCAGGTCCTACCAGTCCTCGACTAAGGTAGTAAATAACATGCTCAGCAAGAGCATCATCCTCCTGAACCAGAACCATACCATCGGTAGATTCTGTTGCTGCCAGATACAACAGAAAATCTCTGCTATAATTAGGTGGACTCAATAAAGGAGTAGAGGTCAATGCCTTTTTCAAAGCATCGAACGAGCGTTGAGCGTAGTCGTCCCAAAGAAAAGGAACTCCTTTCTTCAACAATCTCATATATCCCTTTGTAATCTCAGCATAATTGACGATAAACCTCCGAAGAAAATTAGACTTCCCTTCGAGACTTTGAAGCTGACGGATGGAAGACGGGGGAGGCAACCGAAGTATTGCCTCAACCTTGAAGGGATCTACCCTTATCCCTTCCCTCGACACAATGAATCCCAATAGCCGACCGGATGTAACCGCGAAAACGCACTTGTTCGGATTCAATCGAATTTTATAAAAACGACATCTTTCAAATATTTGTCGGAGGTGACCTGGATGATCCATCCTCTTTCGAGAATGAGTAGCTAAATCATCTAAGTATGCCTCGATAATCTTCTTGATGTCGTGGAAGGCGTAAGACATGGCCCGCTGAAAGGTAGCTCCAGCATTTTTAAGACCAAAAGGCATTTTCTTATATGAAAACGTACCCCAGGGACAAATAAATGCGGTCTTATGTTGATCTTCTGGATGGATAGTAATTTGATTATAACCAGAGAAACCGTCCATGAAGGAGAAAATCTCGTTACCGGCACACTCGTCAATAATCTGATCGATGAATGGTGTGGGGTAATTGTCTTTAGGACATGCCTTATTTAGGTCTCTGAAATCGATGCACACTCGAATCGTTCCTTGCTTTTTATCTACCGGAACGGGGTTTGAAACCCATTCAGTCAGAGGAACTGGGAAAATGAATCCCGCTTTAAGCAGCTTTTCAACTTCAGCTTTGATAGCTGCTGCCTTCCTAGGATTAACCGGACGAAGTTTTTGCCTGACCGACTTAGCGTTTTCATACGTCTTGATCTCATGCTAGACGATAGATGGGTCTATGCCAGGCATTTCTTCATAAGACCAAGAAAATACATCCCTATACTCTTTGAAGAGCTCGGTATAGATTTGAACTTCTTCACGGGAACATTCAGCTCCAATGAAGACATTCTCGATAATGTTGGGATCCCTGGAGATGTTCACCGGGATAGTAGGAGAGATCACAACCATGTTCCCTTCAGCATAAACTTGTGCTGGTGCTAAAGGGCTCAAGACTGGGTGAACAGGTCCAGGAGACTGAGGACTTGGAAAACTTGTTTCGACGTCGTTCAAGTCAGGTAGGAAGTAAGACCGATGATTCAAATCATCCCATGGTCTATCTATACCTGTCATCGCTTCCAGGATGGCCTCTTCGGATGGAAGAGTGGTATCTAGACAATCCTGGGCAGAAGAAGAAGTAAGCGTCCAAGCCGGAGCCACATCACCATCCAACTCTTCCGGTGAAAGAGGAGCTGGATCAGATTCTGCAGTGTCAACAATAGACTGATATGCAATCTCAGCTGCAGAAATCAGGAATGCCATTCCACCCACTTGACCTTCTTCCAATGTGGCAGTAGGAGAAGGTAAGGTCCAAGGGTCCGAAAAATAATGAGTTCGAAAGAACTCTCTTCGAAGAGGAGCCTTGGAGGATGAAATAGCATTGATATGAACCTTAGGAGGAGGAAGATCAAAAGTTCCCATCAAGGAAGAATACATTCCAACTCCTAGATTCTCAACAGGCGCCTTAGTATTATCCAACTTAGGAACAGATGAGTCAGAAGGCGCATCCAGGTCTACAGGAGGACAGTCCAGTTGATCCACTGTGACAATCCTCCCTTCGTGGGGGAAACATACAATTCAAAATAATGAGGATGCAATGGCATCCATCTCATATATCCAGTTCCTCCCCAGCAGAAGGTTGTAGTCCAAGGCTGCATCTACTACCTCAACTTCTATGTTAACGGTTTTTCCCCCAACACAGATGGGCAAAGCCGGGACAATACCATGGGGTCTGTGAGAATGACCATCGAATGCAGTAAGAACAGTGCTAGATGGAACAACTTTGGGAGATCCAAGTGTCTTCCAGCATGCGAGAGACATCACGCATGTAGAAGCACCCTCATCAACAACCGTTCGAAAGATATTGCACTTCCGATACGTCGATTTAATATGGAAAGCCATGTGATGAGAAAGTCTCTTCTTAAAATTAGTCATATCAAATGTAATCAGAAGAGAATTTTTCGAATCAACAGCCCCAATGGCAGTGAGCAAAGCACTGCGCTGAGCCGGACAAGACTGGAGTACCTCTAAAGCTGACATAGCACAAGGACTCTGCGCCAGATCTTCTACAATCGAGTAGTTCTGGGCAGCCCTTGCGTTCGGATTAATCGTTGACCGCTTAGAAGATGCTTTTGGCATCCGAGGCATAGACTCAACAGTTGGCTTCGTGATGTGAAGCGGCTCAGTAGCATCAGGAACTTCCTTAGCTTTCGAAGATTCCTCTACGCCATAATCACGGGATCTCGTAGCGATATCCGCGTGAGCACTCATCATAAAGATGTTCGATGGAATTTCCCCTTCCTGGGGACCTCCAGAGGAAGCCCCAGGATTCTGGTTCGTGCCAACAATTAATTGCTGCCCTTGGGGAAAAGGGTTTGTTAGCATAGCCTGGGAACTAGAAGAACCCTGCTGAGATAACAGGCGCTGAGCATCCTGAATTTTCGGGCAAAGGTGCGTGAGATGGTCTCCAGCACAAAGCTTGCATGGAAACTTCACTTTATTTTTCTCCTTTTGACCCTCACCAACACGCTCGTTGGTTTTATTTGCATTTCCCTTCCCGTTCTTGCCCTTCTTCTTGTTATTACGTCCCTTCTTCTTCCCATCGGATTGTTGATTTCCTTTGGGATCGGAAGTTTGGACAACATTTATGGACAAAGACTGGGAAGGTGATGAATCAGCAGGCACAGCCTGACCAGAAGGAGCAGATTGTAAAGACAACTGCTGCAGTTGAGAAAGCAGGCTGGCTGCACTACTATTGACCGATCCGACAAGCCCGTCACCATGCGGACCAGGTTTAGTTTTCGATAAATCCAATTTGGAGCGAGGAGCATTGGGCAAATACTTATAAAGTACCCCAGACTGAGAATAGATCAACTCTAACTGCTGGGCCCTAAAAATGGCCTGCTCCTCGGAAAATACCCCAGATAGGGATACATCCTTTGAAATGTCTGACTGCAGAGATTTCAAAAACCACTCGAGAAGGAATTCACCTGGAATATGAGCTTTGATAAGCCTCTTCCTTCTCCTCCATTCCTGAATGTGATCAGAAATGTGAGTTGCCTCATCCTGCTTAAAATTAGCCACGAGTTCGGTCCCAGCCTCATATCTGACAGGCAACTGAAAATGGTTAAGAAATGTGACAGCCAGTTCCCCAAATGTAGCGAAACTGCCCCCAGTGAGCTCTATATACCATTTGGCAGCATTTCCAGTTAGGGTGCGTTGAAATAATCTCAACCTAATCGAATCATCGATCAGGGAGTTCGATGAGCACCATAAGTGGAAAGTGGTGATGTGGTCTGCCGGATCCTCTCCATTCTTACCTTCAAACTTTGGAATGTCTGAAGGAAGTTTGGTCGGGACCGGAGGCCACCCCGGACTATAACGAATCGGGTCATTAGTTAACTTCGACAAATCTGGCAAGTTTAACGTTGCCAGAAACGGTAAGCGAGGCGGAGCCTGAGAATTCCATCCTTGCGGGGATGGATTCCCAACATTCTGAAAAGAATAGCCTGGATTTGATAAGGCACCAGGCTGCCAGAAAGGACTCGTAGAAAATGGAGAAGAACCTCCTCCCCACGCCGAGTTACCAAAACCCAGACCAGTTCCCCCCGCTGAAGTGTTAAATGAAGAGGAGAGCCCCTGATAGGGGTTCCAAGCATTAGACAAAGGAGAAAAGGTCTGATATGCACTCGACGAAGGGAAAGAAGCATTCCCTTGATGACCTGCGAAGAACTGGTTCCCTGCCCCAGCCGTAGTAAACACAGGATTCCATCCTGTAAAAGTAGTCGAACTTTGCCCCCCAGACCAAGGGTTGAAACTCTGGGTCTGGGACGTAAACGGAAACGACCCTAAAGAAGGATTGGAACTGGGAATATGTCCAGTCCCAAAGGGGAAACCCTGAAAAGAAGCTGATCCACTAGCCATGTTAGACATGGGCGTAGATCCAGCTGCACCAGCGGAAAAGGAAAAAGAGGGATTTCCACTAATGGACATCCCTGAACAGAAGGGACCAGAATGGGAAGCATATGCTTGGGTGAATCCAGAGCCAAACATAGCAACACTAGAAGCAATCGAAGATGAAGCAATAGTGCCCCCTGCCTCGACAAAAGCAAGGGTCTGAATGCCTGCAGCACTCACGGTAGAAGCCGCGTTCCCAGTCGTGGCCATCGAAAGATAAGAATGATACGGAAGATCCGGCGGTCTCTCAGACTCCGGTCCGATGTACTGAACAACAAACGGATAATCAGGAGGAAGAGGAGATGGACCTATAGCGGGAGGCTCAGGTATATCTTCTATCTGAAAATCTTCTTCCTGAGGAAACAACACTCGCGAGGTGAGCGGAACGCTCCTCTCGGAACCGACACCGGAATCAACAATGAAACCTTCAGACCTTAGTGGAGGATCTCTCTCCACAGCGTCAAACCCCACAGGGTGAAAACCACCTGCTAAATCGCTCCTACGCCTTCTCGAAGAAGGCTCTGCACTCTCGGGAGATAACCCCCGGATTCTCCTCGAACGTCGAGGCGCTTGATCAGCCACTTTTATAGATTTTATTAATTAGACTCAAAAAAGTGAAAAGCTAGGCAAGCTAGGAGCAAAGAGCACTCACTAAAATAAAAATCCCTGAGAAACAGCAAGAAAACAGCCTCCAAGTATTTCCGCTCCGGGTGATGAGGACCGGACACCAAAATACAGGAAAGCGAAGTATAGGGCCTTCCGAAAGCAGTCTGGGATGATTAGGGCCCAGAACAACTAGCGAAGGTATCAGAAACAGTTACGCCGACCTCCTAACGACAGCCTTTGCCGGCTCAAGCACCCAAGCTTCGCAAGGGCACCCCCCAGAAGTAATGCTGAAAGTGATGCGACGTCTGCCTCAGGTACCACGGGTATTCCCCCCCGCAGTCACCTGTGTGGAACCTAGGAGAGGCAACTATGGACACCAATCCGTATCAGAAGCTGGGCGGAACGGTCTTGAGGTCAGATTCAACTAATCGGAGGGGGGGTATCCCTCTTCTCAACCTTCACTTCCCCTCGCGCTTGACTCTCGGATGAGAGCTTTCCTAGTCCACCTCACGGAGTTGGATTTCGCTCAATTAATCAACTTCTATGTTTGTTTGAGCGGCCTTGGAGAGTTAACTCTCCACTCACCTATTCCAAGGCCCTACAACCTAGCTAGTTGGTGATTGACACTTAGTAAACTTGCTAGTTGATTTTAGATTAAATCGCTTATTTTAAGGGCTGTTATATTAAGTCACAAGGATATGGAGATGAAACGTATGGTGTTTTTGACGCAAAAGAAATTAATAAAAACTTAACTACATGCACATGCAGTTCTTTGTCTTTCGATGAAGAGTAATCTCTATACAGGTTCTACGAGACTAAAAATTTGTATTTTTCTTTTCAAATGGAAAACTCACACTCACAAAAACTAAGAAGCTAACTAAATGCTGAAATGCACCTAAATGCAAATCACTACAAGCATGTAAATCCTAAGATGCAAAAGATCTCTTAAAACAAAGTGAAATTTCCCAAAAAGCACCTTCAGTTTTAACTCTTTTGTTGCCCAGAAAGCTAGCTCTTGAAATCAAGAACTCTTAATATAAGACACCAAAATTCTCAAAAACAAGAAGACGAAATCAAATGACAACTCCTCCTCAAAATCAAGCCAAAAACTAAAAGCAAGAAACTTCACAAAAGCTCCAAAAGATATGGCGAAACGAAAACCAAAATGCAACAACAAAAACAAAAACAAAACGAAATGTTTTTTGAGTTTTTGAAATGCAAAAAACAAAAAGAAAAACAAATGTTTTTTGGACTTTTTAGTTTTATAAAGCAAGAGCTCGAAAAGACCAAGCACAACTATCCAAAAATCCAAGCCAAATAAGACCAAATTCAGGCACAAACTTCAATAATGCTCCCAAACCTTATAAAGCCAACAACAGCAAGATCAATAAGAGCAAAAGAAGACCAGAACACTCAGCCACTCAGCCTAGACAAATAGTGCAGACTCGTTGCAAACAAAGACTCCAAAGAAGCAAGAAAAGCTCTTCAAAAGTTGCAACAAAACCTAGCCTATGGAACTCCAAGAAAACCAATCAAAAACGAAGCAAAAATCGCAATGCGAAACACAACACAAAGATAGGAGTGAGTCAGTGAGCAGAAGCTCTCTGTTCTGATAAAGCAGAACAACCAAGAATGCTCAGAAAGCGATCTTGGAACTCAATCTAGAAGTGCCAGCACCAGTAACAACACTTTGCCAAAAAGACTAGTTTTCAGTCAAACGAAAGAGAGAAAAGACATGAAACCACTTCCTTCACACTCCAGTAAGTACAGAGACACTGTAGACATAGGCCTCCACAGCCAGAAAGGACCAAAAAGTCAATAAACCCTAAAATTCAAAATTTTCCTAGGTATACGCTACTTATCAGTTATGCAACCAGCGTGCATACGCGTCTGTGCTAAGGGAAACTCGCGTATACGCGGGTTCCTTTAGACAAAATTGCGTGTATACACGACTGTGTGCAAGAAAAAGTGCGTATACAAAGGTAAATAATGAAAAAAACAAAAAGGACAAGCCTGGAAAAGAAACCAGGACTTCAGACTGACTGTAAGAAAGTAAACTGGACTGCAACTGAAAGATAAAACTGTCGGTAACCTACCAAACAGCTGAAACAACCCAACAGGAGAATGAAAAGAATGTGATCCCCAGCGGAGTCACCAGTTCTGTTTCGGGGAAATATCACCCTAGAGGTTGGTTGGGATACAACCTCCACAGAGCAGGGGCATGCTACTTAACAGAGACTCACACAACCATGCACGTTTAGAAAAACTGAATAGAGTAGAATGAGAAAGTTACCCGTTGGTCCTACGGTTGAAGTAGATCCAGCAGGGTTCAAACCCCCAGCAACCGTCCTTCCTTCTTAACTTGAAAGACAAGAAGAAACCAGCACGAAGAACAAGTTGTACAGCATATATCTATTCTAAATGTTAGTGAGATTCATATAAAACATTAAATAAATCATAATGAATGCTTGTATAACAAATATTCTCATACATATAAGCATACACTAACACGTTTATTTCGGGAAAAACATGGTACTTCTGTATTATAAATAGCATGTACAAAAGTAACAAGTGGAGAGATCACCTGATCCTTCCAAGGCCTTCGCAGACCGTCGTCCGGATCCGTCCAGCCCTTGCCTCGCTAAGACTCCTTCCAAACTGGTGCATACGAGATAACATATAAAGGGATGTGTATCTCAAGGAAACAAGGGTTTCCTACAATGAACTGGGAAAGTGCAGGAGGCACGGGGAATCGGACTTGGATAGGGAATACCAACAGAGTATAATATCAATACTTTCTCTCTCCCCCTTAGGCCATACACATGAGGGCTTTTTATAGTCCCTCCAAGTAGTTTCAGCAGTTGGAAACAGTTGGCCACGGGCTGGGGTGGTTGAACTACCTGAGTAACCATCAACCCGGCGCGAAATTAGGGATTTTTTATATATTTTTTAATCATTTTAATGGCATACGCGGAAAAGTCTAGCTGTACTCGCGTATACACGCGGAAAAACACGGGCATAGTCGCGTATGAGGGATTTTACACTATTTTTAAGTGAATTTGTCCAAGTCTGTAGGAATGGGTGCCCAAAAGCCATAAAGCAATCATGAATCATGTCAAGGTGAGAAATGATGCTATAACATGGAGACTTCCACTGTTCCTCCAGAGCTGATACAAGAACGAGATCTCCTTCTCACTCTGCTGAATGGTAAGGCGCCTCTACACGTTGGAAGGAAGGACGTCCGTGGTTGGGGAGTCGCCCTAGGGCTGTATACTATTGCGCAGGGGTATAAAAGCCTTCAAGATCGTCCACATGTCCCTCCAGACCCTGGTGTGTGGAAGGGGCTCTGGACTTACAAAACCATGCCAAAAGTTGACTCATTATGCTGGTTGTTATGTCACAAAGGAATCTTAACAGAAGACATATTGAAGAAGAAAGGGTTCCAAGGTCCCTCACGATGCCACTTGTGCTGTGACAGTGAAGAGAATGCCCAGCACATTATCTTGGATTGCAAATTCTCAAAAGAAATCTGGCAGAACCTCTTGAGCCATTGGAAAACAAAATTCATCTTACCTACGTCTATCTCTGACTTATTTGCAAACTGGCGAAACTTTTACCCAGAAACGTTCCCAAAAAACGAAAGTTTTAAAGCTGCATGGCTCTCCTTGCCGAAATTTATCTGCTGGCAAATCTGGCTGGAGAGAAACAGAAGAGTCTTCAGAGATGAAAGCTTAAATCCGTAGTTCACCATCATCAAAATAAAAAGTCTATGGAAAGAAAGTCTGGGGGAGCACTTTTCGGACTCGAACCTAAGTCAGCAAGACTTAGACTGGGGTGCCTCGTTGGATCTCCAATTCTTTGGAGAAACAAGGAAACACAAGGATACAATTGAGTGGCAATTCAGAGGGAAGGAGAATGAACTATCTGATTTTCTCATCAGGAAATCCAGATACACTTTGTTCTTCGATGGGGCAGCGAAAGGCAACCCCAGTTTGGCTGGGGCAGGAGGAGTTATAAAGAATAAGGAGGGCAGAACTGTGACTAAGTTCGCTTGGGGATTAGGAAAATCCACCAGCATTCAAGCAGAAGCCTTGGCACTTCTTCAAGGTCTCAAGCAAGCAAAGGCCTTTGGTCTTTCTAATGTTAATATTATAGGAGATTCTCAGTCCATTATTAAAGTCTTATTGGAGGATTCTTCTCCTGCAGATCTTAGATTGGCAAGAGTGATTTCAAGAAATATTTTCAGACTGCAAATTTCCTTCATGTATTGAGGGGGAACAATAAAGATGCTAATCTGGAAGCCAATAGGGCGGTGCCACTTCCCACTGGCTCTCTCTTGAAAGATAGAATTGAGGAGTGGGACTCCATCCCATAAAATAGAGCCATGTTTTACTGCATTATACTGAAACAGTTTGTTTGTACATTTAAGATAGGAAAATTAATGGAGATAGATTCTCTAGTCTCGAGTAAAAAACGTGGATCTCAAAATTTTGGGGCCTATGATCAGTTAGTGGAAGAAAGTCCAAGGGCTATGCTCGACCTATTGTAACCGGTGAAAGGCATTTTGGCCAATATCTAATATAAATCCATATCCGTTTTTGTTAAAAAAAACATTGATGCAAGCTGAAGACAGAGTGAATGTATCTGCGCTTGGGCATATATGAGAAAACAGAGTTACAACAAACTTTGTCAGTAAAATTAGAGTTATAGTGGATAATCTCTTTTGATTGTTTTGCGATTATTCATAACAATTTAATTAATCTTAAAGATTTTTATCTATTTTATAAATTACAAAAGAGCCTTAGATTTAAGATTCATGTTACTTCTTTTGTTGATTTTTATCTATATTACCAATCACAAAAAAAGTCTTACATCTAAAAATATAAAATTCATATTACTTCTTTTGTTGATTTTTATCTATTTTACCAATCACAAAAGAGTCCTACATCTAAAAATATAAAATTCATATTACTTCTTTTGTTGATTTTCCAAGTGATGTCAAAATCGAAAGTCCTCACTTACAACGTTCAATTGGTTAAAGAGTGTGAGTAAGCTAGCCATTTTAATATTTTCTAGAACCTCATATGCTTTTGATATTTACCAGCAATTCAACAACGATGACAAAGATACGTTCAATGAAGTTTTTAATATCTTTGCTAAAGAAAACGGATTGATCCAGAGTTAAGATGGATTTAGGTTGATTTCACTTCGTGTGTTGCCAAGGAAAATCTATGGAAGATATGATTAATTTTCTCAATAATATGTAAATATATCAAATATTAATACAATCATTTTGAATATGCTAAATATTTCTGAAATTAACTTGGTCATTTTAATTTTAAATTTTCTTAGTTGCCTCAGTTCATTGAAATAATAAATATTGTTAATAACTATAATGATGAAATATTTTTTTTGAATGCAAAGTGACAATAATAGTGTTGAAAGATAGAAAATGTGAATAATAAGAATGTATTCATGTTACAAATAGTCTTCATTGTGATCAATCTCAAACTATTTTTTCTTATTACCACCCTTAGTTTTGTTATCTTTTCATGTCGATTATATGAAGAAAAAAAATTTAAATCATAAACCATTTAAATCTTTAACTCTAGCGGTTGTAGTAAACATGATACCAAAAATCAATGTACACTGTCAATAACTTTTTGTGGTTACACTAAAATCAATGCATATTGTTAATCCAATCACTTTAAAATTATGTACTGTCATATATCCAATTACATCAAATCATAAATCAACATATACATTGAAATCAATGCATTTGATGCAAGCAATCAAATAAGATTAGAAAAATAACTTCTACATTGAAATCAATGCACCTAATGCAAGAAATCAAATAGGATTAGAAACCAACATCTAAACTGAAATCAATGCATTTACTCAAAGCAATCAAATAGGATTAGAAATCGTCATCTACACTGAAATCAATGAATTTAGTGCAAACAATCAAATAGGATTAGAAATAATCTACATTGAAATCAATGCATCTAGTGCAAGCAATCAAATATAATTATAAATCGACGTCTAAATTGAAATCAACACATCCAGTGCAAGCAATAAAATAGTATTAGAAATCACCACCTACATTGAAATCAATGCATCTAGTGCAAGTAATAAAATATCATTAGAAATAAATATCTACACTAAAATCGATGCATCTAGTGCAAATAATCAAATAGGATTATAAATCACCATCTCCACTTAAATCAATCCATCTAGTGCAAGAAATATTATTCCCCCTCTCCACCCTCCATCCATATCTATATCCCCCTCCATCTCTTGTTTTTTGTCTCTCTATCTCACCCCCCTAAACACACACGCTCTCGCACTCCATATATATCATTCTCTTTGTCAATCACCCCCTCCCATCTCTCTCTTCTTCCCTCTCTTCACCTTCCATCTATATCTCTATCTTCCCCTTCTCTCCCTCTCCCCCGCTAATATCTCTATTTCCTCCTTTTGTCATCTCTCCCTCTCTCTCCATCTTCCTTATCACTCACTTTCTCTCTCTAGAAACCAACATCTACACTGAAATCAATGCATTTACTCAAAGAAATCAAATAGGATTAGAAATCGCCATCTACACTGAAATTAATGCATTTAGTGCAAATAATCAAATAGTATTAGAAATCATCTACATTGAAATCAATTCATCTAGTGCAAGTAATCAAATATAATTATAAATCGACATCTAAATTGAAACCAACACATTCAGTGCAAGCAATCAAATTGTATTAGAAATCACCACCTACACTGAAATCAATGCATCTAGTGTAAGTAATCAAATATCATTAGAAATAAATATCTACACTAAAATTGATGCATCTAGTGCAAATAATCAAATAGGATTAGAAATCACCATCTCCACTTATATCAATCCATCTAGTGCGAGAAATATTCATCCCTCTCTCCACCCTCCATCCATATCTATATCCCCCTCCATCTATTGTTTTTTGTCTCTCTATCTCACCCCCCTAAACACACACGCTCTTGCACTCCATATATATCAATCTCTTTGTCAATCACCCCCTCTCCCCATGTCTCTCTTCTTCCCTCTCTTCACCTTCCATCTATATCTCTATCTTCCCCTTCTCTCCCTCTCCCCCGCTAATATCTCTCTTTCCTCCTTTTGTCCTCTCTCCCTCTCTCTCCATCTTCCTTATCACTCACTCTCTCTCTCTCTCTAGAAACCAACATCTACATTGAAATCAATGCATTTACTCAAAGAAATCAAATAGGATTAGAAACCACCATCTACACTGAAATCAATGCATTTAGTGCAAACAATCAAATAGGATTAGAAATCATCTACATTGAAATAAATTCATCTGGTGCAAGTAATCAAATATAAGTATAAATCAACATCTAAATTGAAATCAACACATTCAGTAATCAAATTGTATTAGAAATCACCACCTACACTGAAATCAATGCATCTAGTGTAAGTAATCAAATATCATTAGAAATAAATATCTACACTAAAATCGATGCATCTAGTGCAAATAATCAAATAGGAATAGAAATCACCATCTCCACTTATATCAATCCATCTAGTGCGAGAAATATTCCTCCCTCTCTCCATCCTCCATCCATATCTAGATCCCCCTCCATCTTTTTTTTTTGTCTCTATCTCACCCCCCTAAACACACACGCTCTCGCACTCCATATATATCAATCTCTTCGTCAATCACCCCCTCTCCCCATGTCTCTCTTCTTCCCTCTCTTCACCTTCCATCTATATCTCTATCTTCCCCCTTTCTCCCTCTCCCCCGCTAATATCTCTCTTTCCTCCTTTTGTCCTCTCTCCCTCTCTCTCCATCTTCCTTATCACTCACTCTCTCTCTCTCTCTCTAGAAACCAATATCTACACTTAAATCAATGCATTTACTCAAAGAAATCAAATAGGATTAGAAATCGTCATCTACACTGAAATCAATACATTTAGTGCAAACAATCAAATAGGATTAGAAATCATCTACATTGAAATCAATTCATCTAGTGCAAGTAATCAAATATAATTATAAATCGACATCTAAATTGAAATGAACACATTCAATGCAAGCAATCAAATTGTATTAGAAATCACCACCTACACTGAAATCAATGCATCTAGTGCAAGTAATCAAATATCATTAGAAATAAATATCTACACTAAAATCGATGCATATAGTGCAAATAATCAAATAGGATTATAAATCACCATCTCCACTTATATCAATCCATCTAGTGTGAGAAATATTCATCCCTCTCTCCACCCTCCATCTATATCTTTATCCCCGTCCATCTCTTCTTTTATGTCTCTCTATCTCACCCCCCTAAACACACATGCTCTCGTACTCCATATATATCAATCCCTTTTTCAATGCCCTCCTCTCCCCATCTCTCTCTTATTCCCTCTCTTCACCTTCCATCTATATCTCTATCTTCCCCTTCTCTCCCTCTCCCCCGTTAATATCTCTATTTCCTCCTTTTGTCCTCTCTCCCTCTCTCTCCATCTTTCTTATCACCCACTCTCTCTCTCTCTCTCCACCTTTCTCTCTCTATGTCTTTCTTCTTACCTCCCTCTCCCTCCCCCTCCAAGTCCATCTCTCTTTCCCTCCCTCTCTCCCCTCTCTCACATCCTCTCTCTTCCTTCCTCTCTTTCTCTTTCTCTCCCATCTCTCTCTCCCTCCCTCTCTCTCTTCACCCACCAACTATGTTACTATACCCCTCCCTCTCTCCTTATATCTCCTTCTCTCCCCCCTTATCAACATCTCTCCTTATTTGTCTCTTTATCTCAACCCCAAACATACACACTTTCTCTCTGTCTCTCCCTTGTCACTCCTCTCTCTCCACTTCTCACTCTCTATATTTCTTATTACCTACATATCTCCCCCTCCAACTCCATTTCTATATCGATCCCTCTCTCCTCCTCTCTCTCTCTCTCTCTCCTAACTCCCTCTCTCTTCCCTCCAATACTCTCTCTTTCCCCATCACTCTCCTTCTCTCTCTCATCCTTCCTCTCTCTCCTTTTCTCTCCTACCTCCCTCTCTCTTTTCCCTCCAATCCTCTCTCTCTCTCTCTCTCTCTCTCTCTCTTCCCCCATCTCCCTTTCTTTCTCTCTCTCTTTCCACCCCTCTCTCTCTCCAACTACATTACTATATCCCTCCCTCTCTCCTTCTCTCCCCCCTCTTTCCATACATCCTACTTTGTCTCTTTATCTCACCCCTAAACATACACTCTCTCTCTCTCTCTCTCTCTCTCTCTCTCTTCTTAGTTATGTAAACTAATGAACAAAAATATTCGTAAATATAAAGTAGATTATGGAGTAAATATGAAAAGTGATTCTATTTACTTACCGTACCTCTGGTTTATTTATATTTTTATTTATTTACTATGGTATTTAGCCCATAGGCTTGTTATATAATTATATTTTTATTTATAATCCTATTTCATATATTGTTATTTATTTATCTTACCTCTTTATACATCTTTTATATTTATTTATTTACCATACCTCTTTATACCTATTTTATATTTATTTATTTATCATACCTCTTTATAGTTCTTTTATATTTATTTATTTACCATACTTATTTTATAAATATGGTATTTGGCCCATGGTATTTAGCCCATGGTATCAATATTAATTTGTCCCACGGTATTCGTCCCATAGGCTTCATCTAAATAAAACATATTTTTTAAGTTTTTTTTAAATATAAAAAGGTTTATAGAGTAAATATAAAAAGAATTTTTATTTATTTACCATACATCTAATTTATATATATATTTTTATTTATTTACCATAACTCTGGAGTAAGTATGAAAATAGGTTTTATTTATTTACCATACTTCATGTTTATTTATATTTATATTTATTTAAATTTTAAAATATTGCAATTTTGATGGGGAAATATTTATGTCTTTAAATATTTTAATTTATCCATAGAATATGGGTTTTCTTTTTAAAAATTCATTTTACAAATATTTAATTAAAATAAATATTAAAAAATTTTGGATTTTGATTGTTTGTGTTGAATTAACTCTTTTCCTTTGATTTAGGAATGGTATTGACTTTAGTAAAGAGTAAAGACGTTTAAAATTTTACTTAATTTGTAAATTCGATGTGGTAAATTTTTTTGTTAAAAGTAAATTTATGTTTCATTCAAATTCACGTATATAATAAAGCAATTATTAAATGGGTGAGATAATTTACTATCCATTCAAATTATATAAAAAATACATAGTTATATTTTAATAGTTAGTTTCAGCCCATTAATAAGTTAAAAAAGTTATATGTAATCTAAATATTCAAGTTATATAAAATTCAAGATTAGGTTATTAAAATTTTACCTAACTGGTTGCATATAATTATTATAAAGTGTGGTTGCATATAATTATTATAAAATGATGTGCAAGTTTGACTACACATTTTTAAATGAATATATCCATTTATTGCTCATCAAAAACTTTTTAGTGTTCAATCCAAAACTCCTTAGACTTAAAATACCATACCAGCGACTTGGGATATGAGTGGTTTAACAATACATCTATTCACAACCGAAACTCCATTATAATCCATCTAAAACTCCGTGAACAACTTATATTGTGTTGTTATAAAGGTTGTTTACATTTTTTTATTAAGCTATGAGTTTGCTAATATTTGTTAATTATACGTTCATCGTTTGACCATAGAAGTTTTCCTAACATTTTCTTATTTTTAGCATTATTACGGATAGGTTTATTGATGTTGTAATTTTTACAGGAAAAAGGAAAAACAGAACAGAAACAGGGTTTTAAAACTCTCTTTTCATTACTTTGTGATTGTTGATGTTACTTATTTTGTTATAAATCTTTCAGTGATGGCGAAAGCGAAAATCCTCTATAGCAGCGTTCAGTTTGTCAAAACGTACGAGAAGACCAGGAATTTTAATATTTTCCAGAACTCAAGTATGTTTTTGAAATCCACAAGCGGAAAAGCGGGAGAAGGCGATCCTGGACTTCGTTCAGTAATGCCTACCCAATTATCTCTTAAATTGAGGAATCTCATATCGGAGTTCGAGAGTCTTCGCCATCTGTACGAGGAGGGGCAGTGGATTAGAGAACGGGAATGAAACAATAGTGCCCTAGCTCACCAATGATGCCCATCAGTGTGCCATGTTGCCACCATAAATGGGTCCAGACCGTGTTTGATAAAACTCATATTCGTAATTATAAAGGCTTAGGCGAGTCTGATTTTGTAGTTGTGTTGGAGAAAAGTATGAAAACGATTCTGATCTAGAGAGAGGGTGTATGTGTGCGGGATGCAACTGCAAGGTGTAGGAGGTGTTTAATCTGTAACAAAGTTACAATTTTGCTCGATTGTGAGAGTCTTAAAAAATTTTATTTTTATTTTTGGCAAAAAAGAAATCAGAATTTTAGCCATTTAAAAGTTGAAAATAATATTATATTATTTTGTATTAATGGAGAAAAGGTTACACAAGTTGTAACGTATCTTTTTAGTTTAGGATTTGTTCCTAGAGCTTAGGGGTTTGGTTGCGACTTTCTAATTTCTAGTATTGTACTTAATGATGTAATCTTTCATTCATGAATGTGGAGTGTACGAGAGTGATCTCTTAGTTCTGAGTGTAGTCTCCAGGTGCAGTACTCACATGTGAGCTACAACTCCTTCTTTTTCAATTCTGTGTATATTTTATCTTGGTATCAGAGCTCAGATTGGGTGAGCCTGATATTTTGTCGCCTTTGTGGCTGGAGTGCCTTTGTGGCCAGTTTGCCTTTGTGGCAGAAGAAGCCTTTGTGGCCGAGCAGGTGGACTGCAATAACACCTGGCTCACAGACTCAGATGATTTTTTAATTTTCTGAGTAGAAGGGGGTTGGCGCGCTGACAGTCGCGCCAGGAAGCGCAACTGGCGCGTCTGTTCGGCTCATAGTCGCGCCACCGCGCCAAAATACCAGATTGGCGCAGAGACCAACGGAAAACTCGCGCCAAAAGATTTGCCTTACACCGTTTCAATTTGGGTGCGAATTTTTCGCACGGGAGAGCGCCAACTCACCTTCAAGGGGATCCGCGGGAAGCCTCACCTTCGCTGAACGATCTGCTAGGGGTGCAGATCGGAGAAGTTGCGGATCTATCCGAGAGAGGCAGATCGGTTTTAGTGGTTGTATTGGAATACAGTGGATTTTCTTATTCAAGCAAGATTGAATTGCAGATTTGTCAGACATTGCTGGATCTGAATCGAAGATACAGTGGGTGAATCAGGAGACCAGCAGATCAGTGGTAGAGAAGTGGCAGATCGGGTGACAAGATCTGATAGGTATTCTTTTCTTTTCTTTTTTCTTTTTTCTTTTTTTTTTTTCTTTTTTTTTTTTTTTTTTGAATCGAGTTGAAGATGATTCATTGTTGTTGTTGGAAGAATGAGTAATACGATGGAATCTTATCTCCACGAGTCTGGCAAACTCGATGGATCTAACATCACAAATTGGAAGTTTAAGATTCAGACCTTGCTTGAGGGTGCGAATGCATGGTCGATAGTTACAGGTGATGAACAGAGGCTGAATTCACACAATGGGGTGAATACGCAAGAGCAAGAATGGGATAAGCGAGAAAACAAGGCGAAAGTTTTGCTGAAGATGTCCGTCAAGGACAACATTATCCCTCATATTAGAGACTATAAAACGTTCGCGGAGATCTGGACGACCATCAAAGGTCTGTATCAGACCCAGAACACAATTCGAATTATGGCACTCAAAAGCAAGTTGTTTTCAATGAAAATGGACGAAAGTGAGACTGCTGCTGCATTCATTGCGCGAATTAAAGATGTGAAAGGCGGATTGGGGGACATCGGGGAGAAGGTGTCAGACTCAGATCTCGTCACAATCACACTGAACGGGATGAGAGATGGATATCAAATGTTCATCACTGGATTGGCGGCAAGGGAAACAGCGCCTACATTTGAAGATCTGACAGGGATCTTGCTGCAAGAGGAGGAGCTGCGGCAGAATTTGAAACCCCAGAGCGATGATCTTGCTCTGATGGAGAAACGACGATCATTCAGAGGGAAGCAGCCACAGCAGCAATCACAGTCGCAGCTGCAGCAGAAAGGAGGTATATCGCAGAAGAGTCCGTACAAAGGTATGTCTGTAAATCAGCCTGTAAAGAAATGTTATTATTGTGGAAGGAAAGGTCATATACAGAATGAATGCTTTAAGAAGCAGGAAGATGATGCAAAGAAAAGGTTGGCGATGGTGAAGCATAGAGGATATTTTGTTGAAGAAGATTTTGAAGAAGATGAAGATTTCAGTCACGAATTTCGACTGTTCATAGTTAACTGTGCCCTTTCAGCATCCAATGAGGAAGACATCTGGTATGTCGATTCCGGTGCATCCTCTCACATGACAGGTAAAAAGGAATTTTTTGAAAATTTTGAAGAAAGTACATATGGATCAAAAATTTATTTAGGAGATGACAGTGGATACGAGATTAGAGGCTATGGGGATAGTCCAGTCAAGTTACCAAATGGTAAAATCAGTCATCTTAAAAATGTTTTATATGTGCCTGGAATTAAGAAAAATCTCATTTCTGTATCCATGATAACTGATCAAGATATGCAAGTCGAGTTCTTCAAGACCCATTGTGTCATAAAGGATTGCAGGAAAGAAATTGTTGCAACAAGCGTGCGCGTTGGAAGCCTATACAGGTTGGATGTAAAGAGTATACCACAGCGAGCCATGGTTGCAGGTGGATCGACAGCCGAACAACTCTGGCATCAGAGATTCGGTCATTTGAATTTGCAGGACCTCATGCTATTGCAGAGAAAAGGTATGGTTGAGGGACTCCCTATCTTTCATAATACTCAGTTAAATTGTGATGGATGTGCCTTAGGTAAAATTCATAGAGAACAGTTTCCTGTGCATGATAGAAGGAAGGAAACAAATATTTTAGAACTAGTGCACACTGATATATGCGAACCTATGCAGACAAGGTCGCTAGGTGGAGCATATTACTTTCTGTTATTTACTGATGACTGCACTAGATATTCATGGGTTTATTTTCTGAGTAGAAAAAGTCAAACTTTCTAGTGCTTTATAGAATTTAAAACCTTGGTGGAAAAAGTTTGGAAAAAGTATAAAAATTCTCCGGTCTGATCAAGGGGGAGAATACAAGTTAGGGGGATTCATGAAATTCTGCAAATTTCACGAGATTGTTCAACAGTTTATAGTGCCACACACACCACAGCGGAATGGAGTGGCAGAGCGCAAAAACAAAACCTTAGTGGAGTGCGCAAGGAGCATGTTACAAGGTAAGGGTCTATCTAATAGTTTTTGGGCACAGGCTATTAATACTGCTGTATATTTAAAGAAAAGAATTCCTACCAGGTATCTTGGCTTCAAAACTCCTTTTGAAGCTCTATATGGACTCAAACCAGCAGTAAATCATCTAAGAGTATTTGGGTCAAAAGCATTTTCCCATATACCCAAAGCTGATAGGAAGAAATTAGATCCTAAAGCTGATAAATGCATCTTTGTTGGTTATGGCACAGAAATTAAAGCATATAAGTTGTTCAATCCTCAGTAAGATATTTGCAAGTAGGGATGTAGTGTTTCATGAACAGGTTCAAGAAGGGAAAGATGACAGTGATGATGATTGGCACATTCCATTGTTGATGGATGAAGGCAGCGAGAATGAAAGAGAGCAGGAGCAGAAAGAAGAACAGGGAGAAAGTGATAATGCAAGCCCAATTAGATCTTAAGAAAACAAATTTGAGGTAAGTCCCCTACCAAGGAGATCAGGTAGGAAGACTCAAAAACCATTAAGATTGAAAGACTATGCTTTGATGTCAAATATTCTGAACATTGTAGAGCCCACTAATTACAAAGAAGCTAGTCAATTTGAGGAATGGAGGGCTGCAATGAATGAAGAGATAGAATCTATTCTTAGAAATAACACTTCGGATTTAGTTGAACTACCTAAAAATAAAACACCCATAGGATGTAAATGGTTGTTTAAACCAAAAATGAATGCAGATGGAAGTATTGAAAAACTAAAAGCTAGGCCGGTTGCAAAGGGATATTCACAGCAAGAAGCCATAGATTTTGATGATACCTTTGCACCTGTAGCAAAGTTAAATACTATCAGAATGCTTATCTCTCTAGCAACTAAATATAATTGGGAACTACACCAGCTTGATGTCAAATCTGCATTTTTAAATGGTGAATTAAAAGAGGAAATTTATTTAGTACAGCTAGAAGGGTTTGTAAAGCAAGGGCAGGAACATCTTGTTTGCAGATTGAAAAAGGCGCTATATGGCTTAAAGCAAGCACCCAGGTCTTGGTACGAAAAGGTTGATTCTTTCTTTTTAGAGCATGGTTTTCATAAAAGTTTAAATGACCCAAATTTGTATATCAAGTACAATAAGCAGGGGCAGATTATTTTGATTTCTTTATATGTAGATGACATGATTATAACAGGAAATGCAGATAATTTAATCAAAGAAATCAAAAGGCAGATGGCACAAGTTTTTGAAATGAAAGATCTCGGAAGTCTCCATTACTGTCTGGGATTAGAAGTATGGAGAGATATTGGGCAAACTTTTCTTACCCCAGGGAAGTATGCCAGAAATCTATTGGAAAAGTTTGGCACGGATCAGTGTAAGTCAACAGCGACACCTTTGCAGCAGAATTTGAAGTTGTGCAGTGACGATGGCACTAAGGAGGTGGAAGCCACCATGTACAGACAGCTGGTTGGGAGTTTGATATATCTCACAACAACCAGACCAGACTTGGCATACTCTATTAGTCTGTTGAGCCAATTCATGTCAAAACCGCTTGAAATTCACTCGGTAGCAGCAAAAAGCGTGTTGAGGTATCTTTGTGGTACTGTTAATTATGGAATTTTATACACTGACACATATGATGTTATTCTAGCAGGTTTTTCAGATTCAGACTGGGCAGGTAACCTGGATGATCGAAGGTCTATCACAGGTTACGCATTCAGCATAGGATCCGGGGTCATAGCATGGAGCAGCAAGAAGCAAAGTATTGTAGCATTGTCTTCATGTAAAGCTGAGTATCAAGCATTGTGTGTAGCAACGTGTGAAGCGATCTGGTTGAGAAGGCTTCTCAATGATGCAGGAGAAGAACAGAAGAAATCTACTTCCATCAAAAGCGACAACCAGAGCACTATTAAATTAGCATACAATCCAGTATTTCATAAAAACACCAAACATATAGACACTCAGTTTCATTTTGTTAGAGAGAAGCTACAGTCCAAAGAAATCTTTGTTGAGTATTGTAAAACTTGTGACAATATGGCTGATATTTTTACAAAGCCTCTTGCACGTGTGAAGTTTGAATTGTTTAGAAGGATGCTAGGAGTTCAGGACAATCCTTTCTCCATTAAGGGGGGGAGTTGAAAATAATTATGTTATTTTGTATTAATGGAGAAAAGTTTAAACAAGTTGTAACGTATCTCCTTAGTTTAGGATTTGTTTTTAGATTTTAGGAGTTTGGTTGCAACTTCTTAATTTCTAGTATTGTACTTAATGATGTAATCTTTCATTCATGAATGTGGAGTGTAAAAGAGTGATCTCTTAGTTCTGAGTGTAGTCTCCAAGTGCAGTATTCACCTGTGAGCTACAACTCATTCTTTTTCAATTCTGTGTATATTTTATCTTTAAAATCTTGAAGTTGGATTGAGATTTTATCAAATCAAACAAGAATTTGAAGTAAACTTGTAGAATGTTTATTTTATAAATTAGCAGTTCCAAATATCATATTTTTTTCTAGACTTAATTTTGAGAAAACAAATTGTTCTTTTTATTGTAATGATTAAAAATAATTAAAGTTTCAATTTAGTCAAACTATAAGGAAGTTTAAGTATGAGGGGTTTTAGCACTGCATTATATTAGATATTATTTTTGGGATTCAACTAAGTTAAGTAAATCATGAGAAATTAGTCTGTTACTACTACCTCTCCTCGAAATGGTCATAGATGAATGACTTAATTAACGTAGTTGAATCCCAAAACTGATATCTAACATAAGGAAGTTGTTTTCTTTGATTTATTAATTGATTTTTTTTATTATCACATCATGCAATTTCCTCATGGGATAAACAAAACACAACTTCAAAATTTTGAAGACAGATTTGATTTTAGAAACAGGAATAGATTAACAATGGAGAACATAAATCACACCTAACATTGCATAAGAGGCCTTGGCCTTGCTTGGATTGCTCATGTAGAGGCAAGATTACACATTTATAGATGGGAGAAGATTTATAGATTTTTCCTCGTGAAATTCATAGCTGCATAGTGAAGAAATAAGTCAAATGATGGTGGTTGTCGGTGTGTTAGGTTTGGCGTCGGTGTGATTGTCAGAGAGTCGACGCCGACATCTTCGTTACAAAGTCCTCATGGGATGCAGAGGAGCGTAGAAAATCATAAACAAAACACAAAACTTCAAAATTTCAAAGGAAAATCTTAGAAACAAGAATAAATATTAATAATGGAGAACAGAAATCACACCTAACATTGCATAAGAGGCCTTGGCCTTGCTTGGATTGCTCAGGTAGAGGCAATATTACACATTTATAGATGGGAGAAGAGTTCTATATTTTTCCTCATGTGAAATTCATGGCTGCACAGTGAAGGAATAATTCAAATGACGGTGGTTGTCGGTGTGTTAGGTTTGGCGTCGGCATGATTGTTAGAGAGTCAGCGCCAATATCTTCATTACGGCTTCACGTTTAACATTTCCCCACTTGAATCCAAATAAAGAATCTTGAATCAAGTCACACCAAGTCCTACCATGCCTCGACATAACTCATGTTTATTTCTTGGTAGAATCTTAGTGAGTATATCAGCAGGGTTCTTATCTATATGGATATTTTCCAAGGATAATTGTCCTTCCTCCAACACATGTCGGATCCAATGGTACCTTAAGTCAATGTGCTTGGTTTTTGAGTGAAATGTTGGGTTTTTTGCTATGTGAATGACACTCTGACTATCACAATATAGCACATACTTGTCCTACTTTATTTCTATCTCTCCATAATCGTTGCATCCACAACATCCCTTTACAAGCCTCTATTGCAGCCATATACTCTACCTTTGTTGTAGAGAGAGCTACAATTCTTTGTAGCCTTGATACCCAAGACACTGTTGCACCCGCAAATGTATACAAATAACTTGTAGTGGACTTTATGGTGTCCATATCTCCAACCATATCTGCATCTGTAAATCCTTCAAGCATGGTTTCATTATGAACAAAACATAAACAATAATGACTAGTACCCTTGAGATACCTTAAAATCCATTTTATTGCTTGCCAACATTGTTTGTCTGGATTGGCAAGAACCTGCTCACTACTTCCATTGAATATGCAATGTCTGGTAGTGTTCATGTCATGGCATACATCAAGTTACCACTTGTTGAAGCATAAATAATCTTGATCATTTCTTCCTTCTCCTTGTCCTCACTAGGACATAGCTTAGTACTCAACTTGAAGTGGGTTGCAAGGGGTGTACAACTACCTTAGCATCCTTCATATTGAAATTTTCAAACACCTTCTTGATATATTTTTCTCGTGACAACCACAACCTTTTGTTTTTTCATGTTATGCATGATCCTCATACCAAATATCTATTGTGTTGGACCCAAATCCTTCATTGCAAATTTGCTTCCCAAATCTTTCTTCAACCTATTGGTCATAGTCTTATCATGCCCAACAATCAACATGTCATCCACATATAACAAGAATATTATATAATTTCCTTTATCACAGATTTTGATATAGATACAATGGCCAGTTCCATAAGAGATCCACTCACAACACAAGTGAGTGTCGGGCCAATATGAAGGCTTTTGAATCATATGCAAGCTCTGACTCTGAATCAGAACTCGATAAGGGGAATGACAAAGGGAAGCAGATTTCGATGCGGAGCTCAACGCCACTTTTGCCACCATAAAGATCCAGAAGGAGGAACCGGAAGATCCAGAGGAGGAGCGTCTCTTCCACTCCCAAATGTGGGTAAAGGGTTCCCTGCTACACTGCATTGTCGATAGTGGGAGCCAAAAGAACCTCGTTTCAGCAGAGGTCATGAAGTGGTTACCTACCATAGCACACTCACAGTCGTACACCATCGGGTGGCTTCACCAAAGACGGGATCTCTGCGTCAGCCAGTAGTACCGCCTTCTGTACATCATCAAGCCCTTCACAGATGAGGTATTATGTCACAATGCTCCTCTTCATGTTTGTGATGTATTATTAAGCCAACCATACTTGTGGAAGTGACATGCTGCGTATGAGTCCCGGCCTCACGTTGTTAATGTTACTTTGGGCAATAAGTTGTACAGGATACCAGAGGTACCACCGCCTACCGTTATCTCTTTGGTTACTGCAAAACAATGCAATAAGCTCATTTCCAAAACTGGGAAATTTGTTTTCCTGATGGTCCGCCCTCAAGGCAAGAAGAATATTGTAGCCATGACCTCCAGACAGGGCTCCTACGCATGACAAAAACAAATGAACAAGGTCGTGGGGGAGTACGGGGACATATTCACCTCACCCACTAGGGTACCTTTACACTGCTAGGTCAAGCACCCCATCAATCTGACCCCAGGTGCATCGTTGCCCAATGGACCGATCTATTGGTGTTATGTTCTCAAGAACGATGAAATCAAGAGGCAGATTCAGGAGCTGTTGCAGAAAGGTCACATTCATCCGAGTTCATCACCCTGTGGAAGCCCAATCATGTTGGTGCAGAAGAAGGATGGGACTTCGAGACTTTGTATTGACTATTGGGCGTTGAACAATATCACTGCCCGGAAAAGGTACCCGATCCCACAGATTGATGAGCTTCTGGACAAACTCAAAGGGGCGAAATATTTCAGCAATATTGACTTGAGGTCCGGGTATCACCAGGTACAAATCAAAGTATCTGATGTGTAGAATACTGCCTTCAAAGCCAAGGAGGGCCTTTTCGAATGGCTAGTCATGCCTTTCAGGTTGACGAATTCTCCTGCAACCTTCGTGAGGCTGATGGATGACATCTTGCGGCCATTCACCAACTCATTTGTAGTAGCATACTTTAATTACATCTTGATCTTCAGGCAGACTTGGGAAGAGCACCTCCACCACATCCGACGGGTCCTCCAAACACTGCGGCAACACAATTTGTGTGCCAATTTGGAGAAGTGCACTTTTGGCATGACCAAGGTTCAGTATCTGGGACACATTATTGATGAGCGGGGGCTACATGTAGATGCAACCAAGATCCAAGTCATTCAGGATTGGCCAACCCCAACCACTCTAACAGAGCTTCAAAACTTTATGGGTCTTGCTAATTTCTACCGCAGGTTCATGTTGGGATTCTCTCATATCACTTGGCCCTTGAGTCAAATTACCAAGGGAGAAGCGAAAGAAAAATTCTTTTGGTTAGAATATCAACATAAAGCGTTCGTAGAATTGAAACATCACCTCTGCTCCACCCCAGTGCTAACATTACCAGACTTGCAACAACCATTTGAGATTGAGACAGATGCCTCTCACTATGCTATTGGGGCAGTTCTTACTCAATAGGGGCATCTAGTGGCATATCACAGTGAGACATTGTCCGGCACAATTCGCAATTATCCCACTTATGACAAAGAAATGTATTCCATTCTAAAGGCTTGCCGAAAATGGAAGAATCACATTTTGGGGAAGGAAACGGTCTTCCACACAGACCACTGACCCTTGCAGTTCATACAGACGCAAGGGAAGTTGCAGAATGATCACCATCAAAAGTGGTCCACATATCTTCAACAGTTTCATTTAAACATCAAGTACAAGAAGGGAAACACCAATAATGTTGTAGACTACCTCAATGGACCACCAATCGTGGTGCTAACCACCCTTCTCAACTCTTGTGGGCACGATACTTCTGATTGGCTGCTTCTATACAAGAGTGATCTAGAATTGAGCCACACATACAAGACACTCTTGGACGGTACGCAAGTTCAAATTTTCACCTCCAGGATGCACTACTATGTCACCTGGGACACCTTTATGTTCCTTCAAACAAGCGTGCCAAGATTATTTTGGAAGCGCATGACAGTCGGGTCGCTGGGAATTTCGGGGTGGGGAAAACAGTGGCAGTACTACAGAAGTATTTATATTGGCTGAACCTTCGACATGATGTCGGGAAGTAAATCAGATCTTGCACTGCTTGCGCTACTGCCAAACCGACCATCAAGAAGCAAGGCTTCTATACTCTGCTACCTACCCCTAGTCGACCTTGGAAATCCATCTCCATGGATTACATGTTGGGCCTTCCTTCTACTAAGCATGGAAACGACTGTGTTTTCGTGGTTGTCGACAGATTCTCGAAGATGGCCATTATGGTGGCCTGCAAGAAGAATATCACAGTAGAAGCCACTACTAAACTATTCTTTGAACAAGTGTGGGTGCATTTTTGGATCCCACAGTCTATCATCTTAGATCAGGACAACAGGTTCCTCAACACATTTTGGTCCAGCCTCTGGTCAATGTTGGACACCAAGCTCACCAAGTCCACAACTTTCCATCCCCAAAGTAATGGCTAGACAGAGGTCGTCAACAAGATGATCATACATATTTTTCACATGTACAATTCAAAGCATCCACACACATAGGACGAGAACCTTCCCTGTGTACAACACAGTTATAACTGGGCTCTCCACAGCTCAACTGACCACAACCCCTTTCAGGCGGGCTTGGGATTCTAGCCACTATGTCTCATTGACGTAGCTATGCCATTTGCGGCTACTCAGGTTGATTTGGCTCATGTCCAGTCTGAAGCTGACAAGGCGAACAACTTCATTGAGCGCATTCAACACATCCGCCAATAGGTTCATGACATATTGGACAGAGCCAATGCTAAGCTATTAATTTTGGACAACTAGGTCCAAACTCCATGTTGTGATGCTCAGATGAAAATACCAATATTTTTATTGGACTCCTCTTTCGGAGAGGTGCAAGATCGATCTAAAGATCATATTAATCCTATGAGCAAAACATTTATTTTGAATTTATTCAAAATATGTGCAGGTCGGCCTTAAGGTTTTGTGCCCCAGCAGTTGTGTCACACACCCTCATTTATGGATATATATTGGTCAACGTTGGAGGACATTTTCACTCATCTCATCCTCACACATTTCTCTCTCCTCATCTGATTGGTTCGATGAACTTGGTGGCTCTTCTCACCACACATGGGAAAATTCCAACAGCATCATATTTCTAATTTTGTTCTAGGGTTTCTGCAACAAACTTTGACCAGCGTTGACTTTGGTCAACACAAGGTCAAAAGGACCTGAAACTCTCCCAAAAGTTCGATTTTCCTAATCCACATTTTCTAGCACTATTCCTGAGGCAACACGTTGACTTTGACTTTTCTGTGTTGACCTAGTTGTTGCTGTTGTTTGCGTTGACCGTTGATTGACATCGTTGACTTTTGAGTTGACCGTTTGGCTGTCCTAGAGGGTTGTGTGACATTGTTGATTGGCTAACCATATTGAGACTTTGTTGGTTGAAGCATCATGTTGACCGCCGTAACGCACCAACACACTTATATATTTCTGGCTTGTCTTTTGTCGATCTACTGGTATGTTCTATTATCATTTTACTTTATTGTTTATGTGATTGTTGTCTGATATTGAAGAAAAATAAAAGTTGCATCAAGCATAGAACATCTACAAAAATTTACATGGTATTAGAGCTGAGGTGAAGACAAAGCCCTCATTTGTAGCAATCACTAAAGAAGAGGATGGGTTCCTCAAACTACAATGGCTTTAAGGTTGATGACAAATTAACTGGGAAGGATGACTTCCATGCTTGGAAGATGACATTGGATCTTAACTTGGAAGACCAAGATGTTATGGACTATGTGCAGGGTAAAATCCAAGAGCCTCCATCCACTGCAACTATTGCTGCCAAAACAAAGTATAAGAAGGGGAGATCAAAGCAAAGCTGATGATCAGGGACTCAATTCATAAGAGTCTGGTTGCCTACATCTCTGAGCTGGGCACATCCAAGGAGATGTATGATAAGTTGGTCCACATGTTCAAGGCAAATAATGCAAATCAAGTCTTATTCTTCAAGAATCAATGGAAGAATCTGAAGAAAGGTAGGGATGAATATGTTCAATCATATTTTATGAAGCTAATTGAGATCAGGAATAATCTGTTAGCTATTGGGGAGACAATAGTTGATCGAGAGATGGTATTGATTGCACTTGGAGGGCTCTCATCCGAATGGCATGTGTTCAACACTACCATTCTCAATAACAATGTGATACCTGACTTTGACGAAGTACCATTGAGATGCGTACAAGAAGAGACAAGGATGAAGGAGTATGAAAATGAAGGAAATGTTGCCTACGCTGCTCATTCTAGAAAGAATAACTTTGGTGGTCCAAGGAACAGAGGAAGAGCAAGGGCCCAAGGAAAGAAGGGAAAGTGTTACACTTGTCATAGGCGAGGTCCCTATGCTAGAGAATGCCCTTTCAAGAAGGATTCTCCTGATGATTATGACAACAAAAAAAACCAGAGGAATGGAAATCAAAGGAACAACAGGTTCAAGGGGAAGAGGAAGGCTCCCTCCGACGGAAATGGTCAACCTTTCAAAAGTTCGAGAAATTCTAGGTATGAGGAATCAAATGTTGTTGATAAAGGAAATGAATTCATTCTTGTATCTGCCCTCTCTGTTGCATCTCCACCTAACACTATGGATGTCTAGCTGGTAGATAGTGGTGCCTCAAGGCACATCACTAGGTTCAAGGAAGCACTTTCTGATATGGTTGAGAAGGATACTAATATGGAAATTATCCTTGGAGATAATGCCACATATCCCATGAAAGGGACATGCACTGTGACCCTCCACTTGTCTCAAGGTCAAGTCCTCCACTTACAGGATGTACTTTATGTACCTAATTTGAAGAAGAAACTTGTGTCTATATCGACCATGGAAGACAAAGGTTTCAATGTGGCATTCATTGATGGGAAGGTGCGCATCTGGAAGAAGAGCTTCAAGGAATTTATCACGATTGGGTTTAGAGTTGATACACTCTACCAGGTTGGAGGAAGTCCACTAGGAGCGATGATGTGTGATACTATTCGACAAACTGAACTATGGCACCAAAGGTTTGGACACCTTCACTACAAGGCCCTTCCCAAAGCAAGGAAGGTGGTGACGGGTATGCCCGAGTTTTCAAATAACCAGCCTAGATCTATCTTAACTCTGGATCTATCAAGCGTCGAGAGGGATCAAATCTCTCGAGGTGAAAACCTCCTTTTTTAGTGCAAAACTTGAGGAAAGGTTTGCACATCGAGAGATTTGATCCCTCTCAGCGCTTGATAGATTCAGAGTTAAGATGGATCTAGGCTGGTTTCGGTGGTGTGCTGCCAAGGAAAATCTATCGAAGATATGATTAATTTTATCAATAATATGTATTATATCAAATATTAATATAATCATTTTAAATATGCTAAATATTTCTGAGATTAACTTGGTCATTTTAATTTTAAATTTTCTTAGTTACCTCATTTTGTTGAGATGATAAATATTGTTAATAACTTTAATGATGAAAAATGATGAAATAAATTTTTTGAATGCAATGTGACAATAATAATGTTGAAAGATAGAAAATGTTAATAATAAGAATGTACTCATGTTACAAATAGTCTTCATTGTAACCAATCTCAAACTATTCTCTTCTACTATTCTTATTGTCACCCTTGTTAGTTTTGCCATCTTTTCATATCGATTATATGAAAAAGAAAATTTAAATCGTAAATCATTTAAATATTTAGCTCGATCTGTTGTACTAAACATGATACCTTGTCTCTCTTGCTCTCCAATATTAATAGGTTAAATTACTATAACACAAAAATCAATGTGCATTGTCAATACCGTTTTGTGCTTACACTAAAATCAATGCATATTGTTAATCCAATCACTTTAAAATTAATGTACCATCATATATGCAATTACATCAAATCAAAAATCAACGTCTACATTGAAATCAATTCATTTAATGCAAGGAATCAAATAAGATTAGAAAATGTCTTCTACATTGAAATCAATGCATTTAGTGCAAACAATCAAATAGGATTAGGAATCATCTACATTGAAATCAATGTATCTAGTGCAAGAAATCAAATATAATTATAAATCAACACATCCAGTGCAAGCAATCAAATAATATTAGAAATCAATGCATTCAATGCAAGGAATAAAATAAGATTAGAAAATAACTTCTACACTGAAATCAATGCATTTAGTGCAAACAATCAAATAGGATTAGGAATCATCTACATTGAAATCAATGCATCTAGTGCAAGAAACCAAATATAATAAATCAACATATACATTGAAATCAACACATCCAGTTCAAGCAATCAAATAGTATTAGAAATCACCACCTACACTAAAATCAATGCACCTAGTGCAAGTAATCAAATATCATTAGAAAAAAATATCTACCCTAAAATCGATGAATCTAGTGTAAACAATCAAATATGATTAGAAATCACCATCTTCACTTAAATCAATCCATCTAGTGTAAGAAATATTCTTCCCTCTCTCCACCCTCCATCCATATCTATATCCCCCTCCATCTCTTATTTTTTGTCTCTCTATCTCACCCCCATAAACACACATGCTCTCGCACTCCATATCTATCAATATCTTTTTCACTCACTCTCTCTCCCCATCTCTCTCTTCTTCCCTCTCTTCACTTTCCATCTATATCTCTATCTTCCCCTTCTCTCCCTCTTCCCTGCTAATATCTCTCTTTCCTCCTTATGTCCTCTCTCCCTCTCTCTCCATCTTCTCTCTCTCTCTCTCTCTCTCTCTCTCTCTCTCTCCACCTTTATATCTCTATGTCTTTCTTCTTACCTCCCTCTCTCTCCCCCTCCAAGTCCATCTCTCTTTCCCTCCCTCTCTCTACTCTCTCACATCCTCTCTCTTCCTTCCGCACTCTCTCTCTCTCTCTCTCTCTCTCTCTCTCTCTCTTCACCCACTAATTATGTTACTATATCCCTCCCTCTATCCTTATCTCTCTTTCTCTCCCCCCTTATCTCCATCTCTTCTTATTTGTCTCTTTATCTCACCCCAAAACATACACACTCTCTCTTTGTCACTCATTCTATCTCTCCACTTCTCACTCTCTATATTTCTTATTTCCTACCTCTCTCCCCCTCCAAATCCATCTCTCTATCGATCCCTCTCTCATCCTCTCTCTCATTTCCTCTCACTCGTCCTTTCTCTCCTACCTCCCTCTCTCTTCCCTGATCTCTCTCTCTCTCTGTCTCTCTTCCATCCAATACTCTCTCTTCCCTCATCATTCTCCTCCTCTCTCTCAAGTCCTCTCTCTCATCCTTCCCTTCTCTCCCTTTCTCTCCTACCTCCCTCTCTCTTCTCTCTCTCTCTCTCTCTCTCTCCGCCCCTCTCTCCCTCCAACTACATTACTATATCCCTCCCTCTCTCCTTCTCTCCCCCCTTCTCTCCATACATCCTACTTTGTCTCTTTTCTCACCCCTAAACATACACACTCTATCTCCATCTCTCCCTTGCCACTCCCTCTCTCTCTCTATATATATTTCTTCTTCCCTCTCTCTCCCCCCCTCCAACTTCTCTCTATCCCTCCCTCTCTCAAGTCCTCTCTCTGGTCCTTCTTATCTCTCCCTTTCTCTCTTACCTCCCTCTCTTCTGCCATCTCCTTCTCCCTTTATCTCTTACCCCCCTCTCTCTTATGCCATCTCTGTCTCCTCTAATCCTATCACTATCTCCCTCCCCCTCTCCTTATCTCTCTCCCTCCTCCATATTTGTGTCCCCTCTCTCGTTTTCATTCCTCCTCTCCCCTTTCCGTTAGTTTATCTCAATCTCTCCCTTGTCAACCCCCCTATATCTCCACCTCAATCACTCTATATCTTTGTTCTTCCCTCCCATATATATTTAGAGTTAATATACATCATGATACATTTATATATATTATAATATAATAAATTTAATATTGTATTAAAGTTATTAAATTTAATAATATTAATATTAATATGAGTATTAAATTTAATAATAATAATAATACCCTCGATGCGGGTGCTATGGGAATTGGGAGGACTGACAGGACGCAGGGCGAAAGGACGGGAGGCCACCTGCCTACCCGCTTATAACCTTCACGCCCACCTGATATCATTTATTTCCCGGAGCCTATTCTTTATGACCCGGATATGGAATCGATCTTCTTCATTGCGCCTGGCTCTCGAGGCCACCTCGAACGCTGTTATCGTGCTATGAATTCGACCGCCATGTTTTGTCATTCAATGCAGTTTTGGTTTGCAGTATTGGTTTGCAGTCTGGGGTTGCTATTTATCATGGAGCCGTCCGCCCCTTCGCCTCTGTCATCGAGCTGCAATCCTGCTCTGGACAAGGCCTCTGTTCGCACCTTCACTGGGTTGCGCTGCTGCAACACCTGCTGTCTGGTACTTGCAGATAATTCCCACATTTCCATCACAGGCTCTTGTAATTCTGCCACTGAAACTCGTGGCTCGTCTTCTGCAAGGTTTTCCACCGATTCTCACTGGTTTTCTAGTTCCCTTTCCGCAGCGAACATGCCCAGAGTCAGACAGAGGATGCGGCCCCGTCGAGGCTCCTCGCGGGCGACCAGAAGGCACTCGCCTTCCCCCACTTCCTCTCCGTACAACTCCTCCGCGACTTCGGACAGCTTGCCCCGTCTCCTTCATGGGCGACTGCTACGCTCAGGTCGACGTCTGGACTCGCCCTCTGGTGATGCACTTCCAGCTCAATCTCACACGGCACTCTTCTCCTTTGACTGCGCCCTCGACAAACCCCGGGTCACCGTCGCCATCTCGGTCGTCTTCCTGGAGGAACCAAAGCCGGAGTCTCCGCCTGCTCCGCTTGCTCAAGATGAATGCGCAATTAAGGACGAGAAGCAACAGGATTCACCCTCTGAGCACAGGACTTCTTTGCAGGTCGACGCTGGGGCCATTCTGGGACAAGACGCTGCGCCTCCACCAGCTGTTCATGCACAGGGCATTCAGGACGACTTCGGTTGCAACATTGAAGAAATCGAGCCGGATGAGTAGCTATGTCCCCCCCCTCTGTCTTTTTGTCAGCTCTCTGCCCACTCTGAGGGTATGCATAGTCACCTTGCTAGTTCTTCATGTTTTTTTTCATTTTCATGAGATGATGGGCCGCGTGAAAGTCATTGTATCTGTGTTTAGTGTCATGGTCATGCGCTCTGTGTCAATGTCTGGACGCAGTTGCATTGTTATTTTGTTCTGTGTCAATGTCTGGACTTATCAGTGCGATCCCCTGCGTGGGATTGTTTTAGTATCTGGTTCTCATGGCTGGTTTCCCTCTCGCAGGGCAGCCTTTTTTCAGTCTTGGTCTGTTAATATGCCTCCCAGCAGGCTCTGCTATGGCCACGGCCAGTTGTACATTATTTCTCTTTAATTAATAGATTACCCTAACTTAGAAAAAAAAAAATAATAATAATAATATTTTAATATTATATTAGGGTTAATAATGTTTTATTTGCATGGTATTAATAATAACTTAGCCCATAGTATTTGGACCATAGGCTTCACCTAAATAAAATCCATTTTTTAAGTGTTCGTAAATATAAAGAAGATTATGGAGTAAATTTGAAAATAGGTTTTATTTACTTACCATACCTCTAATTTATTTATATTTTTATTTATTTACCATACCTCTTTTATTTACTATGGTATTTGGCCTGTAGGCTTGTTATATAATTAGATTTTTATTTGTAATCATATTTGATATATTTTTATTCATTTACCTTACCTCTTTATACCTCTTTTATATTTATTTATTTACCATACCTCTTTATACCTATTTTATATTTATTTATTTTTCATACCTCTTTATAACTTTTTTGTGTTTATTTATTTGCCATACTTATTTTATAAATATGGTATTTGGCCCATGGTATTTAACCCATGGTATCAATATTAATTTGTCCCATGGTATTCGTCCCATAGGCTTCATCTAAATAAAACCTCTCTTTTTGAGTTTTTTTAAATATAAAAAGGTTTATGGAGTAAATATAAAAAGAAGTTTTTATTTACTTACCATACATCTAGTTTATATATATTAAAATATTTTGGATTTTGATTGTATATGTTGAATTAACTCTTTTCCTTTGATTTAGGAAATGGTATTGATTTCAGTAAAGAGTAAAGATGTTGAAAATTTTACTTAATTTGGAAATTCAATGTGGTAATTTTTTTTGTTAAAGGTAAATTTATGATCCATTCAAATTCACGTATATAATAACTCAATTATTAAATGGGTGAGATAATTTACTATCCATTCAAATTATATAAATAATACATAGTTCTATTTTAATAATTATTCTCAACCCATTAATAAGTTAAAAAAATTATATATAATCTAAATATTCAAGTTATATAAAATTAAATATTAGGTTAATGTTTTGGCCGACATTGGCAAAAATAAAATTTATTATTTTTTGAGGACGTGACATACTTGACATCAGGGTCATAATGGGTTGTAGATTGCGCCTCTCGGTGCAATCGTGAAGGTGTATGTCAGGGTTGTGCCGAAGGAAAGCATACAAGGGGACATTTCTCCTCAAGTGTCACAAAGACATCTAATGTCTTGCAATTGATACATTATGATCTGTCTGGGATGTTGCCCGTGAAATCCTTGGGAGGATGTTCTTATTATATGACATTCATAGATGAATTCTCTCACAAAACCTGGATGTACTTCTTGAAAAATAAGGATGAGGCTTTCATGTGGTTCCGTACCTTCAAAGCCTTGGTGGAAAATCTGACAGGGAAGAAGATCAAGATATTCAGTACCGATAATGGCATTGAATATGAGACAAACGAGTTCAAGAAATTTTGCAGAGAAGCTGGCATCAAGAGGGAGACCACAACTATCTTTACTCCTAAGTAGAATGGCGTTGTTGAACGAAAGATTAGAACCATTGTGGAAGCTACCCGTGCCATGCTATGTGACCAGGGTCTATTGAAGTTTTTGTGGGGAGAAGCTGCGAACACTGTTGTGTACATACAAACCGATGCCCGCATTCCGCTCTGGACTCCAAAACTCCCGAAGAGGTTTTCTCTGGTAAGAAACTTGACGTCTCACATTTTAGAGATTTTGGATCTCCTTTTTATTTTCATGTGCCGAAGGAGAAGAGGAGCAAGTTGGATGCTTCCAGGAAGAAGGGAATGTTTGTGGGCTACTACGAAACTTTGAAGGCCTATAGAGTCTATGTACCTGGTCAAAGGGAAGTGGAGATATGCCATGATGTTACCTTTGACGAAGATGCTTCCCTGAGTAAAGTAGTCAATCTTCCGAGATCTGAGGAAGATCATGAAGCAAGGCCTGGAAATCAAGAAGAACTGAAGGATGAGACGATGCTCGATGCTAAAGGACCAATGGACCCGATTGATCCACCTCATTCGATAGGGAAGAGACCATCATGGCTCAGGGACACTCTCGAGGATGCCGAGGAACATATGGCCCCAAGGGGGACATTTTGTGAAAGCAAGAAGCCGAATAGATACCAAGGGTATCTAGCAGCCATGAATACTATTGTACAATATCAGCCTGGATATTTTGAGGAAGTCGTAAAGCATCAAGTCTGGAAGGATGCTATGCAAGAAGAGTATGAGTCAATAATGAAAAATGATGTCTGGGATGTGGTTCCAAGACCGGAGGATAAAGCAGTTGTCCCCTCGAAATGGCTCTTCAAGATCAAGCATGGATTTGATGGAAATGTTGAAAATTTCAAGGCAAGATTCGGTGCCCGTGGCTTCTCTCAAAAGGAAGGCATAGACTATGATGACATATTTGCACCTGTGGCCCGATATACCACCATCCGATCTAACATAGCCCTTGATGCTACGCAAGGATGGAGTCTTCATCATATGGATGTGAAGACTGCATTTCTGCATGGTGTGATAAAGGAAGAGGTGTATGTCGAGCAACCTCTGGGTTTCGAAGTCCAAGATCGGAACACCCAAGTCTTCAGGTTGAAGAAATCCCTCTATGGCTTGAAGCAAGCACCCAAAGCTTAGTACGAGAGGATAGATAACTACCTAATGAAACTAGGATTCACTCGTAGTAATGTTGATTCGAACCTTTACTTCAAGGATGATAGATAGAAGCCTCTCATTCTGGTGTTGTATGTGGACGACCTCTTCCTGACAGGTGTTGACCCTCTCATTCATCAGTGCAAGATGGAGCTCGCTGCTGAGTTCGAGATGAAGGACCTAGGACTGATGTATTACTTCCTAGGTCTAGAGGTCTGGCATAGACTGGCGAGATTTTCCTTTCTCAAGGAAAATACATTGTGAAGCTTCTAGAAAGATTTGGTATGGTGGACTGTAAGTCTGTGTCGACACCGATGGAGCTCAACTTTAAGAAGTTGAGTGGTAGCGTTTTTGGGCCCGTGTTAGAAAATCCTACTAAGTATCGTCAACTCGTAGGGGCCCTGATGTTCTTAGTGAACACCCATTCGAACGTATGTTTTGCAATGAACACTTTGAGTCAACATATGGTTGAGCCTCATCATAATCACTAGGTTGGTGCCAAGAATTTGTTGAGATATCTTCGAGGCACAATAAACCATGGGCTAAGATACACTGCCGGGAGCGTGACACTCCTTGGATATGTTGATGCCGATTGGGCGGGCAGTGTGGTAGATCGTAAAATCACATCGAGATGTTGCTTCATACTTGGATCTACTTCGATATCATGGATGAGCAGGAATCAGAAGTCAATGGCTTTGAGCACCATGGAGGTCGAATACATTGCAATGAGTATGGCCTGTTGTGAATCAGTTTGGTTGCGAAAGCTCTTTAGTGAGTTGTTCGGGCATGTGCTAAATACCACCGTGATACTCTGTGATAACCAGAGTGGGATTTGGTTATTCGAGAATCCCACGTTCCACGATCGATCCAAGCATATTGATATCAGGTACCACTTTATCTGGGATATGGTACAGCGAGGCGCCATAAGGCTCAATCATATAGGAACTGATGAGCAGGTCACGGATATTCTCACAAATCCCCTAGGGAAGGTCAAGTTCCTAACCTTCCGTGAGGGTCTTGGTATCATAGAACGACCCTATGCTGAGGGTCTTGTTGGACGATGAGCTCTGGGAGCCCTGGGGGGCTTTAGGGATAGCTTCTCGAAGTTATAAGCAACCATAGGTCTAGGCTTGTCGAACCTTGTTGGTGTGCTTCTGCCCCACTGTTGTGATGATTGAGTTGGTTCACCTCTCACTATATGTGCCCCATATACATCCTTACCCATTGAGTTCAGGGCTCATGGGAAGTTCCTCTCATTTGGCCAGTGAGGTGGGAAAATCTAGAGACTAGTAGCAAAGACTGTTGGATGCATCATAGATTGTCGTACTCTCTAGCTAGGATGGCACAATCCAACCACTTAATCTAAGATCAAGTATAGTGAGGTTTCGGACCTCCAATTGAATTCGGGTTGGTATGAGACACTTTGTGAGTCCTATAGAGGTTTTAGACCTCTGGGATGAATCTTACATCCGGGAATGATGTCTTTGTGACTGACCCACTTCTGTTCTGAAATAAAGAAGCCAGCAAAGCAAGTTATGGCGAGATGACGCATGATGTTTGGATTTCACAGGTGGATGGAGTTCTCTCTAGTTGAGAGGGAGTGTTAATTTTGGACAACTAGGTCCAAAATCCATGTTGTGATGCTCAGAAGAAGATACCAATATTTTTATTGGACTCCTCTTTCGGAGAGGTGAAAGATCGATCTAAAGATCATCTTAATCCGATGAGAAGAACATTTATTTTGAATTTATTCAAAATATGTGCAAGCCAGCCTTAAGGTTTTGTGCCCCAACAGTTGTGTCACACACCCTCATTGATGGATATATATTGGTCAATGTTGGAGGACATTTTCACTCATCTCATCCTCACACATTTCTCTCTCCTCATCTGATAGGTTCGATGACCTTGGTGGTTCTTCTCTCCACACATGGTAAAATTCCAGCAACAACACATTTCTGATTTTAGTCTAGGGTTTCTGTAGCAAACTTTGACCAACGTTGAATTTGGTCAACGCAAGGTCAAAAGGACCTGAAACTCTCCCAAAAGTTTGATTTTCCTAATCCGCATTTTCTGGCATTATTCCCGAGGCAAGACGTTGATTTTGATTTTTCTACGTTGACTTAGATGTTGCTGTTGTTTGCGTTTGCTAACAAAGTTGACTTTTTGGGTTGACTTTTGAGTTGACCATTTAGTTGTCCTAGAGGGTTGTGTGACATTGCTGGTTTGCTGACCATTTTGAGACTTTTCTGGTTGAAGCATCCTGTTGACCGTCGTAACGCACCAACACACTTATATATTTCTGGCTTGTCTTCTGTCGATCTACTGGTATGTTCTATCAACATTTTACTTTATTGTTTATGTGATTGTTGTTTGATATTGAATAAAAAGTAAAGTTGCATCAAGCATAGAACATCTACAAAAATTTACATAAGTACAAGCAATGACATGATCAACATTGGGTGCCACACAAATTCCAGGTGGGCGACAAAGTGTGGCTACATTTGTAGAAGGAGCGCCTCGCTCGACCCCACCACAAGCTTCACCCACTTCAATATGGTTCGTACACCATCACCAAAGTTGTAGGAGCCAATGCCTTCAAGCTCAGTATTCCACCATTCCTTTGTCTGCACCTAGTGTTCAATGCAGACTGCCTTCGGCCCTACTTCCCACCTCTACCATACACCTCCAACATTGCAGAACCAAAACTACATGGAACGGGCCACCACAGATCATATCATGGACATGCAAATCAAGAATACTCGCCAGTATAAGATCCAAATGTATCAGGTTGTCAAAGCTGGCCAACTCATGCACCAAGGGAAATGGTTCACCAGGGTCCAAGTTCAGCAAAAGTGTCCTAATCTCATGGAGGAACTCAACGCAAGGGGGGAGGAATGATCCAGGAGGATATTGGTGGCCACCCGCCTATTCCACTTGGGGCCCCACCATTGTTTCTTTCAGTTTTTTAGTTTCCTTAATTGTAGCATCGTTTACTATTTTTAGCAGTTTTTCGAGTCTTGAACTTCTGGAACCATTTTGAGGCCTTAAACGATGTTTTTTTTGGAAAAACGAGGAGATTCCTTGGATATATCTCTTTAACAATGTATTGTGCGCGTCAAACAGAGATTGTATGCCAAAATTACATCCCCGGGAAGATTGATGTACCAATTTACCTAAACGGGGCCCATAGTTTTGGTGCCTCATCTCCTAGGGTTAGGTTTTTGGATGCTTAGGGTTTTCCATTGTTTCTCAATATTAAAGAGGCCCTCGAGCCTCATTGTAACACATTTCAGAGGTTTGTAGCCGCCACATCTCTTCTTAGAGGTAAGCTACCAGTTCCCTAGTTAGTTTATTTCCATTATGTCTGTAAGCATATTTCAGTTATTTGTTATTAAGGAAATGAAGTTTTATTCCTGTTGCATCTCTACTTTTGAGTATTTAAGTATTTCATTATGTTCGTGCATAAATCCAAATCATGAAGAGTATGTCTTGGTTAGGGCCTAGTGACCCCTAATTCAGACTGTGGGTTGCGGTAAAACCTGAGAGACTAGGAGATACGAAAGTTCCTCACGGTTTAGGCGGAGAGAATCCGGTGATATCCATGCTTGTGTTGGCCTAGTGATCAGGTGTAGATCACGCTAAATAATTATTTATATTTGATGAGGGTGAGATGGTTTAGCCTGAGGATTCCCTAGTTGGTTCTTTCAGTTTCAATCCCACATTCATGATTGGAATATGGCATGAGGGTGATTGGCTGAAGTAAGATTTGGCTCAACCAATCTATGATCGGGTGGAACATGGAAGTACCATCTTTGGTTGGTTTATATATGCATTAATGAAGAGCTCATACCTTTGGTATTTGGTATGCAAATGTATTGGTTATTATGTGGATTATATTGCTATTGTATCCATGGTATTTATGTTGTTATTATGCTAGCTATAAGCATGTATTTTATCAACGATTATATATGGCTATATCCATGTTTTTACTTGTAAAGGAATGCACATTGTTTCTATGGTCAAATATATTATATTGCAGCTAATGATGTAAGGGAGCAATGCTTCTTAGTGATTCTCAGATAAGTATGAGACCCCTATGCTTAAATCTGTTGTTTATACATGTAGACGCAATGTTTGTGACATGTTCGACAAAATTTCTGTCATGTTTAGGAGGGGCCTAAATGAATTCTTAATGATGTGATTGCTTTTGTACCTTTGTTTTAATGTTATTTATCATCTCCTAAAGTTTCTTGACGTTATGGGCAATGACCTGGGCTTTGGGGTTGAAAAGGTGGCACAATTCTCGAAGTTGCGAGAACGGAATTGATCATTGGGGCGCTGGCCACATGCTTGTTGTGTTTTGCATGTGGTTATAGGCTCCCAGCCACTACCTTGCCTTGGCATGCTGCAGATATGTCCTAAAAGGGTCAAAAAGTCAATCTCCCTCATGGGTAAGGGGCCTGGAAGGTTGGGTTACCTCCTGAGGATATTGTTGATGTTGTGTAAGGTGTGTTTGTCTTGTTTATGTCAGTTCCACTTCCTTAAGGTCATCTAGAAAGTTGAATCTCATATTAGTAGCCTCTCGTCGCATGTTTACCCCGGTTGGTTGGTTACTTGGGTAGATGTGGGAGGAGGGTGTTATGGATTACCTCTTACTACCATCTGTAGAAATTATACAACATGCATGTATATCTTGGATTCACCCGATCTAACAATGTACTAAAGTTAAAACTGAATCGCTTCTACAAATATTTTGTGGAATTAAAAACACAATCGTTAATCACATGAAGAAAAGAAGAAACAAATCACGCACAACACAAATAATTTCCTGGGGAAAGCTTGTTGCTCAAAACCCCACTATCTTCTATTGTATATTCAACATGGATCATGAAACAATTACATACAAAACTCTTCTCACTAGAGCCCTCCAGTACTCAGATAATTGTCTCACATTGTCATACATAAAACTAACCAATACTTAGCCAATTTCCTGCCTCCAGACAACCTGCCTTGCTTGTGCAATCCCTGATGGATGAAATCCCTAAAAGATAGAAATTATTGCCTTCATTGACTGTGCAAGTATTATGGGCACTCCAATGGGTGTTTGGTTGCATGTGTGTAACCCAATAATCCTACAACTGTTAGTCAACTTCCCTTTCACCTAGATCTCAACTAGGTATCCACTGGATCTGACATGCATGCAACTAATAATAGTAAATCCTCAGTTGCATGTGAGATCGCTGATTTTGAATTAATTAATATTTATTCACTTGATCTCTCACTAGTGTATATTTAGTTACAACTAGCACAACTGAGTTTAACTCACTTAACTAAGTTAAACTGATTACAACCTGCATTAGCTAATGCACCACTGCACTTCGAACTCTGTTACAACTAGAATTACTTTGCATGCCTCACCAACTACCTCTAACTCTAAATCCACTAGCTAACCAAGTTTATCACTCTCAGTTAATTGTTACAAGTTATTTTGAGATTTAGATTACAGTTTATTGTCCATTCTAATTAAGGGATAGCTAAAAATAGACATGCACCAAAAATAGCACTGTGGTCCCCACCCTAGTGTAGGTGCGTAACGTACTAGACATGGGTGCTGAAATTTTCTTGTTGGATCTCAACACTCCCTCTCAACAAGAAAGGGATTATCCTTCACCCTGATCTTGTCTCTATGGTATTCGAATTTTCTCCTAGTGAGCGCCTTCGTCAGAATATCTACATCTTGATCTTCCGTGGGAATGTATTGAAGCAACATTATTCTTCTCTGCACACAATCTCTGAGATGGGTACTAGATATCTATATGCTTGGACCTATCATGAAACACGGGACTAATTGAGAGTTTAATGAAACTCTGATTATCAAAATGTATCACTGTCGGATCCATATGAGAACCAAACAAACCAACCAAGAACCTTCTCATCTACATAGCCTCACATGCAGCTTGACTTGCTGCCATGTATTATGCTTCCGCTAAACTGAGTGCCACGGATCTTTTCTTCCTGCTATACCAAGAAACTGTTATCGATCCAATGCTAAAGATCCCTCCTTATGTGCTCTTTTTTTCTGATGGACTGCCCTCCTAATCTGAATCCATGAAGCCTTGAAGCTTCACTCCCTCTGTCCGTCTATACCATAGAACATACTCTGATGTGCCCCTCAGGTATATCAGGACATGCTTCCCTGCCTTCCAAAAGAGCTTGGTAGGCTTAACCATAACTTGACTCAGCTGGTTAACTGCGTAGCAAATGTCCAGTCTCGTGTTCACCAAATACATTAGCAAAGCCACTAACTGCTTATAGATAGTAGCATCCACTACCTCTCCAGAAGTAGCATCCTCTTTCCTCCAATTTCTTGGAAGAGGAGTATCCATGGGTTTGCAACTCTCCATGTTAAACTTACCTAGTGTCTCCTTTGCATACTTGCCTTAAGACCAAAAATTTCACCATCCCTCTACCATATTTCCAATCCAAGGAAATAATGAAGGAGTCTCATGTTCTTTATTTTGAACTCCCTTGAAAAATCCTCCTTGCATGAGTGTATCAACTGCTCATCACCAGTCAAAATTAGATCATCAACATAAAGAACAATGATCAATAGCTTAACCTAAACCACAATCTGGTACAAGTTTGCATCTTCTTCACTTTTGGTGAAGCCCAGTCTAGTGAAATAGTTGTCTATCTGAGTGTACCAAGCACGGGGTGCTTACCTCAGCCCATACAATGCTCTTTTGAGTCGGCACACATGTGACTCACTGTTGAAGATTTTGAAACCTTCAGGCTACTTTATGTACACCTCTTCCTCAATGATCCCATTGAGAAACACATTTTTCACATCTATTTGATGAATGTGCCAACCCTTTTGCGCTAAGAGTGAAAGGATGGATCTTATGGAAGAGTACCTTGCAACAGGTGCAAAGGTCTCATCATAATCAATCCCATCGATTTGTGAGAATCCTCGAGCCACAAATCTGGCCTTGTACTTCTCCACACTCCCATCAGCAGCTTTCTTTACCTTGTAGATCCATCTAGATCCAACAACTGATTTGTTGATCAGTCTTGGGATAATCTCCCATGCACTGTTCTTGACAATGGAGTCATACTCCTCCACCATTGCATCAACCCATGTTGGTTGTTGCACTGCTTCCTGAAAGGAAGATGGTTCAGTCACAATACATTTGCTCATAAGAGCCATGTATTCAGTAAATATGTTAGGAGATTGTCTTTGTCTGCGCAGTGAAGTAGGGGGTCTACATTCTCTGTTGCATCAAGTCTCAAACTATTAGCTTCCATGGTGCACCTTCTGCCATTTCTAATGGATGGCTTTGCATGAGTGTTTTCTTCCACTCCATGATCCTTCGCATGTGGTTGATCCACATCTTGAGGTTCATTATTGGGAACCAACAGTTCCTCCTCTGCATGCAAGTCCAACTCCCTCTCAAGGGACAACAACATGGATTTCTCCTCATCAAATTTTATATCTCATCGCATAACAGTCATTCTGTTGTTTGGAAAATACAGACGATAATTATGAGGCGTTTCAGTGTACCCCACAAAAATCCCAACCTCAGTTGTTGGTTCCAGCTTCTTCCCAGCGTCCTTGGTCACATGCACATAAATAGAAGAGCCAAAAATATTAAAGTGTGAAACATCAGTTTTGTTACCAGTGAAAGCCGCTTCATGTGTACTCATGCCAAGTATCCTATGAGGAAAATTGTTCTGCACATATACAGTTGTGTTGCATGCTTCCACCTACAGATGCATCAATAGGCCTTGATCATGCAACATCGCTCATGTTGCACCCACAATAGTTTTGTTCTTTCTCTCAGCGACCTCACTTTGTTGTGGGTTATGAGGCGCTATGAGTTCTCTTTGAATTCCTTCTTTGCTGCAGAAGTTCTTGAATTTGTTAGAGATGTATTCTCCACCATTATCACTCCTAAGAGCCTTCACTTGCTTCCCCGACTCTTTCTCCACTAGTGCCTTAAACTCAAGAAACTTAGAGAATGTATGATATTTCTTCTGCATGAAGAAGATCCAGCACTTACGAGAAAAGTCATCAAAAAATATTACATAGTACTTATGTTTTGTTATTGAAGCAACAGAGAATGGTCCATACATGTCGGTATGAACTCTCTCAAGGATCCCTAAAGCTAGATTATCCTTCTCATGAAAGGTGGCCTTTACATACTTCCCCATGGTACACCCCTTGCATGTATCTAACTAAGCATGTGTTCCCATTGGAAGTCTAGTAGAAATCTGTTGCATGACTTTCAAGGCTCCATGGTGAAGATGGCCCAATCTCATGTGCCATAATTCACCCTCATCCCGGCTCACCACTTTTTTTGCCTTGCCCATAATTGTTGCGCAGCCATCTACCTCCAACTTCTAGAGATTCTTAACTCGAATCCTATCCTCTTGGCTTTTCCTGTTGTTTTATGTCGCAGGAAAGCTTTTCATTCACCAAAAACAACATCATAGCCTCTATCCTCCAACATTGCGACTGAGACTAAATTTGTTTTCAAACCTGGTACATGCATTGCATATTTTAATTGAAATGTTTTACCTGAATGTCTCTGAAAGGTAATAGTACCAATATCGGTAGCACTGTACCATCCATCATCCCCCATTTCGATATGCATCTGGAGATCCTTCTCCTCCAAGTCACTAAAAGTTCCTTGTCTCCTGTCATGTGAAAGGAATTGCCACTATCCAAATACCACACAGATCCCAATGCTCTTGAAACCATGCATGTGATCAATGAGAAGTCAAGTTCAAATTTCGAGGCAAGGGCCTCACCAGCTGCAGATCTAGCAGCCTTCTTGTTCTTCTTCTTTTGTGGACAGCTAGTAGCAAAATGCCCATGTTCGTGAAAGTGAAAACACTTCACCTTGGATATGTCCTACTTCTTGCCATTCTTGGACTCGTATTTGGAATGGAATTTATTCCCCTTCCCCTTCTTCGCCTTGGCAGCCAAAGCACAATACTATTCATCCTCATGCTTAGATGAAGATCCATCTCTGGTGTTTCGTCTAAACTCCTCCTGCACCAAATCTGACCATAGTCGTTCCCAATCTAGAAATTTTTCCCATCCATTGACAGAGTCTTCATAACTGTGCCAACTCTTAGGAAGTCCTAGGAGAGCCAAGCTCACCAAATCATCATCATCGACTATTATTTCAGCGCTCCCCAATTCATCCTGACATTGGACAAATTTTTTTAGATATTTTGGAATGGTGTCGCCCTTTTCCATCTTGATCTTCCTAAGTTTATCTTTGAGCGCAAATTTCCTAAGGTTGTTGTTGCTTTGGAATAGATCCGTCAAAGCTTTCCACATTGCATATGGTGTGGCTTTCCCATGGAGGCTTGAGACAATGTGGTCTCTTACTCGCTCCAACGGGATCCTCCTTGCCTTTGCCACTTTCTTTTTCCATGCATCAAGATTTGCAGCATTTGTCACAGCAAGTTTAGGAACATCATTATCAATGAATTCCTTCAAGCCATTGTCTTCGAGTACTGCCTCCATCTTTTCCTTCCAAGCAATATAGTTTGAGCTACCCTCGAGTGCATACTCCAACCTCAAGCCATTGAAAGCCATTTTGATCTTGAATCAGCTGTAGCACCAAGAATGTCTTTTTTCAAATTCAAATTCTATCCAGTCACAAACTCAGCTCCTGCTTCACTTCTGCAATTTCCTGTGCTCTGATACCATGTAGAAATTATACAACATGCATATATATCTTAGATTCACCCGATCTAACAATGTACTAAATTTAAATATTGAATCGCTTCTACAAATCTTTTGCGGAATTAAAAACACAGTCGCTAATCACATGAAGCAAAGAAGAATCAAATCACACACAACACAAATAATTTCTCGGGGAAAGCTTTCTGCTCAAAACCCCACTATCTTCTACTATATATTCAGCATGAATCTTGAAACAATTACATACAAAACTCTTCTCACAAGAGCCCTCTAGTACTCAGCTAATTGTCTCACACTGTCATATATAAAACTGACCAATACTTAGCCAATTTCCTGCCTCCAGACAACCTGCCTTGCTTGCGCAATCCCTGATGGATGAAATCCCTAAAATATAGGAATTATGGCCTTCCTTGACTGCGCAAGTATCATGGGGACTCCAACGGGTGTTTGGTTGCATGTGTGCAACCCAGTAATCCTACAACTGATAGTCAACTTCCCTTTCACCTAGATCTCAACTAGGTCTCCACTGGATCTGACATGCATGTAGCTAATAATAGTAAATCCTCAGTTGCATGTGAGATTACTGATTGTGAATTAATTAATATTTAATTCACTTGATCTCTCACTAGTGTATCTTTAGTTACAACTAGCACAATTGAGTTTAACTCACTTAACTGAGTTACACTGATTACAACCTGCATTAGGTAATGCACCACTGCACTTCGAACTCTATTACAACTAGAATTACTCTACATGCCTCACAAACTACCTCTAACTCGAAATCCACTTGCTAATTGAGTTTATCACTCTCAGTTAATTGTTACAAGTTATTTTGAGATTTAGATTACAATTTATTCTCCATTCTAATTAAGGGATAATTGAAAATAAACATGCACCAAAAATAGCATTGTGGGCCCCACCCTAGTGTAGGTGCATAATGCACTAGGCGTGGGTGTTGAAATTTTCTTGTTGAAACTCAACACCATCCTTTTGACACTAGTACGAAGGGGCCCCATGGCTAGCTTCTAAGCTCACATGATACTAACAAGTTTTCAAAGACCTAATGATTCCCATGACCTCATGCCCATCACACATAACTTTGCAACCTTTAATATTAGAAGTGCTTCTATAGAGAAATGGGTCTCTGTGAGTGGACTTCCTTTTTGTTACCCATCTCATTGGACAACACTTTCTAATGTATTTTATTTTTCCCTTTCAAGTTATTATTCACTCGTTTAGGTATTCCTTGGGATTTATTAGCCATCTCACCTCTCAACATGTGTGAGTTAGTTGTTAGTTGTGTTATTATATTTTTTCACCCAATGAGATGTTGAGCTTAAAGTAGTTTTGCACTTTGATTTTCCCTTGTCCATAAAGGTTGCCTATGTAATATTGTTGGTTTCTTTTGTTGTGTTTTTCCCATTTTTCCTTCTCTTATGTAGATGACTTTTTAACACCCTTTTATTCATTGTGCAAATTTAATTTTTTATATCTCATTCTTAAAACCATTTTTTTGCTCTATCAATCCATGTTTTCTTCCTTCCTTTTAGTACATACTAATTGATTTCAATTGAAATTCTTCCATTTTATAATATATTAAACCAATATTTCATAAGTAGAACAACTATTTCCTAAATGTCAAAGGGACTAGCTTATAGTGTGTCTCAAGAGACATCAACCCACACATTTGGAGAAACTTGAACCCACTCAATTGGAGACACAAAACTTGTTCCATATCACTCAAGTTAAATTCCTTCAACAATTAAAATTCTATCATTATTAATCAATATCATTCTCTATTTCTATAAAATCATTGGTCTAAATAGCATAAATTTTATTGGTCACAATTATTTCTCAACTAAAAATATTTAATTAAATATAATATTACTTTCTCTTTAATAATTTATTATAAAAATAATAATTAGGTCAATAGACCTTTACTTTTGAATTAGATCACTTTCTAGTTCGTCAACTCTTTTCATATTTGCTTGACATCTGTCTCTTCATCTTTGCTAGACATTTGTCTCGTCTGTTCAATTAAGGGTGGCGCCATTCTCTCCATATAGTGGCAATTTCAATCACTCTTGGTTCCATTATCTTGCGACATCTGCATTGCTGGGACACATAAACCGTTGCGGTTGGAGAGGCAGTTGGTGCAGTTGCAACTTACTACTGCTACCATTGCACGCCACCGGTGATTTGGGGCTGGAAATTTAATGCCATTTGCTAGAATTTGAAGACTTAAAAAGAGATGGAATTCGAGGGAGAAAGACAACCATTACACACACTGGGTGCGTCACAGAGCATTACAAGGAGAAGTCGCACCGATCGTCTCTTGATAATGTTTATTTCAAGTAGCTGGTGTATAGGCATTTATGTAGTCAAAGTTTAAGTGAAAGTCACCATTCTGAACTGAGGTAGAGGTCAGTTGTTAATATTTGATCTTGGTATGTATTTAATTTCAAACATGACCATTATAATTGGATGAAAGCTTTATTTTGTAATTTTGTAGACCAAGTAGGTTTCAGAACACATTTTGAATTTGTTTTCCATCTCATGTCCCTCGGCCAAGGCACCTAAGATGAAGAATGTAAGTACATTCAATGAAATATTCTAATGCAAAATATATAATATCTTCATCTTCACGCAAAGTAAATCTCTCCAGGAAATTTTTGCAAGCACGAAGCAACTCACTCTTTCCAAGCCTTGGACAGCAACTCACTTAAAGCAAGAAAAGTTGCAATCTCGTAAACAACAGTGAACCTGCAACAACATTTATATAAATTAGCACCATATCGAGAACAAACAAGTCGACTACGAATCCTTTTAAATTGTGTGTATTAAATATGTCATTCCTACACTTTTTCCATAAGTCGGGAAATATGGAAGAGATGAACAGATTCGACAAAAATACAAGAATACCTTCATATCGTGAGATGAAGATTTAAAGAACTATTGTACTGCAAAAAATTACAGATTCATAGATAGCATCTAAATAAGATACCCTAAGACCACTTTAACTTGCCAAAAACTACAGATTAAAGACAAGATACAACAACAAAAACAAGAAAATTACAAAACGAAACAAGATGTGTACACTGTTTTATTCATACGCAAGACCCTAAAAAGAGAATAGGAGATTTTCTCACTCTTCTAGCTTATGGTTTTTTTAATGAAATATGTCAATACAAATTTGCAAAATTATTTTATGGTTTTTTAAACAAAATAAATGAATATGAATTTGAGTAAAATTGTTTAAATTTTGAATAATTCAAGTTTTAAAATAAAATTGGTAAAGAAAATAGTTTAAAATGAATTTTAAAAATAATTTAAAAATAAATAAACAAATTTTAAATATTCAAATTCTATAAACTATAATTTGAAATTCTAACACTTATTTATAAAATTTCTAATGTACTTAAATTTTGTACAGGTAAAACGGTTAATTTACTTTGTATCTGTTACATTTTCTTCCAAATTTACAATTTCCAAAAGAAAAACTTGAAATTTTCAATTATTTTAATCGATTGTCAATTTGATTCAAGTGCATAATACATAAGCTAAACTCTCCCTATGTTTTCCTGGTTTTGATTTGAGTGAAACACACATTTTTTATATAGGCTTTGCTAGATAAAGTACGTTGTAATGTGAACAAATGAGGAATTCAACTTTTTTTTCATTATGTTTGAGAAGGCGGACTGGTTGCAAGAAGTCTAACAAGATTTTGTAATGTTGGAACACCTAATCCTCCATGGGTAGGTGTGGAATTCGAAAAGTCACAATGGAGTCCAAGTGACCTTGGAATATGAAACCAAGAGTCACACCATTGTACTATAAATGTACATCTTTGTATAATGGAAAATAAGAGAGCCTCAAGCTTATCCTTCATTGTGTTAAGTCTTGTGTGTGTGTGTTCATCCTTCTCATACACCATGTGTGTGCTTCAACATGGTGTTTAACATGGTATCAGAGCGGGCGATTGCTGGCCCTGCTCCACATTGAGTGAGCCATTTGTGTGTATGGCCTGTGCATATCTGCAAAATTCTTGACATTTTTGCAGCACTCAGAGTTTCAGCAGCAGTGTTTTTGCCGCCATTCAGAAGTGTTTTGAAGAGGAGCAGCATTCAAAATCCGTGGCAGCATTCAGAAATTGACTTTGAAGAAGAGCAGTAGTAGTGTTGAAGAAGCGCATCTGAAGGTTTTCTAAATTCTGATTTTTTCTCTGCATTTTATGCCTTTAATTTTGCATTGGAGAGCTGCTGAAAACACTGTTCAAAGTGGGGTTTTGAAGAAAAGTCTTGGTTTTCAAGTAAAATTTCTGAGTTTTTCCATTGAAAGTTTCTGCAATTCTGGATTTTTCTACTGCTGGAAAATATTCTCTGCTGGCTATTGAAAGAATTTATGGGTTTTATTGGCAATCTGCTGTTGCATTTCAGTACCTGAAATTTGTACTGTTGCCTTCATTTCTGGAATCCGCTGCCTGTATTTCAGTGCTTAAAAATCTGTTGCTGTTTCAAAGGTCTTCTACTCTGCTGTTTTTAAATAAAATAAAAATAAATAAAAAATAAAAAATAAAAAAATATCTGCCATTCCAGGCCTTTCGGCCCTCCTCCCCCTATAATTTTTTTAACATCTGCATACACAACTCAACATATACTATCCGCCCCTCACAAACCCCGCTCCACACCTGCTTATCGCTCCAGCACTCACATCTCACCACAACATAACAGTCCCCTCTCCAATCTCACAACGCCTCTACGCCCTACGAACTCCCTCCCTCGCGGCCATTCGGCCCTCCATTCTGCATCGAATGCTATTACTCCACTGTTTCCCCTTCCTCTATCGATTTACCCACCCGTCGCTCATCCGCGCCCCTCATCTTACCCTACACAGCTCCAACGCACAAACTCTGCGCATCATCCCACACGCCCTTCCCGCCCACGATTCCCACGCCGCTCACTCCACGTCTCCGCTCTTGCTTTACCCTGCCCCCCATACCTCACTCTGCAACCAAACCCCAGTCCCTCCGCCTACCCCGTCCCTCACGACTGCCAATCCTCTGCGCACTCACCAACGCAGCCATACATCTCAACGCCATCCTACTCCACTCTTAATGCTCAACCGTTACACCACATCGCACTACAGTCCTCCACTCTTAACGCTCGACTCCCCTTCTGCATATCCGCACTCCCATCCCACACGTTCCGCCTCCCCTTTCCCACAGTTTTTCGGCCTCCATCACAATTCCATTTTTTAATTATCTCTATAATATTGCCCATTCTAAATTTCGCCTCTTTCTAAATTCGATTTTTAAAATTTATTTTAATATACCTCCGCCCTTCCCCTTTAAATTCTCTCCCTTTTAATTTAATTTCCCTCCCCTTTAATCCCCAAATCATTTTTAAATTTTAAATTTTTTCCTTAGTTATAATACCCCACCCATATAATACCACTTCCTTTTTTAATATCCACTCTCCCACTCCTTCATAAAAATAAATAAATAAATCCCCTCCTCATTTTTAAATAAATTTCCATTCCCATTTTCAATTAATCCCAAATAATTAATTTTTTTTAATTAATTAAAAAAAAAAAAAAAAAAAACAACAGAGAGAGAGGAAAGAGAAGACATGAACAACAGAAAGGAAGAGGAAATGGCATAACGGGAAAATGATAAATTGCCTACACAGAGGAGAAAAGAGAAAATTTACATTGTGATTTGTGGCATTGATTTGAAGGATGATTTTTTGAAGAAATTGACATTTGAAGACAAGTTTGCCATCATTTTTAAAACAGCTATTTGAAGAAGAAATTTGAGCTGCCTCAAAGGCCTCTTGCATGTTGTTTGCACATTCATCCAAATATTTTGCAGAGATTTTGTATTGAACTCACATTGTGAGTGAATATTTGTCTCTTCATTCATAGTTGGAATCAGCGAATTTGAGTTGTTGATGTAAGTCATTGTTGATTGCCCTCCATCATTTGAGGAGCAGACTTTGTACTTGAGATTTCCATAGTTGGAAGTTATTTTGAGTCATTTGTATTTCTTGTTGCATCACATTGTAAACGGGTGCATTTTCGGTTGAAGCCGACACCCTTTCATTTGTTTTGAGCCTAAGTTGTTGAAAATGGCCAAAATCAATGAGGCATTAGTGTTGTTGAATGACCTCATTCATTCAAATGTTCATGATATGATAAAAATGAGCAAGGATGCTCTATGTAACATTCAGAGTTGTTTGCTAGATGCACATGAAAAGATTGAGTTTTTGCAGTTGGAAACTCAGCTTCAGCAAGATAAACTTCACCAAAAGAGTCACCATTCTGAACATGTTTCTGTTCAGAAGATTGTGAAAGACTCTCATCATAAGAAAGAAGATAAAGTTGCAGATGATTCACATTCAGCAGATTTTCATGCAGATGCAGCAGCCCAGCCTGCACTTCCTAAGCCCATCATCAGACCTTGGGAAGAGCTTGTCCACAACAAGCACAGAACTGGTCTTGGATATGACAAGGATGTGTCCTTTCATATTCCAGACTACACCAAGCCCATCATATTTCAGAGTGCCGGATTCCTATATGACAGTTCACCTGCATCTGTTCCAGATCCTGCTCCACAACAACAACAGATTACGAAATGCCAACACTTTGATCGAGTTGGTCATATGAAAGATCACTGTTTTGATCTTCATCCATGCAAGCACTGTGGTCGACACACTCATTCTTCAGACAAATGCTTCAGACACAAGCCTCCTGCAAGAACCAAGATTCATCTTGGATGGATCGCTTCTTGGCAATGGGCATCAGCAGCCAAGAAGATGTTTACGACACATGTTAGAACTTGTTCACGAATATTGAGCAAACTTGCAGTTGAGTTTTCGCCATCATCTCACCTTGTCCCTGACAGGGGGGAAAATGGTGGTCATGTACAAGCTTCGACGACAGATCAAGCGAGCCTGAGCCACAATCTCTCATTCCATGTTCAGAGTTGTAGCCAGCAGTTCAAGCGAGCCTGAGTCACAATTCGTCATTCCGGATTCAGAGATGTAGCCAGAGACACAGATGCCCATGAGCATGCCTTCGGTTGGTGGACAACCTTAAACCATCATCTTTGGTTGGTGGATAACCTAAAACCATCACAGGTAGTAGACCTCCCTTCTTTTAGGTCAAAGGTCTCCCTTTCATATATGAGGAACACTTCCTCTAGCAGAAGCCTTCAGCTTCTTGCCAGCTTTGGTTGAGTTCCAGGAAATGCTTCAAGCATTCCAGAGTTGTTGGTAATCCTAAAACCATCACAGGTAGTAGACCTCCCTTCTTTTAGGTTGAAGGTCTCCCTTTTTATGAGGGACAATTCCTCTAGCAGAAGCTTTCAGCTTCTTGCCAGTTTTGGAAGAGTTCCGGGAACTGCAACAAGTATTGCGTTCCAGTGTTGGTGGTCATCCTTAAACCATCTCTTTTTTCCAACATTTCAGAGAGTTGATTCAGCCCAAGTGCTGCCATGTATACTTTGCAAATTTGTATTACAACTCTTTTCTTGGACTCACACATACCCCTTCGGATTAAGGGGGGATGTTGGAACACCTAATTCTCCATGGGTAGGTGTGGAATTCGAAAAGTCACAATGGAGTCCAAGTGACCTTGGAATATGAAACCAAGAGTCACACCATTGTACTATAAATGTACATCTTTGTATAATGGAAAATAAGAGAGCCTCAAGCTTATCCTTCATTGTGTTAAGTCTTGTGTGTGTGTGTTCATCCTTCTCATACACCATGTGTGTGCTTCAACATGGTGTTTAACATGTAAATTATGTAGTTTTAGACATAAATTAGTGCAAATTTAATGTCATGTGAAGCAAATAATTTCCATTGCGTCTGATGCATTTTCATTTGAAATCTAAACATGATTTAATCACACCTGCAACTAACTTGGGAAAGAAGAAAAGAATTTCATGTTAGGAGCAAAAATAGCTTGGAACACATATTGTTAATTAAAAGATCTTTTGTGAACACTGCTAAGGCTGAGAAGCTCACAAATGTAAATGAAGAAATTTAAAGGTCATTAAAAAATATTAAAAATTGATATTTGGAATTAATGTTTCTCATATTTATTGTGGTATCTCATAAAGAAGTTGACATTTATTAATGTTTTTAAAGTGATAGTTTATATTTATGAGTTTTAAGAAAAGAAAAAAATGTTTTGATAAATTTAATGGCCAATATAACATAATAATCTATACAACATACTTTTTAAAATTTAATTGCAATAAAACACTAATAATTTTCTAATCTTTATTAATTTAATTGGAATCCAATAGAGTGATTTTCTCATTTATCTAATACTTAATGCATTAAAGAGTGGAATTACATGCAATCTCTTTCTTGATAAATGAGAGACTCTTATAATCCATCTCTCTTAAAAATAATCTACCCATTACTTTATGAAAAGTTACATAACTATATATATGGATAGTTATAATGATCTAACCAACACTTTTTAGGAAATATATAATGTATATGAGAGTTTATTACAGTTTGGGTCACAACCAGAAATATTGCTAACTTTACATTGAAGTTTGTAAAAGATCACCTACCAAGATGTTTCAACTTTTTTTCAATACATTTATTTTCTCTTAAATATAATCACCATATACAAACAACCAAAATTTGAGCATAGTGAGATAGCTAAAGCTGAGCATACTAGGAGTTCTTAAAAATGCACTTCACATTTATATTAAAATCATTTTTCCAGAAATAATAAATCTAAAGTTAGATGAAATTCTATTTATTTTAAAGTAGTAAAGTAAATTAGTGAATGAAAAAACATCAAACATTAAAATCTTTTATAATCTACCAATTCAAAAAATAAATACATTACTAATTATATAAACAATATAATTTTAATATGCAATAAAAAATTATTAAAAAATAATCCACATATATATACATCCTCTCACAATATGCATTGTTTTAATACAACTACATTCTATATTACTTTCATAAAAATGACCATTAAGATTTATAAAAATTATTTTACAAAGCTACACATATAAATTAAATAAAATTGAGAGAGCTACACATTTAAATTAAATAAAATTGAGAAAGCTCATATTTTTACTTTGATACAACTACACCCTACTTTACTTTGGTAAAAGATGAAAATTAGAATTTACAAAAATTGTTTGACAAAGCTACATATAAATTAAATAAAATTCAGAAAACTACACAAATTTGTTGTTTCTCACTGATAAGGTGAATTGTTACATACAGTTCTTTAGTGAGTAAATAAAATTGGTTTTGCTAATCTAAAAATATTGAAAATTTAATGTTGGTGGGCAGTATATGCTCATCGTTAGATTTAAATTTGTTTAAATCTAGCTATGAGCATATATTACTTAATAGACATGTACGGCCCACCAACATTAAATTCTCTATAGCCTAAAAAATAATAATTACATGATAACTTTCAGAAATTATTACTTTATGAACCACCATTTTAAATCTCTCCAAAACCAAGAGCAATTTTGTCAGGTGCAAAATAAAATGACACCAATCATAGCATAATTAGGCCCACACCAATCAACAGCTTGCCTTCAAGTCACTTCAAATGAAAATGAAACAAATATGGCGATCCTCAACACTCTTTTAAATATTGGAGAATTGGATCGGAACAAGAAAAACACCCAAATCCCGAATAGGATTTAGAAATATTTACCTCTCCCTAAAATTATATTTTTAATAACACCCCAATCATTTTTTTTTTTCACTTTTCCATAAAAATATATTTTTAATATTAAAAAAGCAATTCAAACATTAAGTTACTTGATTTTTTATTCAAACTAAAACATGAATCATGAGTTATGTTGCCAGAAACTTCTAAAAACCCAAAGTACCAAGCTGTACTCATACCTTAAACTCCCAAATTCTATTGAAAACTGGTTGAAACTCGACCATCATATCATCATTTATAAGAGTTAATATGAACTTAGTTTTTTTTTATAAATGGTCATCTATAGATCTTATTCCTTTTTTCATATCTATATATATATATATTTCGTGAGTAGTATGTAGTCTTCTAGTTATGATCTAAAGGGTTTAAAAGGGTATATATATAGTCATGATTTAATATGTAGTTTTCTAGTCACTTGTTTTAAGTATGATTTTTTTTTTCTTTTTTAAATCTAATTTTTCTAAAATCTTGTAGAGATTCATTGAAATCACCAAGTTAGATGGATGAACTCTTCGCAATTGAAGTGCTCAAAAATTTTGAGGGTGCTGAATTTATATATACACTCAAAAAATCAATTTAAAAAACAAGTGCAAGTACACCTACAACCAGCTAATTTCATAATGGCATCCAATATCCACTCTGCTAAGCAGTAGCAAGTTGAATAAAGCTAGCCTTCCCTAATGAAGTTTGTCACCTTACGATGGATGACATATCGAGGGTTGCAAGAACAAGATTCTTGAATGTTATAAAAAATAAAGCAAGCTAGCAGATCTCCCTTCTATCAGGAGAATTGGGCGAAGGACAGAGGATTTCGTCACGTTGAAAGCTAGTTTTAACTAGCAATTGCACTACAAATTGCAAAGGAAACGCCATAAGGTTGTGGTATAGGAAAGAATAACATATAAGAAAAAAGAGGTAGTAGGAACTTTCTCAGCTCCAATTGATCCTCCATTATAAGGGGTGGAGAATTATGTTTACTGGACCTCAAATCAAAATATTTGTATTGGGTAATCGATGTGGAACAACTTCTTTGTTATTAATGTGTTTTTTCATAATGGATGAGACATTTTGGCCAAAGTACTCAAGACCTCTATATGACAAAATGCACTTGATTTTTATAACCAAGTTGGGCAAAGTTCACCCTTCCACGAAATTATTTGCTTCTATCACATTCGCAATGTTGAATTCCTCTAATACTACTCCTAGAACTTTGACTCTGCTCTACAGCTAGAATTATTTAATGGAATTAAAAATTATCACTATGACATGTTGTACTTCATAACATACTACTAAGAAGATTAAGTATGGTAAATCCACCTTCACCTGTCATTTGAACATAGAGCATAGAGTTATCTTAATCGTCAATTTTATGGATAAGAGACATTTGGGCCCTTTTTAACCCTTGGGGATGATTAATTAATCTCAGTTCAGATAATTTATATTAATAAATTATCTACAATCATATTTCAAGACATTTGGAAAATTTGTCATTTTAAAATTTGGAATAAACGTAAGGAAAATAAATAAATAATAAAGAAATTCACACCAAACTCGCACCAATCTCAACAAGGAAAACAAAAGCGGCCAATAAGAAGGCACCATGTGATTTCACCCGGAACCCTTTGCTTACGTTTTATTCCCCTGATATAAAGAGAGTCCCAAGCTTAAATACCCAAAGATATAACGCTCCTTTAATTTGCAAGATAATTCAAGATAACAAGTGTTTAAAACTAAATGTTAATAAAAGGTTAGGTGGGAAGAATGCATGAGGTAAAAATAATGAGCGGAAAGTGCTCTTTCTAATCTATAATCTAAAATAATGTAATACAATAATAATTTTGTATTATATAAGTGATATCTTTTCAATTGTAATTATTTATTATAAAAGAAATTATAATAAACTCGTAATGGTCTTAAAAGTGCAAAGAAAGACCAATAGTATTGTTAAATTGTGATAATTTTAAAAATATGTACATTTAAATAAAATTGTTAACTAATTCTTTTTAAAAAATATTTTTATTTATTTATTTATTATGAATTGAATGATTTTAATTTATATAATTTTAAAAATTTTAAAAAAATCATATTTAATAAATTATTCATTATAATTTTAACGATTTTAATTTATATAATTTGATTTTTTTTTAATTTCATATTTATTTAATTATGAAATTATTAGTAATAATAATAATGCCTAAAATGCCTAGTTTAGGACTTTAAAAGGGCCTATTAATTTTTGTATGTCATAGCCTTATTAATTTGGCATTTTTTATTATGCAGAAATTATGACATTCAACATGGTTGGATAATTCTTCTACAATCTTATTCGGGCATTCAACATGGTTGGAGAATTCTTCTACAATTCTTCTGAATTGTAAGTGTCTTTGAGCAAAAACAAAACTCTTTATGCAATTTGCATTCAATTGAAAAGATTTTTTAGCACCAACTTTGGGCTATTAATTTGACATTTTTTACTACACATAAATTCTGGCTAAGAATAATTCAACATGGTTGGGGAATTCTTCTACAATCCTTCTAAATTGTATGTGACTTTTAGCAAAAGAAAAACTCTTTATAACAATTTGCATTCAATTGAAAATATTTTTTAGCACTAAATTGAGGACACAAACATATTTACAAGCACAACAAACAACATACAATCTTTTTTGTCAAATGATCATACAAGGAGTGAATGCATACTAAAATAAATAAACAAATAAACACTCAAAAAATCTTGCATAAAATTGTAGGATGCATAAGATGATTAGACGACTCAAAAGATAAAAGTTAAAATTCCTACTTGCAAGCACATAACTCCCCCCTCCATATACAAACTTCAACCACCTTGAATGCTTTTATCCTTGCAATCAATGTGAGCAAAACAAATTATTAAAAAACTTCCTTATGGCAAGCCATTAATGCTAACCATTGGCAATTACAAATATCAATTTCCCTTCAAACCTTTGTCAAATTTCTTTTCTCAAAAATGCTAAAAAGGTTTATTTCCTCAACCTTGTGGTTAGCTTATCTAATTGGAGTAAAAAACTCCATTACTTAGTTCAAACTTTCAACTCTAGCAATTTACTTAGAGCCTTTAATTAATCAAGTGATATAATGTCACTTTTACTACGTTATATATTATGTTTATTCAATTTATTGTTTATATCCTTTTTTAATAGGGAGGAGATGAGATCTTAAAAAATATTTTCATTTTCAATTATGTCTAATTCATGTAGCCATCTATATGGCATTCTGTTATGCAAATATTACTTAAAATTAATTATAAATTATTTTCAACTTTAATTGAGAAGCAAACACATTTTAATTCTGGTCAACAATAACCCAAAAATATGCTAATTCAATCATTTATATATCAATTGATCCCAACTAAAATTGACCAGCAATAAGAAATCAACTTCACTGGGCGTGTTAGTTGAAAAAATAGCCCAACCCTCGTGTAAAGGATCCACTAACCAATGTCGACAAGTACTCCAGCATCATAGTATGAGTTTGAAATCTAAACCACAATCGACATCCAGAGAGACTTAACAAGGCCAAGTCGGTTGGTTGACGACCGCAAGCAAGCTTCGAGAAGCCTCTGCTAGAAGCCTCTGCTAGAAATTGGTATCAGAGCCAATAAGTCTACGCTGTAGCCTGGTTCAAGATCTTGAGTAATACCCGAAAAGTCTTTCTTTCTTTCTTTATCCTTAGAAATGGATTCCTCTATGTCTAAATCTGTATCCTTCAGAGAGCTTGCAGAAGAGGAGCAAGCAGAACAAAATCCTCTCAGAGACATGTTTGCGTCTAGTAGTGGTCAAGTGATCAATGAGTCAGATCACTTATATGAAGAGGTTGAGCCTCAAGCACGTTGGGTCCTTCCCAACATCAAACCCTCTCAAGTATATAATGATTTAGGAGTCTGGCACCTAAAAGCTGCCACTAGAATAACTATAAAGGAGTTTGTATCAAGTATCCAGGAGAATAGTGATCAAGCCCAGTTGATCTCTATCTTAAATCCCAAAGAACTTCAAGCCGAAGCTAGAAAGTTGGGAACTCAGTTTTTACATTTGGGTTGTCTAAGAGTTGGCATAAATGCTTTGGTACATCAAGGGGTCGATGCATATGTGTTAGCCACAGTCCGAGATCTAACACATAATAAGTACATTGATTCATTAATCGGAGGGATAGTAGCTCCACTATCCAACGGGCCAGTCTGGTTTGACTGTTACCCTAATTTCTCAGTGTCAGTTTTTGATGAAACATTGGCCGATATTCTTCAACTTCAAATCCGAACCATGGGATTTGATATGAACAAGAAAAGAAGAAATATCGCAATTCAATTTCGTGGCTGTTTTCGCCACACATCCACAATGTTTCCTGCAGTACTCCATGCCCCCAGCAGAGAGTCAAAAACTAGTGTCGTCGTGCTCACAGATTCTAAAAATCAGAAGATTGAGCACCAAGCAATCAAATGGGAAGATCTGGAATTCCCCAGACACTGGACAATTCCAAATGCAAGATCTCTGTCTGTTCAATCACATCTGCCAACATTGTTGAAAATCAATCCTCTGCGACCCTGTCATTCCCCAGAAGGTCAACCATAGATCGCAGAAGAATTGAAGCTGAGTGTAAGAAGTCTCCTCGATACTTAACACCCGAATGTACAGATACGGGTTGTAGTTCCATTGTTTCTAATTGTAGTCATGTTTCTCTTTTTGAGTTTGCACAGATAGTTAATTTTCAGCCAGTTAATGTTGAGTGTCCACAATGTAAAAAGTCTGTCAATCTGCAAAGTCTTGCCTATGCTGTTCTTCACAGTAACCATAACCCCAGAACAGGTCAAGCTCCTCCTAGTACTTCAGTTAATCCATGTCCGAACCCCAAATGTTCTGACATACCTTTTCCACATGAGGATGATCATCCACATGTTCTGATGATGCACTTAATTCCAGACCTGGAAGAAGAAGATCTGAGACTCTCTCAAATCTTTATGAATTTAAGACCCCCAGGGACTCCAAGATATGGTTTGGGTTATGTAGAGCAAGCTGATAAGCTGATCCCTCCATGCAGATATAAAGACTTTCCCCCAGGAGTAAAGAAGCCATCTGTCCCAGAGATACAGAAGTTTTATACTTTAATGGATGGATGTTTCAAACACCAGATCCCAGCACAATGGATGAAACAAATGATAAATTGGGATCTATTCACACATCCAGAAGCTAAAGGTTTTGCAGCAGCCTTCCCTAAAGAAGAGAAGTTGAAGATGTCAGCTGAATGGAAGGAGTACATGGAAGAAAATGGTGTGTGGATTTCTTTCTACTCTTGGAAGAAGCAAATGGAGAATGACGTAGTTTTGATGGCTGATACTACATCATCTTCCTCTCATTCTTGGACTGCATTAGATGGCAGTAAAATAGAGACTTCCACTACCTACCCTCCTTTCAGAAGCATTGTGATAGGAGAAGGGTCAAACTCTGCACATGCTAGCCCTCTGGTCCAGCATGATAGTTCTTTAATGGGTAGTGAAGGAAGAATTCAGAAAGTGAGTGAGCAGTTAAACTGGACAAATACTGCACTCACTGGTCTAGAGAAAAATGTTGCCAAAACTGCCCTGGTCAAAGACCAGATAGATTCAGTCCAAGTATCTGTAAATGATGTTCATAGAGTTTTGAATTCTGTACAGTGTGATTTACAAGTAGTTAGAGGTATTACAGAACATTCTTCTGTTAGATTTCAAGAAGTTGAGGAATGTGTTATAGACCAATCTATGGCCACAAGGCAGTCTGTATATAAGTTGTCTGAAAAGTTTGAGAACTTAAATGTCAAGAAGCCCAGCAAGCCAATTCCAATGTCGTTCATTGCTGGCAAAGCAAAAGGTGTTGTGCCTCATGAGATCCCCAGACTAGAGTCAAGTCCTCCTGTCTCTAGATTTCCCCATCTCATACCCAGAGAAATTCCACAGTTGTCTATGTCAGAATCTAATCCTGAGTCAGTTGAAGAAAGATCCGAAAAGATCACAGTTGCCGAAGTCATAAAAGACTCAGAGTCAAAAGACCATGTCTTTCCCATCTATGAGCCTCTAGAGCCACAGTTCACTCGACATGCAGCCCCTGACCTATATGGTGCAGGAAAGATTCCCCCAAGGGAATCTTTTCATGACGGGAGTCATAAGGAGTGGAACGTAGATAATATGTCTGCACACCAGATCCGGCAGATATTGGATCAGATGATTATTGAATACAAGTTGATGTGTGCAGATGGAAAGACTGAAGTTGAAGCCTGTAAAACAATAATGCAATGCTTCACTGGCACACTTGCAAGGTGGTGGGAACTTGAGTCTTCTCCAGCGTTGATTGATAAAATGGAGAAGGAAGTCCTAAAAGATGAGCAGGGTGACATCATGTTTAACCCTGATGGCACTGCACAAATAAACATGATTGGTGCTCTTACAGCACTAATCCAAGAACATTTTTGTGGGTTGGAATATGTTGCAGCTGATAAGCATGAAATGATATTGATGAATTTAAAGTGCAACAATATCAATCAGTATGAAGACTTCCACAGGGATTGGATGCAGAGAATATTCTGGGTAAAAGACCCCAAGAATATCCTATGGAAGCAAGTGTATCTAGCAGCTCTACCATCCAAGCTGGTAGACATTTTGAGAATGGAAGATGCTTTCTCCTTACCATTAGAAACTTATGTTTGGGGTGATTTCTATGGTATTATAACAAAAGTTTTGATCTCATTATGTACCAGGTCTAAGATGCAGAAGTCCATTGATAAACTCAACAGACTTCCTGGTACAAAATCATTCTGCAATAAGTATGGCATCACAGTGGATGACCCCCTTGTGCATAGAAGAAAGCACAAGAGACAAGCAAAGAAGGCTTACAAGAAAAGTAAGTCTACTTACAGACTGAGCTCTGCAAAGAGAAGAGAACTTCGTAGATTTAAGGAACACAGAAGATCTAAAGCTCCAAAAAGGCAATCCAGATGGAGGCCTAACACACATTATTACCAGCCCCATGATATCCGGCCTAAAGATGTAAAGTTGGCCAGAATGAAAGAAGTTGAATGCTGGTTATGTGGTGAAAAGGGCCACACTTCTAATATGTGTCCTACTGCTTTAGAGTCTAAACGAGGTCTAGGCAATAAGTCTGCTAAGTATGCTAGGAACAAACAACCTTCTTCTTCCCAAACCACTATCAAGCAAGACCCTGACGCCTGTGCCTATTGTAAGTCTACTTCACATAAGATTTCTGACTGTCCCTCATATCCAGGTCGTCGTTTGTCTATACAACAACATGCCATACCTTCTTCTGATTATTCCTCCTCAGATGACTGTTCCTCTTCCTCTTCAGATGAACAAGTCAACATGTATTGTCATTGTTCAGACCCAGAAGCATGTAAATGTGAGACTTCTTCTGAGTCTGATTCTGATTCTTATTCCTCAGCTGTTGAAGATCCCCCTCGTGTCCTTATGGCCCAAACCGATGATGATCTCAAAATATTTGCCCAGATTCGAGCCATGGACGAAGGAGATTTGAAAAATGCTCTCCTTGATGCCTATATGAAGAATCTTCCTGGTTCTTCTAGTTCTTCTCGACCTTCCAGTTCCTCTAAGAAGCCCAATTTTGTTGAAGCTTCTTATGATCGTAACACCAAGTCATATCTCCAGCAGCATAACAAAGCTCGTGGCCTCACTTTGGGGGAGGTGAATAAGGAGATACATGAGCTGAAAACTGAGATGCGCAGTATGAAAAATGAGCTCAATGTTTTGAAAGCACAGATCAATTCGCCTGATTCTCCCTCGGCGTCCTACAAATCAAAACAGCCGGTCAACTATACACTGAACACTCAGCCAAGCACTGAAGTCCAAACTACATCAGGCCGCTTTATTTCATCAGGCTTCAGTGAGATTGGGGACATGCAAGTCCTCGCAGTTCAGTATCAGCAACATCACATCCAGGTAAATCTTAGTGTTGCTGGAAAATTTTATGAAGTTATTGCTTTAATAGACTCTGGCTCAGATCTTAACCTCATATCAAAGCATATAATCCCTTCTAGATATTGGACTACAGCTGAAAAAGAAGTTGAGGGATTAGGATCTAAGAAATTAAAGTTTGAAGTATCAAAAGCCACTGTCTGCTTTGATAACAAATGTGTGAAGCTTTCCCTAGCAGTCTCAGACATTCCTGTAGATTGTATTTTGGGAAATGTGTTCCTTGCAGCAGTAGAACCCCATGGATCTTTTAGATTTCCTGATAACTCTGCAGGAATATTTATCACTGTTTCTGGTCAAAGATTTGAAATCCCATATGTTTCCAGAAATAGGATTTCACCCATGGTGCAGATAATAAAGGCAAAAGAAAAGAAACTTCAAACTGCTGAGAAAAGCCTGGATGAGCTTAAAGATCATAAGGAGACTATCAGAATCGAAGAACAGTTAAGCTCTCCAGAGATTCAGAAAAAGATTGCTGAAATCCAGAAAGAATTTGAAGATCAGTGCTGCTCTGAAGAGCCGAATGCCTTCTGGCATAGAAAGCAGCACAGCGTTGAGCTGCCCTACAAGGAGGGATATATTGGCAGGCCTTGTAGGTCAAGAGCCATCCCTATGTCTGTCCAAGACAGACAGCACTGTCAGAATGAGATCAAACGGCTTCTACAGAAGAAGCTAATCAGAGAATCCAGTAGCCCATGGAACTGCTATGGATTCTATGTAAACAAAAGAAGTGAGCAAGTCAGAGGAGTTCTGCGTCTAATAATAAATTATAAGCCTCTGAACAATGTGTTAGCAGATGACACTTATCCAATCCCTCACAAAGGAGATTTGATAAGAATAATATCAGGAGCCAAAGTGTTCTCA